>JAQOWM010000115.1:0-182057 GCA_029041755.1 Resseliella maxima | reverse complement strand
TGAAGCAATAGCTATATATGTCAGACAGAACTAAGAATTAATCACTAGCGACCTCTTTGGCCATTGTCCCGGTACTACTGTCAATATCTGACATAATTGACACATTTCTTTGTTTACATTTTTTCAGATAAGACTTAACCTCAAATTGCGTTAAATTGTTATTCGTGTTTATATTCATTAAGAACCGATCATGTGAAAACGTATTGAAATAAATACGTAATAAATGAATAATTATTCATTATAATTATAATTTTTTTGAGGAATTTTTTTTTGATGGAAACCGATATTATTGTTCACAGCGAATAAAGAGTTACATTGGAACTCACTGACATATTCAACAAGCACAACGATAATAAAATATATATTGTTTCGCATTGTGTGTTTGTGTGCTGCACTGTGTCTACGCAAATGAACAAAAGAAAAAAAATACATTGATTTTCGAGAAAATAGCAATAAACCTTTGGAATAAATCAACAATTTTTTTTTCATAAAGTGTTCATTTCAAGAGTGATGCATTCGATGCATTACTAATAATTAAAACATAACCTCAAATAGATTTGTTTGTGCCGTTTGTGCATCAATTTTTTCAAATACAAACAAGAAAGTAGACAGAATTTTTTTTAATTCAGTTTCTTCAGTTTAAATCGATGAAATGAGCATGAATATTAAAGACCAAATTAAAATTAATATTGTAAGTAATATTTGACAATTTTTTTTCTTATTCGGATTTATTCTAATGGTTCTTGTTACTATACATTTGTTTTTTAGGAATGGGAATGGGGCCATGAAAGATTAGTGCGAGCACAGCAAACCGTAGAAATATTCATCGAACAAGAGGTAATTCAAACCTATTCAAACATACCGGCGTCATCTGTGTTGCATCGCATTTTTTCATTATAAGAAAACTGCATTAATTTTTATCATTTTCATTCGCAGATGAAAGCACGAAATTTCGAACGTGTAGAAAAGGTATGAAAATAATCTTAAATCACAATTGCTTGAATTGATGTGATTTTCAAATGAATCATTTTATTATTTTTGTTGTTATTTGAATTACAGCTATTTCAACGTTGTCTCATCAACATTCTCAATATTGACCTTTGGAAATTGTACTTGACTTATGTGAAAGAAACAAAAGCTGGTTTGAGTACACACAAGTGAGTTTATTTTTTCACTTTTAAATTCACTGTGAATTTGTTTCAATTTTGTTTTGCAAATGAAAAAAAAAAAGGAAAATCCAATTTGAATTGTATTTGTTTTCGAATTTCGTATAGAGAAAAACTTGCTCAAGCCTATGAGTTTGCATTGGAAAAAATTGGCATGGATTTGCATTCGTTTTCAATTTGGAGTGATTATGTGAGTCGACGTGACGGTTCTTTGCATTGCAGCGCACATTGTTTTGTTTACTTAAGTTTTTTAGTTCTTTCTAAACAAAAATACATTTAAAATTTCGTTTATTTTTCAATTTATATTGTTTAACCTGGATTCGGATGAATTTCGTCAAAATAGTGCGGAATTTTTAATAAAAGCGGCTGGCCTTCTTCCAAATCAAAATTATACACACAAACTTCTTAAATCATATTACTTGTGCGTTTTTAACCTAAATTATTTTTGTTAAGAATATGTGCAATTATTGTGATTAATTTTTAAATTTTTTTTGATTGTTTTAGAACAAAATGTAAAAAATTGATGCAATTTAACGGTAATCAAACAAGCACATTCTTAAGCGATGAAGAAATGTGTCGAAAATGCACAACACCACGGTGTGATACAAACTATTCATTGAGCATTGCACCAATAAAAACGACAAAACGTAAAGCAAAAAAAATTCACAAACAAATCGAAGACAAATCCAATCGAAAAAGTCATTTAGCTAGAAAATTGTCAAAAAGAGTTAACAACATTGTGGTATGCGAAATTTGAAATGTTATCTTTATGAATATTTTTGTACGAAAAAAGATTTTAAATTCCTAATAATTAATTATTTGGAATTCAATTTTTGAATTATTTTTGTAAATTATGTATTTTTTTTTTTTATCTTTTCTTCAAGACGGTGAAATGTAATTTATGTAAAAACAAAAACCGAATTATTTTGTATAAAAAATCATCAGTTGATCGTAAATCAAAAAAATCAACTACAAATGTTATGGAAAACATTCAATCAAGTGGAATAGTGAACATAACCGAGCAGTCAACAACATCGAAGAAAAAACGAAAAAAAGATAAAAATGCTGGATTGCTTTTCACATTGAAGAAAACCGATGATCATAAAACGAAAAGTGTTGTCAATCTTTGCAAACAAACTGCAACTTTGAACATTCAACCAAAATCTCAACCCAAATCCAATAGTCAACAGAATCTGAATGCTCAACAAAAATCAAATAGTCAACAGAAACCGATTAATCCAAATCAAATGAAAAAATCGACGAACAAAAGCTTAAATTCCAATACAAGCAAAAACAATACAAAACTTCCCAAAGGCGCGAAAGAAAATCAAAGAACATTACAAAACCACCACCACCAAAACGTAACAATCTACTCATGTTGGCCAATGCATTGAAAGCCAAAATTAATAAATCTACTTCAAATAGCCAAGCAGATAAATTGAAACAAATGCTTCGTTAATGATTTCATATCATGTATTCATTTTTGGACGTTTTGCAAATCATATCTTTTTTTTTTTTTATAAAATCAAATATGCAAATAAAATGTAGTTTGATTGAAGAAACAAAACTCTTGGTTTAAATACTTTTCTCAAATTCAATGAATTTAAAGAAAAATTAATTTTTTCATTAAAATAAAATTGTTGAATCAACAAATATGTTTTCAAATCAATTTGACAAAATCGAAAAATATCAACATTATGAACAGCCCTGTGTATTTTGACATGAATGCAAAACAAATATAAAAAAAATCATTTATTTTATTTCGGCATCAAAACATAACCTTAATTTTTAATTTATAATTTGATTTTTCTTAATATTTTTTTCCAAATTTTTCGAATTCATTTTACATTTGATTACAAAATGGTATTGAAAGACTGTTTCAACGATTATATGGCATGTATCCATGTAATTTTATGGCATATCTACGTGATCATATGACTGAAAAAACAATGAAAGTGTGTAATCCATTGGTGAAAAATACACGTGTCCATCCAATGCTGATATTCGAATGCCGAATCGGAGAAAAATCAAGCGAGAGGAAAGAAATGGAACCGCAGATATTTACAGGAATGGAAAAATTTCCTCGATATGTCTGTTCGAAATCAAGAATGCGACCAAGAAAAACAGAAACACCATTATCCGACAATTTGAACAGAATTTAGTCATTTCATATGAGATATATAGCACACTGCACCTCTTTCATCGCCTTGATTTCACCAATTCAATGACTGAAACACAAAACAAACAAAAATTAAAACAAAACAAATAAACATTTCACCACAACAACACCACCACCAACAAAACAACCAACACAAACACCAACACAATTACACAATATAAATTCACACCACACAAACACAACACCACACCACCACACAAAATTTTACTTTTTTTTCATAATTTTCCTAATTATTTTCGTTTTCACCAACCTTCTTCCAAACCCACCACCACTCTATTTTTAAAACCACAACGACATTTCCATCAATTCAAGTGCGGCCCGAAATCATTGCGAATCATCTTCAATTTTGAACAAATCCACCGGATAAACAGATACTAAGATTCACCACCAACTCCGAAATAAAGAACAAGGAACATATTCATCATTTCAAATTTTACACAACACATCCAAAAAAGTTTTTACCATTTTTTTTTTTTCTCTTATTTTTTACCAAGATATTCCTCATTTAAATGAACCAAACAACCAATTTATTTCATTTTTCATTTTCGTGCACAAACAGCAATGGGCACCGAAGAATTAACCGTAACAACAACATCAAACCCTCTATTCTCACACACAAATTGGCGAAACATTTATTACTATCCAATTTAATTAGAATTTGAATCAAATCATATAAAACCAACACCTCAATAAAAAGACCACCACAATTTTGATTGATTAAAATGTGTTTCAAATTTATTGACGTTCGGGTTTGCTTAATGATATAATTTGTTGTCTGCTTTAGTAACATATTCTCCGAATTTATCGATCAATTTCACCAAATACAACATCTAATGTACCAATAATGGCAACAACATCAGCTAATAAATGTTTTCGACCAATTTTCTCAAGTGCTGCTAAATGAGCAAAACCAGGCGCCTTAATTTTGCATCGATATGGTTTGCTTGAACCATCGGATACTAAATATACACCGAATTCACCTTTTGGTGCCTCAATTGCTGTATATGTTGCACCTGAAAATGAACAAATGAAATCAAATTAGGTTGTATTAGACGTATTTTACATTTAAAATGAGCGAATATCTATGGTAAAAAATCAACCGAGAAAATCATGAAAACAAATTGTGTAAAAAAAAAACCATTTCATTTACCTGTTGGAACTTGATAGCCTTGTGTAAACAATTTGAAATGATGAATCAATGCTTCCATTGATTCTTTCATTTCAGCACGAGTTGGTGGTGAAATCTTAGCATCATCTGTTCTAATTTCACCGGTAGGCATTTGATTCAAACATTGAACGATGATTCGCAATGATTTACGGGCCGCACTTGAATTGACTGGAAATGATCGTTGTGGTTTTACAAAATCACGAAGTGGTGTTGTTTCGGGTGTTGCTGCATTTTAAAATGAAAGAGATTTTTGGGTGAAAATTCGAAAATAATTAGGAAAATTCATGAAAAAACCAAGTTAAAAATTACCTTCAACAGCTGCCTCTGGTGGTGATGCGCCATTGCTTGTGTATTGTCCACTGCCTGGTATCGATTGAATATTATAGCTCTGTGACATAATTGGTGTTGGTGTTTGTGTAATGGCCATTGTATTTGTTGGTGGTGGTGTTGCTAATACAGCCGTACTCGGTGACCAAATGTTATCCCATTTGTTTGTAGTTTTAAATTTTTGCTTTGTACTTTGTGTTTCAGTCATTGCAATTGGTGCAAATCAAGGCGATGAAACGAGGTGCACGTAGTGCCTATATATCTCATATGAAATGACTAAATTCTGTTCAAATTGTCGGCATACCATGGTGTTTCATGTTTTTCTTGGTCGCATTCTTGATTTCGAACAGACATATCGAAGGCAAATTTTTCACATTCCTGTACAATATCATGCGGTTCCATTTCTTTCCATCTCGCTTGATTTTTCTCCGATTCGGCATTCGAATATAACAGCATTGGATGGACACGTGTATTTTTCACCAATGGATTACACACTTTCATTGTTTTTTCAGTCATATGATCACGTAGATATGCCATAAAATTACATGGATACATGCCATATAATCGTTGAAACAGTCTTTCAATACCATTTTGTAAACAAACTGGTAAAATGAATTCGAAAAATTTGGAAAAAAATTATTAAGAAAAATTCCAAATTTATAAATTAAAACACTTAAAGGTTATGTTTTGAATGCCGAAATACAAACTAAATGATTTTTTTTTTATATTTGTTTTGACATTCATGTCAAAATACACAGGGCTGTTCATAATGTTGATATTTTTCGATTTTGTCAAATTGATTTGAAAACATATTTGTTGATTCAACAATTTTATTTTAATGAAAAAATTAATTTTTCTTTAAATTCATTGAATTTGAGAAAAGTATTTAAACCAAGAGTTTTGTTTCTTCAATCAAACTACATTTTATTTGCATATTTGATTTTATAAAAAAAAAAAAAAGATATGATTTGCAAAACGTCCAAAAATGAATACATGATATGAAATCATTAACGAAGCATTTGTTTCAATTTATCTGCTTGGCTATTTGAAGTAGATTTATTAATTTTGGCTTTCAATGCATTGGCCAACATGAGTAGATTGTTACGTTTTGGTGGTGGTGGTTTTGTAATGTTCTTTGATTTTACTTTCGCGCCTTTGGGAAGTTTTGTATTGTTTTTGCTTGTATTGGAATTTAAGCTTTTGTTCGTCGATTTTTTCATTTGATTTGGATTAATCGGTTTCTGTTGACTATTTGATTTTTGTTGAGCATTCAGATTCTGTTGACTATTGGATTTGGGTTGAGATTTTGGTTGAATGTTCAAAGTTGCAGTTTGTTTGCAAAGATTGACAACACTTTTCGTTTTATGATCATCGGTTTTCTTCAATGTGAAAAGCAATCCAGCATTTTTATCTTTTTTTCGTTTTTTCTTCGATGTTGTTGACTGCTCGGTTATGTTCACTATTCCACTTGATTGAATGTTTTCCATAACATTTGTAGTTGATTTTTTTGATTTACGATCAACTGATGATTTTTTATACAAAATAATTCGGTTTTTGTTTTTACATAAATTACATTTCACCGTCTTGAAGAAAAGATAAAAAAAAAAAATACATAATTTACAAAAATAATTCAAAAATTGAATTCCAAATAATTAATTATTAGGAATTTAAAATCTTTTTTCGTACAAAAATATTCATAAAGATAACATTTCAAATTTCGCATACCACAATGTTGTTAACTCTTTTTGACAATTTTCTAGCTAAATGACTTTTTCGATTGGATTTGTCTTCGATTTGTTTGTGAATTTTTTTTGCTTTACGTTTTGTCGTTTTTATTGGTGCAATGCTCAATGAATAGTTTGTATCACACCGTGGTGTTGTGCATTTTCGACACATTTCTTCATCGCTTAAGAATGTGCTTGTTTGATTACCGTTAAATTGCATCAATTTTTTACATTTTGTTCTAAAACAATCAAAAAAAAATTTAAAAATTAATCACAATAATTGCACATATTCTTAACAAAAATAATTTAGGTTAAAAACGCACAAGTAATATGATTTAAGAAGTTTGTGTGTATAATTTTGATTTGGAAGAAGGCCAGCCGCTTTTATTAAAAATTCCGCACTATTTTGACGAAATTCATCCGAATCCAGGTTAAACAATATAAATTGAAAAATAAACGAAATTTTAAATGTATTTTTGTTTAGAAAGAACTAAAAAACTTAAGTAAACAAAACAATGTGCGCTGCAATGCAAAGAACCGTCACGTCGACTCACATAATCACTCCAAATTGAAAACGAATGCAAATCCATGCCAATTTTTTCCAATGCAAACTCATAGGCTTGAGCAAGTTTTTCTCTATACGAAATTCGAAAACAAATACAATTCAAATTGGATTTTCCTTTTTTTTTTTCATTTGCAAAACAAAATTGAAACAAATTCACAGTGAATTTAAAAGTGAAAAAATAAACTCACTTGTGTGTACTCAAACCAGCTTTTGTTTCTTTCACATAAGTCAAGTACAATTTCCAAAGGTCAATATTGAGAATGTTGATGAGACAACGTTGAAATAGCTGTAATTCAAATAACAACAAAAATAATAAAATGATTCATTTGAAAATCACATCAATTCAAGCAATTGTGATTTAAGATTATTTTCATACCTTTTCTACACGTTCGAAATTTCGTGCTTTCATCTGCGAATGAAAATGATAAAAATTAATGCAGTTTTCTTATAATGAAAAAATGCGATGCAACACAGATGACGCCGGTATGTTTGAATAGGTTTGAATTACCTCTTGTTCGATGAATATTTCTACGGTTTGCTGTGCTCGCACTAATCTTTCATGGCCCCATTCCCATTCCTAAAAAACAAATGTATAGTAACAAGAACCATTAGAATAAATCCGAATAAGAAAAAAAATTGTCAAATATTACTTACAATATTAATTTTAATTTGGTCTTTAATATTCATGCTCATTTCATCGATTTAAACTGAAGAAACTGAATTAAAAAAAATTCTGTCTACTTTCTTGTTTGTATTTGAAAAAATTGATGCACAAACGGCACAAACAAATCTATTTGAGGTTATGTTTTAATTATTAGTAATGCATCGAATGCATCACTCTTGAAATGAACACTTTATGAAAAAAAAATTGTTGATTTATTCCAAAGGTTTATTGCTATTTTCTCGAAAATCAATGTATTTTTTTTCTTTTGTTCATTTGCGTAGACACAGTGCAGCACACAAACACACAATGCGAAACAATATATATTTTATTATCGTTGTGCTTGTTGAATATGTCAGTGAGTTCCAATGTAACTCTTTATTCGCTGTGAACAATAATATCGGTTTCCATCAAAAAAAAATTCCTCAAAAAAATTATAATTATAATGAATAATTATTCATTTATTACGTATTTATTTCAATACGTTTTCACATGATCGGTTCTTAATGAATATAAACACGAATAACAATTTAACGCAATTTGAGGTTAAGTCTTATCTGAAAAAATGTAAACAAAGAAATGTGTCAATTATGTCAGATATTGACAGTAGTACCGGGACAATGGCCAAAGAGGTCGCTAGTGATTAATTCTTAGTTCTGTCTGACATATATAGCTATTGCTTCATCTTATTGGCTCTCACTTTGTCTTGCATGCTATATATTCCATGATACAATCACTCAGTCACAAACGCACATGCATACATACGCAAATAGCAGCTTTCGTCAGTTCATTTGTCCTCGAACTAGGCCATTGAACATAATATAAAAAAATATTACATTTATTGTGATATTATTAATTAATTGCGATATTATTAATAAAAACTGATTTATTTATGTGCATTTATTGATCAATTATTTGTTGTTTAGACTAAATATACGTGTTGCTTATGTTCAAAATTTAAAATAAAATTATTGGCAATCATAGATGCAAATACCTGTAATGCAATCAAAATAAAATAATACCGGGTGAATGATACTGACTTAAGGCTAGACGCACGTTGATATTTTCATAATTTAGTGCAAAAGCTGAAAGACGTGAACGATATTAAATATAAAAATTATTTATCATTCATCCATCCATAGATCGCATGAAATGTATTACAGATTTCTCTAGCTCTGCTCTATAGTCGGAAAGAGCGCCTATTTGTAGGAGCTACGAGAGAGCACGCAGCTAAGAGGAGAGGCGAATGGAATGACTGTATTCATGAGAGAAATTCATTTCTGAGCATATCGCTGTAATGCACAAATTATGCACAAAAAATTATGGGTGTTTGGAGGTCAAAATATCAATTCTGTAGGAATGTTGAAAAAACGATTAGGAACATTTTTACCACAAAATCTAATGTGAATTTTCACGATCATATTAAATTTTGTTTTCAGTAAAAATGCATGCACAAATTTGCACGCATTATGGACAAAAAGCAAGACATTTTGACAAAAAGTCTATGTTATCAGGTGAGTGGATTTCACTTCACACCTTGACCGGCTTAAGGGGGGAGGGGAGGTACATTCAAATATACATTTAAAAATACAAAAATTATCTCATAGTTGGCGCTCAGTAATTGATATTTTTTCGCTTCCAAGTGATATTGTAAGTGACTGTTTTGAAAAATGAATTTACTCGTGTTCAGAGAAATAAGAAATGGTTAAATCGAGGGGAAAAGTACTAGAAAGAGCAATCCAATCTAGTACTAAATAAATCCCGATAAATCCCATCAAATCACATTCATAGCATATTGTCTTACTAAAATAAAATACACATGCATTACTCTTGACACATTATGATTTGTCAAAATCCCAGTATAGTGAATTGTATTTAAATGTCATTTTTGTTTGATGTGTTCCATTTAATTTCAGAAAAAGATTTGAAAATTAACATGGAAATAAAATTGAATCATCAATATTTTTCAAATTTGTTTCTGAAATTGAATGGAACACAACAAACACAAATCATATTTAAATACAAAAATATCTCACTATATTGGGAGTTTGACAAGTCATAATGAGTCAAGAGTAATGTATGTGTATTTTATTTTAGTAAGACAATATTGAATGTGATTTGATGGGATTTTTCGGGATTTTTTTTGTACTAGAATGGATTGCTCTTTCTAGTACTTTTCCCCTTGGGTTAAATAAATTCAAATTTAATAATGAAAAACATTGTTTTTTAAGTAAGTTTCATTGTTTCATATCAATCAAACACAGTTTATTTAGTTTTTTTTTCATATTTATTTTAGATTTTCAATGCAAAAGCAAAATGAATATTTCAAATATTTAATACAATTAAAAAGTAGACTTGGAAAAAAGTAAAGATTTCTCTTCAACAAGAAAAAACCAAAATCTATTAAATGAATTTTCATTCAAAATTTTGAAAAGCTTTCAGACGAATTTGAAAATCAAAATGAATTTTTCATAGCAATTGTCGTTAGTCAAACGATGGTACTATTACGTACAACGGCCATTTGAACAGGATGAACCGAAAAATTGACAGCAATCATCGCTAGTATCACACTGTAAAAATTAAATAAAATTTTATATATTAATTTTGTGTGACAATAAATATTGTGGTGTTTTGTTATTTTTCTTCTTTTCATTCACAAGAACACCGTTTTCATACAAAATATAATAATAATAATAATAATAATAATTGCAACTTACTGATAGCCCAGAAGCTACTTTGCAAAACAAGCCACCGCCAGCAATATCGATGTACGGACAGCAAGTGCGTTTTGTACAACAAGGTGTAATCGGACTGCACTAAAAAATGATGCGAAAAAAATAAATTTAAATAAAAAAAAATAAAAGAAAATCTTAAAATGAATTATATTACAGCGTTGCCCAAACAGTCTTGCGCATCCACATGGACACTTAAAAGTGTGAGAAAACTGATTGCCATGATCATAAAAATAATCTTCATTTTCGTTATAGAAGGTTTTATTAGGGTCTGCAATTCTAGATTATGTCAAGTCGAAAAAAAAAAAAGAAATTTATTAAGTTAAACGAATTTGAAAAAATTGAAAATTTCAATTTCAACTGATTTTTTCAATGAAATGGAAAAAAAACATCATAGAGAAATAATTAAAATTTGTGAAATCTTACCACAAAATCAACTCTGATGAATTTGATATAATTGTTCGCGGCGATCTCCTACTTATATACAAAACGAGATATGGATTTACGTGAAAATTCAAAAGACGTAAATGATTTTCAATATTGGGAAAGATTGTTTATTATATGATCTATTTTAAAAATGATTGATATATTTTGAAAAATTTAAGTCTATTTTAAAAGCTAAAGCAGCAAAAAAAAGTGAATTTCTTTTCAGTATTTTGTAACATGTAAAATAAATACAGATGTAATATAGGGTGTTATGTACGATTTGGAGCGAACCAATCTTGGGAAACTGCAATCAATGACGTGATTCACGAATGGCATGAACTCAAAACAATGATAAAGTAATTATAGCTATGTTTCTCGATTTCCAGAGAGCATTTGAAACAATTGAACCATCTTTACTGCTACAAAAATTATCAAATCTTTTTGTATTGTGCATCAATAATTTTTTTATCGAATGACACTGATTTAGTCAGATTTCAAGTGTAACAAAATGAATGTCTGAGAAAGAAATTAGAAACTAATAGATTCACTGAAAGTAATGAAATTTTGAAGGTTTTGAATTTGATGAATGTCAAACAAATAATTATTTTGCGCTCTTTAATTCTATTATAGGCTAGGCAGCACAGTACAAATAAGCTAGAGCTATTTATGAATCAAAATAACGTACAAATAATATTTGTCAAATATGAATATGGATCTCTTAGAAGTGCCAATGAAATAAATACAACTAAAGCGAATAGCCAATGCCGCAAATTATCTGTATATTTTATATGTAAAGCATATATGCCAAACCCAACAGCGCCGCCTGTATACTGAATTACGGAATTAATTCATCTGTGTAAGAGATGTATACTCATGATTTATGTATAATAAAATTTATGAAATATTCTCCCATAGAATGATTTTTAATTAAATATTAAGAAATGTTGTAACTTAACTCGAATTTTCCCGTTGATCAAAGAACGAGCACACAATTTCGCTGAATAATAATAGTTTCGCTAATTTTTTTTTCATTTTTTCTTTATTGCACAATTCTCGGGCTCACTTCACTAATGAATGACTAATGAATATTCTGAAATATATTTCTTTCTTGTTGACACTTGACATAATTGAATTGATACGAAAAAATTTGAAAATAATCTGACTCAGTAAATCGACTCAGTATGCCAAATCGATGATTTTGTCATTTTTTATTTCATTATATAAGCTTAATACATAAAGATAAATACAAAATAAATTTGGTCATTGCTCTTTGTTCATTTTATATTATGAAAATATATATTTTTAGCGTATGATCGTTTTTAGTGTTTTGTGACGCCAGGAATGAAAGCACGAAACCAATATAACGATTATAGAAGGCGTGTTCTTGTGCGTATTTCCGAATTTGTTTCAATGGAATAGCCACTCATGCCAAAAGGCATTATTTTTACAGAGGCATAAAATTGTATAATGAATTGTCAATGGAAGTTAAAAATGTAGAGTAGACTCTTATATAAATATAATACATTTCAAGAGATTCAATCAAATGAAGCTCTCTATCTCTCTCTCTCTCGCTCTCTCTCTCTCTCTCTCTCTCTCTCTCTCTCTCTCTCTCTCTCTTGACAAATCTGAGGCATTAGTTGAAATGATTTGTAGGATTGTTCCCTGATGATCCACATACACACACAAAAAAAAAATTAATATAAAAAGACACTTAGTGTCTACTATATGTCACCAGACACGGTAGTTTCTGGTTCCTTAGATTTCATTTATTTTTTTGTTATTGTCAATAATTGTATAATTACCATTTATATGAATTGAGTCTTAAAAATGACAGTTCAGAGCTATGACATTTCGCTGTAATAACAAAGGTAATATACTCTCACACACACACAAAACACAGTAAGCATCAATTTTTCAAAAATCAGTATAAACTTCAATTTATACCAAGTCCCATGATTTTTCGTATAAATTTACTCTCAATTGCATTTCAAAGAGGAAAGAAACTCACGTTTAATATCCAATTGATTTTTCTTAGTTATCTGGTAGGAAAAACGCAAAAAAAACGCTAGATGGCGTTGACCGTGACAGTCGTGGTTTTCATTTCGCTCCAATAACAAAATATTTAAATTTGTAAATTTTTCAATTTTATTTTTCTAAAAAATTTTTATTTTTATAAATTTAAATTAATCGGTGATTATTTCATCACAATTATGTGAAGTTTACGTGAAAAAGTTTAAATTTCGGTGTTATTTTCATATTTTTGTATTTTTTATTTTCTCGGTACACTGTGATGATATTGTTTGTGAACAACAAGTGTCATGCCAAAGCATAAACACCGGCTTCACATGTTTTGTTTTATTTTTAGTTTAATTTGTGATTTTTTTTTTTTTTGTAATTTTATTAATTGAAGTGAATTTTTGGGAGATTTTAGTGCATTTGATTTCATATTTCTGTCAATTTTTGATTTCGTTTCACATTGTCGCGGTTTTTGTCAGTGTTTATGTTTTACAGCTTGGCGCGTTCAATAAAATCACAGTGTTACGCTTAGATTTTATTCCGATGTTTATTTGTTAAATTTTTGCCAAATGATTTTCCGTCTTTATAATTAATGCAACCATCTTTGCCATATAGTTAACATATTTGCTTTTTTTTTTTTTTTTTAATTTAATAAATTTTCAATAACGCAATTAATCCAACGGTACTTTTCATTCGATGGTAAACACAATGATTTCAGTTAAAATACAAAATTGTGATCGCGGTTAATAAAACTCATCTTTTTATTCTGATTATCTTGCGGTTCATTGGTGAGTTCGTTCCATTTTAATTTTGTGCATTGGTAGCGATTGATTTCCATGGCCAGTTACGTTCGACAAAATTATTGGTGTTTTTTCTCGGGTGCAGTGTGGCTTAGCACGCCCCTCACCTTAAATTTATTTTGCTCGAAACAGTAATGGTGGGCCTCGGACGAGGGGAGGCCACGGAGCTCGTCCTCCCCGGGACTTGACCGGAGCTCCACAGTTGACGACCGCTTTGAATATTGGAACAATGAATTTGAGAGGGGGTTTTGAGTTGAAGAAGCGAGAATTGGTCGATAGGGCAAATAATTTTGGTTTAGATATTTTGGCTTTGAGCGATGTACGTGTAAAAGGTCAGGTAGAAGAGACTTTAGGGAATTATCGATTGTATTTGTCAGGAGTTAAGAATGGTAGAGCAAATTGGGGCGTAGGATTTCTAATTCATAACAGTTTAGAGCAGTCAATTGTGTGTCATAGATTTGTGAATGAAAGAATGATGTGGATTTCAATCAAGTTGGGAGGTGCAGTGTATCGTTTCGTAAGTGTGTATTCTCCGTGTGAAGGTACGAATGCAGAAAAGAAGAATGATTTTTACGGTGACTTGAATGATATTGTGTATCGTAAGGGAAGTGAGAAAGTGATTTTGCTAGGGGATTTTAATGCTCGAGTAGGTAGAGATAAACAGAATTTTGCGAATATTTTAGGCCATTTTGGGGAAGATATGGAAGCGAACGGTAATGGAGAGAGATTGTTGGATTTTTGCCAGAGCTCAGATTTAGTAATAACAAATTCATTTTTCAAACATAAGAAAATCCACATGTATTCATGGGAAAATCCTGGCCAGAATCGGAAATCTCTTCTCGATTACGTAATCGTAGAAGATAATTTGCGCAAAATAGTTACAGATACGCGTGTGTATAGAAGTTTTGGTCTGGATTCCGATCATTACTTGGTTGCAAGCAAACTACGTATTCCAAAAGGAGTAGCGAGTAAAAATCGGAAGCCAACCAATAGAGTGAAAGTTAATGAATTGAAGAGTGAAAGTGTAGTGAATGCATATGTAGCTAGATTAGAAGAGAAATTTATGCAAGTTGATATGACTGAGGTGTCTGATATCAATAGAGAATGGGATTGTTTTAAGAGTGCAATCTTGAGTGCGGTAAAGGAAGTTTGCGGAATGCATGTGTGTAAGAATGGTAAAAAGAAAACAGATTGGTGGAACGATGAGGTGCAGGAGGCGGTGAAGGAGAAAAGAGTGAGATGGATGCGTTGGATGCAAAGTAGAAAGGAAGAGGACTTAGAGTCGTATAGGGAACAAAAAAGGGTAGTGAAAGAGTTGGTGAGAGCAGCTAAGGAGGGTGAATGGGTGAAATTCGGCAATGATTTAGAAGAAGCAGGGCAGCAGAGGAATAAAGTTTTCTGGTCTAAGGTTAAGAACATCCGTAATGGTGGTAAAAAACAGGCGCCAGGGGCCGTTTTAGATAAGGCAGGAGAGCTAGTGATTGGTAGGAAGAATGTATTGAAACGTTGGAGAGAATATTTTGAGGAACTTTTGAATGTTGAAAACGCAGTGGATCAGAATGTTAGTGCGAATGAAAGTGTGAGTGAGATCCAAGCGGAGGAAATAAGCATAGGTGAGATAGAGATGGCGGTTAGGAAATTAAGCTGGGGTAAAGCAGCAGGAGTGGATGAGATTAGGAATGAATATTTAATTTGCAGTGGTTCAGTAGGGATTCGATGGTTACATCGGTTGTTCAATCTAGCGTGGAATTCATCAGTTGTCCCGAAGGAATGGGGGGGGGGTGCAGTTATCTCACCACTCCATAAGAAGGGTAGCAACAGAGATTGTAACAACTATCGTGGAATTTCTCTATTGAGTGTTGTCGGAAAAGTTTACAGTGCAATTTTAGAAAAACGTACCAGAGCTATTGTCGAATCGCTCTTGGATGAAAACCAATCAGGCTTCAGACCGATGCGCGGATGTCAAGATCAAATTTTTTGCATGAGACAAATAATAGAGAAGTTCCATGAAAGAAACAAGGATATGTATGTATGTTTTGTCGATTTACAAAAAGCGTATGATTGTATACCGAGAGCTAATTTGTGGTCAGTTTTGAGTGAATACGGAGTGAATGGTTTTCTTCTGGGGGCAATTAAGAGTTTGTATAAATGCTGTGAAGCCGCTGTGAGAGTGGATGGTGAATTGAGTGAATGGTTTGAAGTGCGAAATGGTCTTCGACAGGGCTGTACAATATCACCGCTTTTATTTATAATTTATATGGACAAACTGATCAAGTCAGCTAAGCTGAGGGGTAACGTAGTTTTGGGGGGAAACATTATCTCCGCTCTTGCATATGCGGATGACCTAGTATTGTTTGGGGGCTCAGAACAAGAGCTACAAAACAGCATTAGCGATTTAGAAGCGGCTTGTACGAACTATGGAATGACCATTAGCAGTTCAAAAACACAAGTTATGCATATTGGGAAAAATCGGAAGCAAGTGAATTGTCTGTTGAATGGGAGTGTGCTTGAGCAGGTGTCTCAATTCAAATATTTAGGCTGCATCTTCTCTGAAGATGGCAAGCTGGATAAGGAATTTGAACATCGCAGAGTGAATGGTAATAAAGTTGTTGCTCAACTTAGGTCACATGTTTTTAATAAGCGAGAGTTGAGTAAAGAAACGAAGTTGATGATTCATGGGTCAATCTTCAGACCAACTATCACGTATGGTAGCGAGAGCTGGGTCGACTCAAACAATTTAATTCATGGTTTGGAAGTGGCTGATATGAATGTTTTGCGTATGATTTCGGGAGTGTCGCGTAGGGACCAATGGGAGAATAGAATTAGGAATGAGAGAATTCGGGAAGATTTGAATGTGGATTCGATTGATGAAGTAGCAAGAAAGTCTAGGTTGAGATGGTTTGGTCATGTACAGCGTATGAATGAGTATCGTTTGCCAAAGTTAATTTTGAATGCTGAAGTGAATGCACCGAGAGGTAGAGGTAGACCGCGGAGGCGATATTTGGATTCGGTTAAGAACGATTTGAGCGAAAGGGGGTATGATTGGAATGGGGAAACTCAAGACCTGGCTCTCGATAGGGTTTGCTGGAGAAGAATTGTTAAGGGGCTGCCATTACAAAATAGACCAGACGCTGAAGGGCAATAATGGTCTTTAAATGATTGTTGTTGTTGTTGTTGTTGAAAAACGCAAAAATAAATTAATTTTTGACTATAGTAAAAAAAATTTCAAGACCTATCAACTAGAGGTGTCAGTTGCCCAGGCTGATCCATGGCTTCTCTGGATTTGGCCTGCATTCCAAGGCTTCCTATTTGGAATTTCATATAAAAATATACATAAAATTATCTACACCAATTTTTCATGAAATTCCAAACAGGAAGCCTTGGAATGCAGGCCAAATCCTGAGAATCCAAGGATCAGCCTGGGCAACTGACACCTCTAGTTGATAGGTCTTGAAATTTTTTTTACTATAGTCAAAAATTAATTTATTTTTGCGTTTTTCCTACCGGATAACTAAGAAAAATCAATTGGAAATTAAACGTGGATTTCTTTCCTCTTTGAAATGCAATTGAGAGTAAATTTATACGAAAAATCATGGGACTTGGTATAAATTGAAGTTTATACTGATTTTTGAAAAATTGATGCTTACTGTGTTTTGTGTGCAAAACGCAACTGAGTGAAGCTGACTAACACATGCACAAATTCCTTCTATGTAAAATCACCGACTTGATCGATCATGTGTTAGTCAGCTTCACTCAGTTGAGCTCTGTGTGAGAGTATATTACTTTTGTTATTACAGCGAAGAGTCATAGCTCTGAACTGTCATTTTTAAGACTCAATTCAAATAAATGGTAATTATACAATTATTGACAATAACAAAAAAATAAATAAAATCTAAGGAACAAGACACTACCGTTTCTGGTGACATATAGTAGACACTAAGTATATTAATTTTTTTTTGTGTGTGTATGCGATTCACTCTCCTACACTCACCATTGTCTCTTATGGGCTTCATACTTCATTGCACTTTGCGCATGTGGATATTTGCGTAATTTATTGACAAGCGAATAAAAATTTATTTTCATATATTCCATATGAATGTGATGATATCTTATTACCTGTTTTAAATCAATTGTGCCGGGGGAGTTTTTGGATAACATTTTGTTTGTAATCATGTTAAAGTATCAATTTTCAAGTATATTTTTCTATATCAACACCATTCAAATCTATTGTTTAAACACTTTTTTACAGAAATACAAGATTTGGTGTTGGAATTTAATGAGTCCATAGTACAGATCCTATATTCGAAGTGATATCCAAATTGTTCTATTAGTTTTTATTAGAAAAGTAAATAGTGGATGTTACAATTTGCGTTAAAAAGAAATAGCGTTTTTAGTTGAACTAGGGGAATGGTTGATACCTCGCCCCTTGGGAAACAAATTTACTAATCAGTCAGTATATTTCGTCAGTTCATTTGTCCTCGAACTAGGCCATTGAACATAATATACAAAAATATTGCATTTATTGTGATATTATTAATTAATTGCGATATTATTAATAAAAACTGATTTATTTATGTGCATTTATTGATCAATTATTTGTTGTTTAGACTAAATATACGTGTTGTTTATGTTCAAAATTTAAAATTAAATTATTGGCAATCATAGATGCAAATACCTGTAATGCAATCAAAATAAAATAATACCGGGTGAATGATACTGACTTAAGGCTAGACGCACGTTGATATTTTTATAATTTATTGCAAAAGCTGAAAGACGTGAACGATATTAAATACAAAAATTATTTATCATTCATCCATCCATTGATCGGATGAAATGTATTACAGATTTCATGGTTCGATTGCGAAAATGAAAGGGAGAAATAGATTGCGTGAACTAATGAACATTTAATTCATTACTATTATGATGAATAATTTTCGTCAAAATACGATTGCTTTGAAACCACATCTCTGTTGATCTTTTTCTTAAATTGCGAATTGTCTAAACGACAAAACAGCTTACTGTCGATTTTATAACAAAAACTAACACAATATTTCATTCTATCGAATGGACAATTTGCCTGAATTCAAGCTTATCTAATTTAAGAAATAATAATATAATCGCGATCATTTTCCCTTTCTCATGCTACCTAACAAGGAAATTACAAATAATTCGTTTTACTGGATTCTGTTCCAAACGCATCGCATCTATTTTTTCTCGTGATTCCGATATTATCAACTATTTCCGTTTGAATATTCATTTATTCTAATCGTATCTATCTGTTTCGATTTATTCAATTAACCAATTATTTGTGTCGCAACATTTTTTTTCATCGTACGTCGTTACATGAATTTTTCATCAAGATAAGTGTAAATTATATGGTTATAAAATGCTAAAAATTGATCAATTTAGTACTGTTTTAGTTGTTTTTCAAATTTCAATGCCCCCTACAGATTCTTAACAGCGGTAAAGGTTTTTTTTTATTTCACCATAAATTAGCCAATAATATATTTTTTCCGAATAATGGAAAATTGTTAAACACGGATGATTCCATTAAACACAGATTATACTCTATAAAAATAGTAATAGCTCTGTAGTAATTCGCTGTCTTATCGATTAATTCATTGCAGTTTTTGGCTATTTAAGTGTGCCCAAAAGGTGAATCGTTATTCATTGTTTTATGAAGATCAAGGCGAAGCACTTGTCCTTTATAACAATGTAACTAGAGCTTTTATGATGTATTTTGCAATAAATCAATGTATATCAAGTGTTTGCTATCGCCGTTTATTCCACAACTAAGGCAATTCGGATCAGTGCCGTAGCGTGGGTCCGACTGACAGGCAAGCTGAGCACCGAAGAGCAAAAAAAAAAAAAAAGGTCGAACCATCAATATTTCAATTCATTCATGAATCATGCATTATTTACTGAATCATACTTTTTGCAGTAAACAAAAGAACATGTCTCTCTTTGTTTATTGCACAAAAATATTATAAACATAATTGTTTTGTCTTCACTATGATAACAATTATATTGAATTTGATTTAGAGAATGAAATAAATCATGTATCAAATACAAACAGTTAGCTTTTGACAGTAATCGAATTTCAAATGTTTCTTGGTCAATATGATAAAAGTGATGAAAGTGATAAAAGGAGAAGAAGTACAAAAGTAATTATTTACATTCAAAATAATACTGTCTTGTTTGTTTTTTTAAAGTATGTGTTCATTTTAGCAAACTTCGGTGGCCTCATTTTTCAAAAAACAAAAACCGAATAATGAGGCTGAACCATCGAATGCAAGCACTGAAAATGTTTCAAATGATACAGAAGATGAAAATAAATCTAAAGAAAAATGTGAGCATTAGGATTATTTTAATGTTATTCATAAGAGACCAAATAGTTTATATATTGGGAGTATAACTGGAAACGTAAGGATTTGTAGACAACTTCATACCAATTATGCGAGTCATTTTTTGACAGTGACAGCTATTGTATATTGAAGAGCATCAAAAAATCTATTAAATTTGACTAGGGGGTAGACACGATATTTAAGTATCGAATCATTGTGAATCATATAGTATTTTCAAAAATCTCAAATCTAAATCAAACGAATTTAGAATCAATGTTAATCGTTTCAAATCTTTTCAAATCTTTTCGAATCGCACTGAAATCAAGATGGCGAATCTTGACTTTTATTGACCAAATAATAAAAATCATTGTTGCTATCGTGTAAAGGTAAATTGCAATTCTTAAAAAGAAACAAATCAATTTATTATAATAAACAAGTTGAAATTTATAACGCAAAGGAAGTAAAAATTGTTTTAATTAAACTAAATTTTCAAATGACAGAACGCATGACAAACAACACACAAACAGTGATTGAATGGGATCTAATACATGCGCAAATTCACAACATACAAACTTCAACGTCACAGACGCTAGCAAAATTGAATTTTGCGAATGTGTAAGTAGGCTACACACAATCGCCGCCTGTGTGTGACGTGTTATTGTTGCTGTTTTCCCTATCATTTCAAATCATTTGAAATTATTTTGAATCTTTATGAATCTCAATGAATCTTTACATCGTTCATGAAATCTTCTAAATTTTTTGAAATTCCTATGAATCACAAACTCTTGTGTCTACCCCCTAGAAATTTGATGTGTCAAAGTGAACACAAGTTTACACACAATTTTTTTTTATTACGGTGAAAATGTCGAAATACGAGCCAACAAAACAGCATTTGCGGGAAGTGATGTTTTTGTATTTTAATTAAAAGAAAAGTGCAGCCGAATGCCATCGTTTGTTATCAGAACCTTATCCCGAATATTCTATATCGATTAGCGTGTGTGAAAAATGGTTTAGGCGATTCAGAAGTGGTGATTTCGACACGGAAGACAAAGAGCGTCCAGGTCCGGTGAAAAAGTTTGAAGATGAAGAATTGGAGGCATTACTCGATGAAGATTGCTGTCAGACTCAAGAAGAACTTGCAAAATCATTGGGAGTCACTCAAGCAGCCATTTCAAAACATTTGAAAGCAGCAGGATTTATCCAAAAGCAAGGAAATTGGGTGCTACACGAATTGAAATCAAGAGACGTTGAAAGACGATTTTGCATGTCGGAAATGCTGCTCGCTCGCCACAAAAAGAAGTCATTTCTGCATCGTATTGTCACTGGCGATGAAAAGTGGATTCATTACGACAATCCAAAGCGAAAGAAATCATATACGAAGCGCGGCAAGCCAGCAAAATCGACACCAAAGCCGAATATTCATGGTGCTAAGGTAATGCTCTGTATCTGGTGGGATCAGAAGGGTATGTTGTATTATGAGCTGCTAAAACCAGGTGAAACCATTAATGGAGAACGCTACCGACAACAACTCATCAAATTGAACGCAGCAATCAAGCAAAAACGGCCAGAATGGGAGACCAGACATGAGTCATTAATTTTCCATGATGACAATGCTCGGCCACATCGCGCTCAAGGGCCCAAAAACTATGTGGAAAATGTCGGATGGGAAATTCTGCCTCACCCGTTTTATAGCCCAGACCTAGCTCCTTCTGACTACCACTTGTTTCGGTCGATGCAGAATGTCCTATCCGGAATACGCTTCACTTCAGTTGAAGGTATCAAAAAATGGCTTGATTCGTTCTTCGCTCTGAAATAATGAGAAGTTCTTTTGGGATGGAATTCATAAATTGCCTGAAAGATGGGAGAAAGTTGCCGCTTTCGATGGACAATACTTTGAATAAAATACATTGTACCATTTTCTTGTAATAAATGCTCAATTTCAATGAAAAATCCTTACGTTTCCAATTATACTCCCAATATTCATATCATTTTACTTCAATTTAGTCGAAAGCAAAAAAACCGCTCCAAACGATATCACACAGCTTGGTGAAAAATTCAATTTTATTGATCAAATAGAACGGTTAAAAACAATGAAGTTCCCTAAATCTGGTTCGGATAAAAGAAGTTTTCAATTGAATTGGGTTCACAAATACAACTCGATTGAATATTCCATAAGCCGGGATGCGGTATTTTGTTATGTTTGTCGTGAATTTGGGCAGAAGTCTCAAGATACAACCTTTACCTCAATTGGAGAGTCGCACTAAGCGAAGGTAAAGGGTTTGGTAAACATTAGAGATGCCCACGAACCGAACTCGAACAGTTCGAGTTCGAAAAATATCTTAAAATCATGTTCGTGTTCGTTCGTGTTCGGTTCGAGCAGTTCGAAACCAAAAATTTATGTTCGTGCGTATATTTTGCAAATGTGTCAAAATGAATCGTGGAACGAACTCTTGTCTCCGAGAATTTTGCGTTTGCTATTCTACAATACTATGCATTTGCCAACAATATCGTGACCAATAGATGGCGTGCCTTTCTATATTTCTCAGGCCGAGAGAAATTAGATATTGTGACGGTGAGAAAAATATTTCCGTATAACTATTCTTTATCTGTATTTTACTTCACATCATTTTGAATGTGTGCAAACTGTTTTTGCAAAGAGAAAAAATATCAGAAAAACAACCAATAGAATTTTCTTTTAAATGTAAATTTAATGTGATGGATGACACTTTGCTAATAATTTTTTTTAAAATCAGACAAACATACAAAAAAATTTTAAACCAAATCATTTGTAGAAAAAATATTTAAAAGAATCGACTAATAAGAGATACAACAAGGAAAATCAACGATAATTTTCACTTGAAGTAACATTATAATTCACTAGAGCAATTATTTTTGACTTTCTTGCTGTCTTTACTGAATGAATCTCTCAGAAAGCCGATGATATGAGCACAAAATGTGAGTGCTCGTTGTCTTTGTATGTTTCACCTATGTGTTTGAAGCTTGAGTTCTGTTTATCTTTACAATTCCAATTATGAATTGTACATCAACACAGAATTCAGAAATCAAACAAATGTGAATATATTGAATTTTCGATTTTTTACTTTTATACGATTCAAAAAAAAAAAAAAAAATCCGAAATTATTTTATTATTAATGAATATGTTCGCTCGAAAAAAAGTAATGAATGTTCGTGTTCGTTCGTGTTCGGTTCGATTTGTTCGTAACAATAAAATGATGTTCGTGTTCGTTCGAAAATTCGAGCGAACTCGAACGAACACGAACAGTTCGAGTTCGTGAGCATCTCTAGTAAACATGACTCCTCAAAAGGTCATTGTATGGCGAAAATGAACGAACTTGAACAATTAAAAAGAATTGAACAGTCGAAATCAGTCTCAGAATTATTAAATAATACAGTACAGTAGATTCTCACAATTCTAAAGACTCACAATTCTAAATTATCCAGAAAACTAAAGACGATTTTTGTTCACATTGATTTTCCTGAAATCTAAAGATTTACTTTAGATTTCTGAATAAACACAATATTTACACTCGTTATGACTCTTTTAAACCGTAAATTGCATTCATAAATTCACTGGATATTTCTTTCATTCAAACAATCTCTATATGTATTTTGTTTTGTTAAACATTGTATATACAATCCAAATCCAATGTTTATGTTTTTTCAATATTATTTGTAAATTTGTAAATGATTTTCAAATCATCATAGTTACCAGTGGAAATGTACGCACGACGAACAAGTGAATGTTCGATGTTGTTGCATCATTCTATTGTGCGTTATACACTGAACCACTGTGATCTTCATTTGAATAGATCAATTTTCGTTGATTCTTTAAAATTATTTTTCTATTTAAAATGTCAAAATCCATCAAACACAAAAGATTAAGTATTCAAGGAAAAGTGCAAATTTTAAAAAAAACTAGAAAATGGTGTTCGTGCAAATCGAGTTGCAATCGAATTTGGTGTTACTGAAGGAGCAATTTCGCAAACCAAAACAATCATTACTTACAAATTATTTTTCTAAGTCAAACAACTCATAATGAAATGTTATTTATCACATGATACAATTTTGTTTACAAATTTAAATGAAAAAAAAAAACTAACATATTAAAGAAAACATCAATGTATTGATCATTCCATTGAATTTTGGCGGTTTTTCAAAATTATCCAGAAATCTAAAGAATTCACAATTCTAAAGTATCCAAAATACAAACTACTTTAGAATTGTGAGAATCTACTGTACTAGAAAAACGACCGTATAATTGCAAATCGATTGTCGAAATAATAATATTTTTAGTTGGAAGTCGCTTAGCACTACGCGGAGATTGGAATGACGATGATAAAGAAGAGAGCGGATTATTTAATAATCTATTCGAGTTTGCAATGAAAAAAGATGCCGAAATGGAGGACTCCCAAAAATATATGCCACCAAATATTTCATATAAATCTCCTACTATTTAAAATGAATTAATTCAAATTATGACTCATTTGTTACGTGAAAATATCGTGAAAGAAATTCTTAATGTCGATGTTGATGCGAATACAATTTTTTTTGATGGCACCAAAGATAAGAACGGTAACGAATGTGTATCGTTGGCGGCGCGTTTTGTTTCTGATGGGAAAACAATTGAAGTTCTATTATTTTTCGAAACAACTGAAAATGTTGATGCAGAAGCATTCACAAAATTATTGTTACAAAGTTTAAAATCATATGGCTTAGATCCAAAAAAATAATTAGCCAATGTTACGACGGAGCCGCCGTAATGAATGGATATAAATCTGGTGTAGCAAAACGATTGCAAGATTCACTGCAAAAAGTTATACCATTGCTTCAATCATAGGCTGCATTTAATTATTGTTGATACAGTGAAACAAATTAGTCAAATTAAACAGTTTTTTGAACAGATTCAACTTATATATACAATGTTTAAAAAACCCAAAATAAAGCAAATCTACTGTAATGCAAAATATGGTTATGTATCGCACACAACGAATTTGCAAACGATCATAAGTTTTAAATGACTTCGTCGTCGAAGAAAGCATTGGCGAGAGATCTGATGAAGACTTTGAACTTAAATCATGTTTCTATGAAGTAATTGATATAATATTACAAGAATTTGATGCAAGATTTTCCGAAAATAATCATATTTTAATTGCTATTTCAAATTCAACGGAAATGAATTATGATGATTTAAAACCATTTGAACAAATTGGTCTAAGTCTTCCCGATAGATATGAATTAGCTACGGCCAAAAAGTTGATTGATAAGAAAAAAATCGAGTGGAATGGAAAAAATAAAGAAACAGATAATTCAAAACAATCACGATTCAATATTCTATCCATATTATATGAATATCGGGAAGTTCTTCCAGATGTTTACAAATTCTATTCAGATGTAGCACAGCAGTATGTGAAGCATCATTTTCAGCTTTAGCGCAAATAGATGTGCCATCACGTATAACAATGACCAATGAAAGGATGAGAAATCTCGCATTCATGGCATTTGAAAGTAAACGGTTAAACAAAATTTCAGTAATCGATATATTACGTAAATTCAATGAAACAAAGAATCGAAGAGTTGAATTGTTTTAATCTAAAGTAATTTTTAAATCGTCATCAAAAAAATCTATCGAATATTTTTCTTCATATAAACAAAAATTCTATTTGCATTAAATTTGTTGTAAACAGTTGACAGCAATTAGTGATAAGTAAATATAGTGCCTGTTTATTTTTTAATTTAAACAAAAAATTTAAACCATTGAAGTAGAACATTTCATCTCTGTTTTCGAAGGAACAAAAAATTCCATATAAAAGATTTCAATGATAAACAAAAAATAATCATTAATTAATAAACCAAAACATTAAAGTGAAACATAAACAAGAACAAAACTAAATACGCGATCAATTTTGGCGATTCTGCTTGCATTTCGAAAATATTGAAAACCAAATATCACTATAAGAAATCGAGTCCAACCAGACACTTCATTTATGCAAATTTAATTTCATCATAAAAAAGTTGTTCACCATGGGTGCAAAAGATAGTAAAGAAATAGATTCTTTAGCAGGAGCCATTAACAATAATATAATCGTAAAGAAAAATGATACTGTCAACATCCACAACACTGAAATTATAATACTTTTGTATATAATTTGCGGTATAAAAGCAATCGAACTTATAATGTTCGTTTATTATAGACATCGTCGAGGATTGAAGAAAAACTATGAAAACAAGTTTCAACCAAAGAATAACCAAAACCCAGCATAAGGTCAGTAACAACTGTGATTTTGCACTTATTTATAAATTATTTCAAACATAAATTTTTATCTGCCCTGCTTATAATATGAAATGTCTTTTTTTCATTTCAGATCGTACTGTTTTCGATTATAAATTATAATTATGATTTATAACACTCTTCAATGTACATCATCAATAACATCCAGGGACTTTCATACGAATTTGGCGCCCTGAGGCAAAATTTTTGCCGCGCCCCTATTCCTAAAAAAAACCTTTTTAATAATAATTTTTCATCATAATTTTATTTTTTCAAAATTAAAAAGTACATTTTCTTGCTTTGGTATTGGCAAATTCTGTAACCGCCTCATCATAATTAATAGTTTTTGCCAACTCTTTTTCGATTGATATGATCGCTAAATCACTTAAACGGTCTTGACCCATTGTATTACGTAGCAATATTTTTCCAATCATTGAAACCACATGTAGAAAATGTATTGCACCGCTTTGATTCTTTCCCGAAAAGAATACAACAAAAACAATGCACAGCATCTAGTTTTTTCGAGTAAATTAACCAATCTCGTTTAACTTTTTCTCCGTTAGATAGGATTTTGATATAATTATTTTTAGAAAATGAACGTCCTTTAGTGAGAGGAAAAGTTATGTCGGTTTGAATTGGGCCAGTTTGAATTATTTTTCCACGAATACTTGTTGACAGTACACCAGAGAAATTGGCTGCATCAGACCAATCAATGTCATAATCTGTTGTGAATAATTTTCAACAGAAAAAAAAGAAGACGATATAGAGAATAAAGCAACATATTGAACATCAATAAGTTGAAGTAGTTAAATATACTAAAAATACCTATATTTTCTTCAATATTTATCATTTCATTATCAAGTGTTTCATTCAATTGATCAATGGCTGCTATTGATTGGGATTCAATTTGGAAATTATCATCACTCATTACTTGTTCTGTTTTTAGAAAGACGCAAAAAATGTCAATGAACAACGGAAATATATATAATAAATTCGAAAAAGTTCCAAAATGAAGTGAAAATAGGAATAAAAATGAAAAATTAACCTAAATCCATCGTTGATGTGGATTGTATTTCATTTTCTTCGCTGGATTTTTGCCTATTTCAGATACCGTTGAAGAAAAAAAAAAAGTTCTTCAATCAGGCTCGAACTCGAGTTTATGGAATGACAAAATATATTTTACCATCTATAGACACATACGTACAAAATAAAATTCATATCGACCACTTTGATTCTTTGTTTTCGTTTTCATCGCTGTTCGCTGTTGTTTACATAAACAAAATACTTGTGACGATTTGCAACCACAATCGTTTTGCATTTAACATTAAAAAACATTGTAAATGTTGAAGTTTTTCTGTTTCATACATTCAACACTATCTGTATTTTTGTACATATGTATATTAAAAATGATTACATTTTTGTTAAAAATAATGGAAAATGTAAAGAAAATGATTATAGTGCCTTTTGTAAATTTTCAAATACAGTTTCAAAATTGAAAATGATTATATTTTCATATTGAATATCTAAACGCTCGCGCCCTGAGGCAATTGCCTCATTTGCCTCCACGTATGAAAGTCCCTGATAACATCATTCTCAGATTTATTCAAAGATGTTCAACTCAACTTTATTTCAATTGTATCATGAATTTTCACTCAATTTTTTTGAACAATTGTGAATAAAATTGCCAAAATTTAATTTGTTTGATGTGTTTTTCTTATGTTAAAATGAATGATTTTTTTTTGGTTCGATCAGCGATCAGGGGATGCGCCGGAGGTGCTAGGGCATGTTCCGCATGTTCTAGCACCTACCACGCCACGGCGCTGATTCGGATTGAATGGTCTTTCAACCATAAGATGAATTTTTCCGCCATGCAAAACAACTCAAGAAGCGAACAGATCACCAATTAAATTGAACAAACATCAAAAATAGTGAACAGTACTGAACAGTATCCAATAAATATTGATACGAAAAAGGTGAAAACTTAAGAAGGAGAGAGAGAGATTGTTATGCTTTCGCACGTGGCATCCATTATGCTCTTTTGAGTAATTTGTGAAAGGATTAATATTTAATTCATTTCTCAAAAAATTATATTTCAATATTTAACACACTATTAAATCTTTCGACTGAATGACAAAACTAAATCAATTCACGTGGCATTTGATATTTTTTGTCGATTTGATTCTTACTGCCAATCTGTGTCATAGATTTCATTTGGTGCCTGTTTAATGAATATTATTTCAAGTTCAAACCACCTATGCTTTCCACTGATTCGATATTCGATAAAACTAATGATTTCCATTCGAATATCCATTTATTCTGGTCATATCTATCTGCTTCGATCTATTCGATAAACTTCAAATTATTTCTATTGTAGTATTTTTCGCTGTACAAATGTAATATTATGATCAAGAGAAGCGTAAAAGTTTTAATGTCAAAATGTTTAAATTTTTGACATACTTCCATTTTTTTGCAAATGTTTCTTATTAGCACTTCGTCTGCAACGAATACAAAACAAAAACAAAAGAAAAATGCATTTGAACAATTTGACGAACGTTTTTTTTTTCTTTCTGAAATTCTCCAGAAATATTCCAAATGTTCGATCATGTGTTAGAAAATCTTACAAACGAAAAATTTATAAAATAGTGTCACTTTTTGGGACAAAAATCCAACTTTGGTACCAAAGAAACTGTCAAAAGTTTGCAAATTGGTTTTTTCTTAAATGTCATCATTATAATAATTATAATATATTATTCATTAAGTTTTATGTGATGATCATTGAGAGATATTTGTTTTATTCAATATTCCATTTTCGAGATAAATTTCTTAAGGATCAGAATATTTGCATTCGAATTCAAATAAACTTAAACTTAGTTTCAAAAACTGCCTGAAATGTTTCGAATTCGATTGTTTCCTTCAATTTCAGAACTTTACTAATGTAAATAAAATGAAAACAATACATGCATATGTTTGAAGAATTTAATTTCGTTTTATTATTTAGACATTTGAACAACATTTTTCCGTGAAATAATGAACATTTACTTCATTACTATTGTGATGAGAATTATCACCAAAAATGATCAACACCATCGTCATGAAAAGTTCCATAATATTGATGGATGAATATTACATTACTTCGATTTTTACCTGTTAAAACAGCATCGAGACGATATTTACCGGCGGGAACGAACTGATCAATTTTAAAACTCTCTGATGAAATATTATGAAGTTTAACATATCTATATCCATTTACTGGACATGGTTGAATCGTATTTGAATATGGGCGAATTTGTCCTAGTGTCCAATCAAGAAACTGTGATTTAGTTTTCCCAGAAACCCAATCACAATAATTTATCCACAAATCAATTGGGAATCGTGAATATGTCAATCCATTAAATTTATAGTAGACAACCAAGTGAAATAGGAATTCGTAGATTGGTTGGGTGAAATTTATAGAAAAATTATAGTTTAAATATTTTCGATTTAAATATTTCACATTACATGTTAAATTGGTGGCAACAGTTTTGTTAGTTATTGAGCATACTACTTTATCGAGCTTTACCCAATTTTTCTAAAATAAATCGAAAAAAAATGAATTAAATTTGAAAATCTATAAATGTTTAATGTATTGTTTGAATTCAAAATGGTAGAAAAATTACCGAAGATTCAGCTGGATCTTCTATTTTGAGTAAAATAACAAATGAAATTACAAGAATAATTTTCGTCAAAATACGATTGCTTTGAAACCACATCTCTGTTGATCTTTTTCTTAAATTGCGAATTGTTAGTCTAAACGCCAAAATAGCTTACTGTCGATTTTATAACAAAAACCAACACAATATTTCATTCTATCGAATGGACAATTTGCCTGAATTCAAGCTTATCTAATTTAAGAAATAATAATATAATCGCGATCATTTTCCCTTTCTCATGCTACCTAACAAGGAAATTACAAATAATTCGTTTTACTGGATTCTGTTTCAAACCCAACGCGTCTATGTTTTCCCGTGATTCCGATATTATCAACTATTTCCGTTTGAATATTCATTTATTCTAATCGTATCTATCTGTTTCGATTTATTCAATTAACCAATTATTTGTATCGCAACATTTTTTTCATCGTACGTCATTACATGAATTTTTCATCAAGATAAGTGCAAAAGTTATAGTGCCAAAATGCCAAAACGTGGTTTTTTTTTTAGGTGAGCTCAAACCAGAGAATGTAAGAAGTGCTCAAACCAGAGAATGTAAAAAGACATGGAATGTTGATAAAACTAAAATGATTTCTTTTCATCGACGATCATTAAAATTTGATTTTACTTACATTATTGAGGATGCAGTAGTTGCGAGAGTACATGTCATAAAAACAATGAAAAAATCGATGAAACTTTCGCAATTTTGTTTGGTATTAATTAAATTATAAATGTTCATAATTCGAAGTTCAAGTCGACTCGTTTGCTCGGAGTTGTAGTTTCTATAGTAAGTCAGCGACCAAGCCACTAAATTCGGTTACTCAACCTACTTGCTTAGTGACGATTCGACTCGAAGAAATTAGCAAGCAAAGTTATTCACACAAGCAGGCGAGCAACCGAATTTCGGTCACTTCCACCCCCGGGAACCCTATTTACAGTTAAAGTACACTGACTCTGTGTTACACTAATTTCGATGGTCACAACAAATTTATCAAATATATTCAAGTCTTACATTTATTCAGCTTGATAAAAATATCTCATAGTATTCCCTGTGATTATGAATGGAAAATTGATTCAAATGTGCGATCATTTTCTTTCTCTCTTGATTTTTAACGAAAAAATAATAGATGATTGTTATGCATAACATTTAACACGGTTAAAATTTCATTGTCAAGAAGTTTAATTATCGCCAAACAAATTCAACTTCATACCTATTTCATATATCATGAATGCACAGAAAATTCTTTTTGGTGATGGGCTCATCAAAATTTCATCTGATGATGGTTTAATAGATTGCTGTTGTCACAAAAGATAATTTCCAAAAATTCAATTTTGACCGTAATTCAAACGAACTAATATTTAGTTTAAACAAAAACAAACTCCCTGAAATATTTCAAATTCAGTTGTTTCTTTTAAATTTAGAATTAAATTAAAGCAAATTTAATGAAAACAATACATGCATATGTTTGAAGAATTGCATTTCGTTTTATTGTTTAGACATTTTAACAACATTTTTCCGTGAAATAATGAACATTTACTTCATTACTATTGTGATGAAAATTATCACCAAAAATGATCAACACCATCATCATGAAAAGTTCCATAATATTGATGGATGAATATTACATTACTTCGATTTTTATCTGTTAAAGCAGCATCGAGACGATATTTACCGGCGGGAACGAACTGATCAACTTTAAAATAATCGCATGAAATATTATCAAGTTTAACAAATTTATATCCATTTACTGGACATGGTTGAATCGTATTCGTATTTTGGCGAATTTGTGCTAGTGTCCAATCAAGAATCTGTGATTTAGATTTCCCAACAACCCAATCACAATAATTTATCCACAAATCAATTGGGAATCGTGAATATGTCAATCCATTAAATTTATAGTAGGCAACCAAGTGAAAAAGAGTTTCGTAGATTGGTTGAGTGAAATTTATAGAAAAATTATAGTTTAAATATTTTCGATTTAAATATTTCAGAGTACAAGTTATATTGGTGGCAACAGTTTTGTTAGTTATCGTGCATCCTATTTTATCGAGCTTCAATGAATTTTTCTAGAATAAATCGAAAAAAAATGGATAAAATTTGAGAAACTATAAATGTTTAATGTATTGTTTGAATTCAAAATGGTAGAAAAATTACCGAAGATTCAGCCGGATCTTCTATTTTGAGTAAAATAACAAATGAAATTACAAGAATAATTTTCGTCAAAATAAGATTGCTTTGGAATAACATCTTTGTGGATCTTTTTCTTAAATTGTGAATTGTTAGTCTAAACTCCAAAACAGCTTACTGTCGCTTTTATAACAAAAACCAACACAATATTTCATTCTATCGAATGGACAATTAGCCTGAATTCAAGCTTATCTAATTTAAGAAATAATAATATAATCGCGATCATTTTCCCTTTCTCATGCTTCCTAACAAGGAAATTACATATAATTCGTTTTACTGGATTCTGTTTGAAACGCAACGCGTCTATGTTTTCCCGTGATTCCGATATTATCAACTATTTCCGTTTGAATATTCATTTATTCTAATCGTATCTATCTGTTTCAATTTATTCAATTAACCAATTATTTGTATCGCAACATTTTTTAAATCGTACGTCGTTACATGACATTTTCATCAAGATAAGTGTAAAATGTATAGTGCCAAAATGCCAAAAATTGATCAATTTTGTACTCTTTTGAGGTGAGTGCAAAATTCGATTTTTGGCCGCAATCAATGGATCTCAATGAAAATAAAGTACCTGTCAAAGCTTGGTGTCAATTAGCTTTTTTTATTTACTTGACATATTTAGTGGAGACGCCGAATACATCACCATTGAAAATTATAAATGTAATAAGAATTATGTTGAATATGGCATCTCTACATATCGTATCAAAACCAAAAGCACGAAAGACACCAATATTAGGGGCAATTTTGACAGATACTTTGAAATTCGGGCAAATCCGGAGTTTTCCCGCCAAATATGTACGGGCATCAAGATCGCGGCAAACCTTTTGTACTGAAAAAGGCTAAAAAAATTCGGATTCTGACATGCTTATTCTATATAATAATGTCAAACTATATTTATTTTTATTAAAACTCATCATTATTTATTCAATGTACAGTATTGAGTGTGTCCATTTTGAATATGTGTGTCCATTTTGAATTCATTACCTTTTAACTCATTTTTCCAAGGAAAATTTGCTTGTTCTCAATGCGATAATTTTCAATTTATCTGAATTTATTATGAAAAAAATGGAATGATTTTAAATTTCTTCAAATATTTACATTACAATCATTTGATTTGTAAATTTTAATTTTCACAATTATGATTCGATTTCAGTTTCTTTTCCCAATTTCATGATAATTCCGGAATTTGCATCCATAAAAATTTCGTCTCCATCGTTTATGATATTAGTTGCATTCGTTGCACCGACAATGCATGGTAAGCCATATTCTCTAGCTACAACGGCTCCATGTGAAATTAAGCCACCAAGTTCAGTAACGACACCGCTTAAAATTGGAAAATATGGGCTCCAAGCTACATCTGTACAAAATGTAATTAAAATGTCACCAGCTTTAATCTTTGACACTTCAGCAAATGTTTTTACAACACATGCTCTTCCTGTCACCTTTCCCTCACAAACTGGTGTTCCCGTAACCTTTTCACAATTCGAAAAAATAAAATCATGATCACTGTTCTGTGGCTTTATTACACCCCATTGGAATTCATTAAATCGCAATTTTTTCCATTCGGGAAACAAACGACGACGACGAATTGCTTTGTTTATTAAATCGGAACGATTGCGATCATGCAGAATTGTACCGATTTCTTGATGAGTTAAAAAGAAAATTAAATCCATATCCGGCAACAATCCTTCCTCTTGCATTTTTTCAGCCAAATAACAATATGCTTTTCGAAGTTCATGAATATATGCAATAAGTTGACTTTTAGTTTTTTCTCTCATTTCAACATAAGCTTGACAACGTGGCAAAAAGAAACGAATTGTTCGCCTGAAATAAATTTGGATTTTACATTACATGAAAACCAAACAAAATATTGGCTGAAAAAAAGAAACAGTATGTGCCTCACATTGTTGATACTTTGGATGGAGTTTTTAGACTGGCAATAATTTCTTCAGTTGTTCGCTTTGAAGTACGTTTCTTTGGCGATTCATTTGCATTTCGATTTCGTATCGTTTTTTGTAGCATTTCAATCACGAGGTCCGGATTCATACCCCAAGTCTCATATCCAAAATCAAACTATAAATAAAAAAAATGTGATTAGAATGTATCAATTGTTAATTAAAAGACAATGTTTTTTACCTCTTGAAAACCACGATGTGCATGTCTTTCAATAAATAATTCAAACAATGTGTATGCCGTTATACAATTTTCCGTAAGCCAAGCAATTCCCTTATCCGGACTAATTTCACTAAATTCTAATGCTTTTGAACTGTTACATCTGAAAAGTGTCGATGCAATTTCGTCCAATAAAACGGGAATTTCAGCTGATTCAGCATTTTCGCATGAACTCAGTAATGTGGTTACATCTTGTAAATATTCACCATTCATTTCTTTTTTACCCTCAGCCAATGCTGTAAACAGAATAATTTGATAAACTGTGCACATCATCGTTGTAGCACCATGAACACTTTGAACATATGAAAAATCATCGCCAATTTTCATTGTTATATCTTTATACAATGCTTTAAGCGATTGAAACACACGCAAATGACGTCGATTGTATGTGCCATTAAATTTATCCATAAATCGATTTAATTGATCCACTATTGTTCTTCCATTCCAGCCAGTTTTGAAAACTTTCCAAATTGCATACAATTCGGTAAGTTTGCTTACATAACCATAACGATGAGCAGCAATTTGATGAATTTCATCTGTTATAAATTCATGGCCCATTATTGTGATACCATGTACACGATTTTCCATTGATATTTCACGTTTAATCATTCTTAAAAATACACTGAATACATTCATGGCAATTCGGCTATGCGAAATACAGAATAATTGATTGAAAAATTTCGATTTTTTGTGCACGGGGAAATTTCTCAAGAGACCAACTTCGAATGATGGTATCAATGTTGATAGTGAAAGTGGTGTCGCTGCTTGACTCATTACTTCGCCAACATTTGCAAATGTAAAATAATCTTGGTCACTCATTACAGCTGTATCAAATTCATGCATCAATTCCCATGGGGTGAATGAATTCATTGACGTCATTGGACGAGATTGAAGCAAATAGATTTTTTCCTAATTTTTCAAATGCAAATCAAAAAAATGCTCAATTAAAATTGAATTTAAAGGAAGAATTAGATTAATCTAAAGGGAAAAAAATGTGAAATTTACATTTTGAATAGCCCACTCAATATCTCGTGGAGAACCATATGCCTCTTGAAGGAAAATTCCAATTTCACATAATTGTAGCAAATTGTCATCGCTTAAGCACAATCGTTTTCGTAAATGCTCATCAACTTGTGAACTATTTACGTCATCTAAAATTATAGCATTGTTTATGATAAAATAAATATAAACACATTCTAAATATATAACATTTAAACTCACTTTCGATCGCCATGTAAACAAATGAGTCTTTTCTTCCAACTTTTCGATCTAAAATCTTCAAATTGTTATTTTTGTACGAACGTTGAATGACAAACGTGTCTGGTTCAACTAATCCAGAAACCACCGACTATAAATATAGTAAAATGTATTTTTATATTTTTTGAAATTATTGCAAATCACTTTATGCACTCACTTCACCTAATCCATAATTTGCTGTGATCAATAGTTTGCTTGGATCTTTTGTAACCGGATGATGTGTGAATAAAACACCAGCACAATCTGATGCAATCATTGTTTGTATTACAACTGACATTTTAGTATTAACCGGTTGTATATTTTGTATGCGATATGTAACACTCTGCAAAGTGAATAATGAGGCCCAACACTTTTGAATGGCAACCAAAACTTGATCAATCATTCGAACACCAAGAAATGTTTCATTTTGACCAGCCGATGATGATTCCAGACCATCTTCACCAATTGCAGATGATCTAACAGCTACCTTCAATGAGGAACCAGTATTATTTTTAAGAATTAAATAGGCTCGTTTTATTGCATCCGCTATTTCACCAACAATTGGTGTTTCTATAAATAATTTAGAAACTTCTTCGCATGCTTCTTCTAATGTACCATTGCATCGTTTGTATGCAATTTTTTCAATATTTGTTATTGCATCTCGCACTCGTCTATTGTATTTCAATTGAATATCAAATGCATCGGTGGTGAGTATAAATCCTTGAGGAATTACAAAACAATTTTTTCGATTAATTTGATCGTTAGACAATTGAGTAAGATAGGCTAACGAAGATCCTTTGCCACCGCACAATTGTTCACATTGAGCGTCTGGCTCATTAAAAAATAACGTAACGGTTTCCAATTTCCAAACATGACGATGTTTTCCAATACATTTTTTTGGCTCCACATTTAAATACGTGTTTGCGGTATTAATTGAGGATATTACAAATCCGAATCCCGGTTGACCATTTATATCTGAATTTAATTGGTATGAATAAGACGAATTATGTGGTAATTAGCATTGAACTTTGTCGATAAATTAGAAAAAAAAAAAAAAAAAAAAAAAATTCAGCTTACCAATTGAAAACGGTGTATTTGTTATTGAGCATCCCATTTGATTTGATTGATTTGAGTTTGGTGCAAGTTTTAAAGATGATTTGAATGTTTTTTTCGCTGCTACAAAGTTTCAAATTCAATTATTTTCTGGATATTCATTAGACGTTATTACAAATTTCACCTTTGACATTAAAAAATATTTCTTTTGATGTTTTTGCCATTTCAAAATCAAATATATTCAAATTTACATCATCAACACGGTGTACTTCCATGTTTGGTAATCGAACACAACCGGAATAAATTCTGAAATGAAATTTCAAGAATTTTAATGAAACATGCATTAAAAGAAGCTTTTTTACAAAAAAAAGAAAAAAAAAAAAAAAATGTGTTCACTTTTTGGCATTGTCTATATCTCGTGCTGTCAATGAGAGAATAAATCCATCTTTGCATGCAGCCACTAAAGACCATGTACATTGTGGTTCATTTATTACTTTCTCTTCCAAACTACGACTATTTCGAACTCCTGGTAAATTCAATTCAAATGTTTCATTTGAATCATTATTTTCAATTGTCACTTGTCCAAATAATGAGCCAAATTGTTCAAATCCAGTATCATAATTCACACTAAAAGAAATATATAAACGAAAATTTTCATTCAGAATTTACAAGATTTTGATGATTAAAATATTGAATTAACTTACAGATCATTTAGATAACATTCCAATTGATCAACATGACCGAAAGCACGTGTTAATAATTTTGAACTCCAATTATTTGGTCGACTGAACGGATCAGATGCTGCAAACCAGCTATGCACAGCAAATAATTAAAATATCATATTAATTACAAAAAAGATAATTTCCATGATAAATTACATACAAAAATGAAAAATGCACATGCTGTGGTTCAATGTCAATTGTGTCATTCAGATTGTCGGGTCTTTTTACAATAATTAATCCATTAAATGTGATTCGCCATTTCGAATATGGTAATATTTGTTCAATTGTTAAGCCACGTGATGAAAAACTACGTTGATAGTTTGAACTTAATGTTGGTAAATAATCTAAATGAAAGAAAAAAATCTTTAAAAAAAAAAAAAACTGGAATTGAAAAAGAATTTTGCTTTGTGTGACACAATACCTGGTATCGTCAAGCATGTGCCATCTTTGAGTCTCAAAATAAAATTAATAATTTGAATGTCATCATTGTTTTTAAATTCAACAAAAAGTGCTTCACCGCTTTGACTACAACCAAAAAACTAAAAATAAAAAACATATGAATTCTCATGATTGGCGCTTTATATAGCAAATCATATCGTATACCTTGAAGTGCTTATTGTCTAATCTTTCATCGTTAAAATTATCGATCATTTTATTTTGTTCCTTCCATTTACTGATTTTTCGAACTGTCCACCACTCGACAAATTTATTCTCTGTTGATTGAAATGTTGAAATAAAATAAAAACTAAAAATGAAATGAAATTTCCTATGAAATGTATCAAAGTTAGAGAAAAAAAATTGAACAAAATTCAAAATGTGTTCAAAACAATTGTGATTGTTGCATGTCGATGATGTCAAAACAATATGAATAATTATTCGCCTACACTACAGTTTATATTATAACAATGCTGTTTACAACTAAAATGAGGAAAAAAAAAATATGAACAAATCCAATTAAATTACGTACCAATTTTAATTTCATTGTTCGATGTAGCTGGACGAGATGCCATTTTCAGAATGATCCATAGAATATATCCACTGCATATACTGACCGCAAAAATTATAGGATTTAAATCGACGAGAGACATATTATTAATGTAATAATAGTTGATTTGAACGTAGAATATATTAAATGAATGATATCGCACAAAATTGTCGATAATTATCAGTCACCACATATACATTTATTTTTCGCTATCAAATTGCTGATTTGATTGAATTTAACAGTTTATCAATTTTTATTATCACAATACTCAATTTCATTATTCACAATTTTAGAAATATTTCAAGTATAATCTGTATTGAATGCAACATTACAGATATTTATGTTTATCGCAACACACATTATTGATCACTTAAACACGTTGTTACAAAAGATACAAATTTAATAATTCAATCATCGCAATGAAGCATATAAATATTATCACATGAACAAAGCGCTGAATTTACAATCGATCACCACATGACAAACAATACAATTGATTGATAAAATAGAGTCTCATTTCAGTCAACTTAACAAAAAAAAAAAAAAAAAAAAAAAAAATGCAATGACCATTTATTTGCCGCTTATCTACATTTGTATCAAAAAAATTCAGCCAAAAAGAAGAAAACACAAACAATTCGCGGCCGCGCACAATGTAACGAAAGTGGAATAGATAAAGTGGAATAGATATGCTTCTATCAAAGCATTTAGCACAACTGAGTGTGTTATTTATGTGAGCAAAGTGTTGAAGTCTCTTAAATGTGACTGTATTCAGCATTCAATGTGTACATGTTTTTGAAAATATGTATCGAACTCGATACAAACTGAAGCTGAATGAAGCAAATCAATTACATAATTTGAATAATAATTAATTAGTACGATACATGCAGAAATAGAACCAATATCATTTGATGTGTATTGTGCAAGTCTTGTTTGTTGACTGTTTGTTTTATATCGTTATCGTACGTATTTATAAGTAGTAGGAAAATGTGGATTCGTCGCCAACTCTTACGTCAATTGCATATCCATCAATAGAAACTGCAAATGTAGTACAAAAAACAATACTTTTATATATAAACATATATCGTAAATGATTCAACACTTTTATTGAAATATCAATTACGTATCCGAAATCATCGTGTTTAGCACTGCTTGAGATACTGTACTTGTATTATATATACGGTTGACTGAATGTCACATTCGCATAAATTAAAGGAAATAAAATTATTTCGAATCGAATAAAAAAATCAAATGCGTAATTTGTTTTGTCTAATTGTTCATTTTGTTTTTTTTTTTTAATTTGCGATAAAAATGGATTTTTCAACAATCCACGATATTACAATTTATTTAAGTCTTAAAATGTTAAATAGTTTTTTATTGTGCGAAATTTTATTTTTTCTTTTTTAAATTTGTTTGTTCATGATTATCAACAGCATCATTTGTATATTCTCCAGTTCCGTCATCCATACGATTTTTATCAACGGGATACAACCAGCGTTGGTACTATAAACAAAGTAAAAATCATTGTTTGTAAATAATAATTTGAGTTTTTAAACAAGCATTTCGATGAATGGATTAGAGAAAATAACAAACAAGTTTTTTTTTTTTCTTTTTTTTTTCAAATTCTTACCAAATAAATTAGAAATACAATGTCATCACGGAAGCATGCGAGTCGATGAGCCGTTGGCATTGTAATGATAAATGCAAAGATATCATCGATAAATGTATTAAATGCTTTGTACATAAATGCTCGCCATGGTAATGCGGCTACCGATTTTAATTTGTAATTTACGAACAATTGTGGCAACATAAATAAGAAACCAAATGCATAAACTCCATTCACTAATGAAGTCAAAGTCCAACTGTACCAACTGTAATTTAAAATTTAAAAAAATGTTTAGAATATAAATTGAATGAATATTTTCACACAACAAATTACCTTTTGTGCGGTTGATAAACCAATGAATATACTGCTCCGGCGATGCACAAAGGATATAATAAATAACTTAAATAGCGCATTCCTTCTCGATCAATCTCCTTGGTTAGTGCTTCGGCTTTTTCAATTGATTTATTTTCAGTAGTTGATTTCACACGAATACCACTCCAAGAAAGTTCCAGTTTCAAGATTTTCTTCGATTTCCACAACTAAATGAAATATATATATTTAACAAATAATTGCAAAAACAATTCGATAAGATAAATATTCAATTACTTCGATAATTGTTGCAATTCCAGCTGGAATTAAAACCAATAATGATGTGCGCTCATCCAAAAGATATAAAAATATTACAATTTGACTGAATGTTCTCCATAGTGTTGTTCGTAATGATAAACCAACATAGGTTTTCTTCTTTCTCCAGAATGAAATATCATTTTTGAATGATAAAAAGTCGAAAAGTAACTGCAAATGATGTAAAATGAATTTTGAATTACATTTTTTTTTTTTCGCACAAAGATTACAAATGTATGAACCAAATGCCAAAACTGTGTGTATTTGTTCATGGTTGTTTTGATCCATGAGTTTTGGATAATGCATTATGATGTATTGAATTACTTACATGAACACTTCCAATGAACATGGTTCCACATAATAAATACAAATTCGCTTCCGAAAAAATGCCTTTCACTTCATCGATGTCTTTGATTGTAAAACCAAATTGTTTAAGCGATCGAAGAGCATGTTCAACATGTAATATCAAACGAAGTTTACCGATACTAATTGGTGTATATGTAAATGTCAGCGGTAATTTTGTTGTATTTGAATTCATTTCAATTAAGTCGCTCAAACGTGTTTTCAGAAAATCATTTTGCATTATTGGCAAAATGTCCTTATCTTTTGTGATTCTGAAAATGATTCAAAAAAAAAAAAAAAAACAAAAAATCAAAAAAACATTGTAGAATACTGAAGGCATAAACAAATATGCTGTGGGGCAAATACCTTATCAAACGACCCATTTCTGGTGGAATGTCTTGATTTGATATGGAAAAATGATCAGTTAACATAGTCACATAGACTTTTGGTTTCCAATGCGATACAACTTTAGTCGGTCCAACTTTACTCGGTTCCTTTTGCTAAATGAATCATAAATGAAAATATATATATATTCATTCATTGCTTCGGAAATATTAATTGATATCTTCTTACCTCATTCTCATTAAGTAAATTGAATGTTACTGGTTTCGGTGTCATATACTCTGTCAATGGAATGCGTTGCATTACAGTCATTCCTTCACGTTTCAAGAGCTTCCACTCAAATTCAACACCGATATCATTAATAAGAACCATGTGTAAGTACATTGTTCCATTTCGATATGTCTTCCTTGGAATGTCTACCATAAATTCACTGTTGAAAAATTATGAACAAAAGAAAACTCAATGAAAATTTGAACAACATCAAATGTTGTATCAAATGAAAAAATACCGTTTTAATTCTTTGTAATAGTCAAAATCATCAATGGCTCCAATTTTAGTAACATCTTTTGTGATTGGATTATTAACGGGCGATACGAATAAATTCAATTGCAATTTCGGTAATTTGGCTAAAATTGTTGTATAGCATGGAGTCGATGTACATTGCAACGATGAAAATAATTGCGATAATGTATACACTGAATAAGATACATAAACCATAAAAATTGCACCAAGAATCACGGTGATGGACGGAAGAGACATTTTAATAGATAATTTCTTTTTTTTTTTTTTCTTTTTTAATTCAAACAAAACAAATTTCTCATCTCATTCTTAACAAATCACAAATAAAATATATGCACGTAGATGAATCACTTGATTATGCACAATAGTAACAACAAGAATGTTTTTTGAAAAAAAAAAAAAATGTTAGCGTCAGATTGTCAAAATAGACATTTGCTAATGATTTTAATTGATTATGAACGTTTTTAAAATAGCTAAACCGTAAGGTCAAAGTAAACACCTTAATCGGTCGCCCAAAATTCAACTGTGACAAGTGTTTTTTTTTTAACAATAATTACTAGTTACGTGTATGTTTTGTTGTGCGGGTTTGACAACTTGAACTGTTAGACAGAGACAGTTGTATGTGTCATCATTTCAATAGCATCAATCTATCGCATGTGCCGTAAACAATCATACACTGTTAAAAAATAAACAGTTTTTCATGAAAAAAAAAAAAAAAAAATGAGTGGGTTTTCAAAGCAAATATTTCATTTTAAATATTTTCTTTGCTCTAGTTGAATATAAATCACATTATATCAATACATTTTCAATGAAATCTTGTTATGAAGTTTAATTTTCATTGAAAATGTTTTTCTAAAACATAATCATTGTGAACTGTCAACATATATAACATTCAACTGTCAAACTGAGTCAAAACGTCATCGTTTTGCTATAAATACTTATCTGAATTTTTCATTGGCTTAGTTTATGTTTTCATAACAATTTATTTCTTTCTTTTTTTTTGCAATATCTAATAATTTTCTATGTGAATTTAACAAAATGCCAGAACCAAATATGAAAGCATTTGATGACAGTGATTTTAAAGCTGAAAAATGTAAGTTTTGACTACGAATTGAAAAAAACAAATTATGTTTTTGATGTGAATTTTATAAACAAAAAAAAAAAAAAAAATCTCAATTTTGTTTATCTATTTTAGATGTAAAGGAAATGGTACAAGAATGTGTGGGCGGTGCGGCTTTACAACAATGCAAATTAAAAATTCAATCATATGGCGAACAAACATCATCAGCATTGAAAAAACATGTTTATGCAAATTACATGCAATTTATTGAAACTGCTAAAGAAATTTCACGTAATGACTGACACTTATTCCATTTCTCAATTTAAATTTTACTTAATTGGGTCACTTTTTTTTATATTTAGATCTGGAATCTGAAATGTATCAATTGTCACATTTATTGATTGAACAACGAAATATTTTATCAACATTACGCGAGCAAAATTCAATTGAAGATACTAAAGGTGTTTTATTGGATGAGCCAACAACAAATGGTAAATAAAATGCAGAATATTTTGTAAACTAAGAAAATTGATTTATTGTTATAAATCTTCATGTATATAGATGTTGATAAAGATGAAATTCAAAATAAAAAGGCACTCGCTGCAATACAAGAATCATTGATTGGCTTCACTGGCAATTTGGAAAATAAAACGTTTTTACATGAAGGTGCTTTGATTGAACTAGATCCAGACAATTATCGTCCAATTTGTCGTGTCTATTTCTTTCTATTGAATGATTTACTCATTGTTGGAAAGGTCAAACACGATAAAAAATTGGAATATGCTGCCCAATATGATGCTACAAAAATAGCTGTTATCAATATCAAAGATTTGGATGGTGTTAAAAATGCGATTAATGTTATCACACCAGATGATTCGAAAACATTTCAATGTATTAGCGCAACAACAAAGGTAAACTATTGAATTGAATAATTTATTTGAATTTTTCTAATGATTGACACTTGTTTGCATTCAAAAAAAAAAAAAAAAAAAAAAAAAAAAACAATTTGATATCTGTTTTCAGAATGAATGGATTGATAAATTTGAATGCGCCTTAAAATTCAATCAATTGAAAAAGAAAAAGCCTCCTGCACCACAGCCGCCCAGTCGGCCAGTCAGCATGGCTGAAGTTCCAAAATCTGTAACCAGAACAAGTTTGGCAAGTACAACATCCACCGTTAGTGAAATTGAAGTGATAAATATAAGATATGCCCCTGAATGGATATCATCAGCACAAGAGGAGATTCATACTCTAATTGCACAGCGTCATTTCGAAGATGCATTAACTTTAATCACAAAATGTGATGAATATTTTTTAAAAGACAGTTCATTCCACAATGCAAGTGAAATTATTCAAAAGGTAAATATCTTCACGACAGTTGTTTGCTTTTATCCAATTTTTTTCAATTTAAAATATTTTTCGTACATACTTAATTTCCAGGTGAAACAACTCAAAGTCGATCTATCAAATGTGCTTCTTGATGAGCTATCAAATTGTCAAACACGAAATTTGTATGCAGCCTTGGTTTCATCGCGTGTTAAACTTAAGTTATTAGCCGATATGAATAAAGATCGTGAAGCATGTGGAACAATGTTAAAAGTTTGTACGGCTGCCATTCGATCTTCTCAACGTCAAGCTCGTCGAAATAATTTGGAAATTTCACAGTTATTTTTTTGCGATTTGGCGCAAGTGGCTAGCGAATTTCTGAAAGCCTTTAAAAATAAAGGTGCTTGCATGAGTAGTAAGTAAAAAAAAAAAATGGAATTATAACTTATTGTTCAGTATAAATTAATTTTTTTTTTTTTCATCAGCTTTGGTCGTTTGGTGCAATTATGAACTTCAATATTTTGCTTCGCAACTCATTAAACATTATCTCACAAAAGGATCACAATTGGAGGCTGTAGCCAAATGTGTGAATGGAGTACGTGAACCATGCGCTAAATTATCCGAAATTGGCTTAGATTTATTGTATCACTTGGAGGGTTTGTTAAGAACAACATTGGAAGACATATTAAAAGAGTCTCGTGATCGTCTTATTGATACAATAAGCCGTACGGAAAAAGTATGGCAACCGTATAATTTGCAAACAAAATCAAATCTTCGAAATGTCCTACGTGATTTAGATGTATTAGGCATTGATATGAAATCACAAGTAACCGGTGATACATGGATTAATTTAACACAATCAACGGTCAATTTTTGTCGACACTTTTTATCGATTTGCGAAAGTTGCGCTATCCTTGCCAAAATGGAAGCAATGCGATCGCATACACAAACACTTTTACGCGATTTATTTTTGGCTCAATATAATTCAAAACCAAGCTCAAATATTACGGTCGATGTAAGAGTTCAAAAATCAAATCAATTATCTTTATTTTCATTTTTAACAATAATTTCGAATTATTTCAATTTTCAGTTGAATTTCGTATCAAAAAATAACAGTTATTTAATGGAAACTTTACTGCCTGTGGCCATCTCGAAATATCAAAATGTCTCTGGAAGTAAATGTGAACTATTATCCGAACTGTTGAATCAGCTAAGGGGTCCACCAAAACCGAAACCCAGAAGTATTTATAAAACAGATGTTCTTTGAACAAATTTTTATCAAAATTATAAATTATAAAGAATTAATGAACTAAAGTTGAATATTTAATAAATAAACAAGGTTATTAATTACAATAAACAAATGTTGACGATGGTCTTTTTTTTCAAAATTTTCCTTTATTTTCATTGATTCGCATAGATATTTTACATAATAAGAATTAAATATTCGATCTTGTTTTTTTTTTTTTTTTTTTGTTTTTGTTAAGTTGATTTCTAATGATCAAAATGAGTTTGAGTTCAATTTTGAGTTCGCGTGCGAAATGTATCGAATAAAAAAAAAAAAAAATGACTGCTTAGATCAATCGCACAATATATATGATTTTTTTTCGTTTCTTTTATTGTTTTTTTTTTCTTTTAAATTAAAAATAAAATCATAAATCATTTAAATTAAATAATAATTGTTCTGCTCTTTTATTCGTATATTTTTTAATAAATAATATAAGACAATTGTTTTTTTTTTTTCATTCTCAATTCTTGCTTGCATGAATAATTGCTTCCGTTTGTAATAATATGGTTTTCATCAAATTGTTGCGTGGTTCGGATTTGCGTAATGGTGAAGACTTAGACATGGTGTGGATTCTTTTTTTTTTCGTTTAGTTTTTTTTTTTTTTGTTTATGTATGAAAACGATGTTATATGCCAATGAGTGCGAAAGAAAAAAATTCGCATCTCGTCAAAAAAATGTGACAACTTCGAATTGATTCCAGTTCAAATGAAGATTAATTTTTTTTTTTTTGTTTCTTGTTGTTGTTTGTTGAAAATGTTTTCGTTTGTTTGTTTGTTCGATTTGTATGTGTTTACAAATCAGTTTCACCGTAGAGGGCTGTACTGAATGACATATAATCTAATGCGCCTGGAACACCATTTGGTCCTTTGTATGGTGGCATTCTTTGAATACAGTATTCAGCCTGATCTGGTGGCAATTCGCGACGCAATTCGTCTGGCAAAATGAATGGCTGCAAAATGTAAATAGAAAATGTTAATTTTATTGCTAAAATAATAAAAGCGTGTATATTTATATGAAATTACCTTATCGGAAGCCAAAATTCTGAATGAATCGATAACTTGTTCAGCAGTGTCAGTATCGGTGCTTTCACGGGTCATGAAATCCAAGAAAGCATCAAAGTGTACGAAACCAGTTGAATTTGGATCGACAGCAGCCAAAATACGTTGGAAATCTAATTCACCTTGTCTGAAATAAGATAAAATTACATAATTTTTGAGTATGATGAACATGCTAATGACAAATGAAAATTGTTTCGAATACATACCTATCGCGACCAATTGAGTAGCCCAATGATACTAAGCATGATTTGAATTCTTCTGGTGCCAAGCGACCAGTTCGGTTTTTGTCAAAGTGATTGAAGCTTGATCTAAATTCATTCAATTGATCTTGTGTGATTCCTTTTGAGTCACGTGTTAAAATTTGATTTTCAACTTCGTTAACATTTCTATTGATTGATGTGAGCAATTGTTCCCATCCAACGCGCAATGTTTCCATTGTGTAATGCGTGTAACGATTTTCGAAAATCATTGATTCTTGAACGGCTTGATGAATCTTTTCCAATTCTTCAATATTTGGTTTATAAGCGAAAACAGCTTGTTCATATTCTTTCAAACGATACATTTGATCTTCAAGTGAACCTTGCAATCCCATTCCAATGGCTGTAACAGCATCCATTTGACGTTCAATCCATGGTCCAACTGAATTTGCTTTTTCAGCAAATTGACGACGCAATGTTTCATTATGTTGCTGTTTACGCAATTCATTTGATAATGTTTGATCACGTTGTGGCACCAATTGACGCACTTCTGACCATTTACGATTCAAATCGTGTGAAGTTAATGTCGTGTATGGATTTTCCAAACCGCCTGGGATTTGATGTTGTTTGACTATGCTTTCAACTTCTTGTACCAAACCAACAATAACATTGTATTCTTTGTCAGCTTCACCCAAAGTGGCTTTGAATTGATCATGAGCTTGAATAAGTCCTTGAATTTCTTCCATTGTATGCACAATAAACATATCGACAAGATCCTCACGTGTTCCATCCAACCAATTGTTAAATGGTGCAGCACGTTTGGCGAATTCCAAGTGCAAAATATCAATTTTCTCAAGAATACGTTCGGCATCATCAAGAGCTTGACGGCGACGTTGGGTCAATGCACCAAGACGATCCCATTGATCGCAAATGCGTTGGCAACGTGCATTAACTGACACACAATCATGATATTCAAGAGTGCTAAATGTTAACAAAAAATCAAACAAATTTCAAAAACATTAGAATCGGAAAAAATTATCATTTTAAGAAACAATTTTAACTTACTTAAGCTCTTGGGCAATGGCAGCGATTTGTTCAACGCGATCTTGATGAGCAGCCAAATCGGATTCGAAGGCTTCATGCTTCTTCTTCAAGGCTTTCAAGTCATTCAATTTGCATTGACGGAAATCTTGCGATTGAAGCATCTCTTCTTTGCCACGAGTCCAATCTTCGTGCGTATCGGCCTTTAATTTTCGGAAAAACATAGTTTTTTTTTTTTTTTTTGAAAAAGATGAATTTCTTTCGAATTTAAATTTCCATTTCATTTACCTTGTGCTTGAATTTCTGAGCCAAATGCTCAAGACGTTCCAAACGCATTGTTTCGGCCAACAACCATTCCTCAAATGCTTTTTCGGCCAATTCTAAGCCTTTCCATGCATTGCCAATATCCGAAATCATTTTACCTTCGGTTGGCATATATGCTGGTCGATTTGACAAACGTAATTTCGTTTGCAAAGTATTAAAGTTGGTTTCCAACTTGGCTTTTTGTTCAACACGTGGTGGCTTGTGCTTACGACGATACGTACGATAGTCTTCCAATTTTTTTTGAACACCAGCCAATGAATTGTCGGCTTGACGTGAATTCAACCATGGCATGGTACGTTTAATCCAGTCAAGTAACTGCAAATCAAATAAAATAAATGCTTTATTAATGATTTTATCATTGAGAAATTTAATGAAATTACTTACGTCACTGGCTGTACGTTCATATTCTTCCATGAGACGCTCATTCTCTTGGTTCACCTTCAACACCTTGCAGATACGATTTGCTGCTGTTTCAGCCTAATCAATTAGAAACAAAAATCAAGATTAGGATTCCATTCGATTTCTCTTAAAATCTCGATGAATCAAACAAATATTCCATACTAAAAGGGGACATATACAGAAAAATACAATTCAACAAATTCGAAAACAAATTAGTATGCAAAAAAAAACATTCAAAACTAGTGTTAGTTGACTTCCTGTGTTTCTGAGCTGCAACATTTCAGCGGTCATCATTTGAAGTTTTTTTTTTTTTTTTTGACATTTCAATTTGGTTTTAATTTGTTTTGAAAAAAAAAAAATACCTTTTGAGCTCCACTAAAGCAATGATAATATGACGATACGTATGTCATAACGGCTCTCTCGTCTGGCATCGCTGTATTTTGCAGATCTATAATTTATGCATTCCCACAAAAAAGTAAACAACATCAAACAAACGGGTTAATTTAAGCAAAAAAAAAAAAAAAAACAAAACAAATACGGTAGTTAGAATTATAGAGCGAAATCACCGAAGTATTCGGTAATGAATATCCATAATTTAAAGGACAAAAAATTAACATAAAAAAAAGAAAAAAAAAAAAAAAAAATCTGTTTAAAAGAACAAGTAAAGCTGTAAAACACATCGAAAAAGAGGAGATAGACTTTGAGTTAGTAGGACATGAATTAGTTGCGATTTAGTTCATGCTTGAAAATCAGTAAAAATGCATGAGCAAAGTGTGTTATGAGTGTAGAGTATTGTGTTTAATGATAAAGTCTGTATGAGAAACAAAAATCAGTGGCTATTTTTGGTGAAAACTCCAAATTATTAGTCGAAATCTTTTGAAAATCGGATTTAAAATGAAAATTTTGCCAAAGAAAATCAAAATTTGTCGAATTTTTTTCATATAAAATATATTAAAATGTTGAATTAATAGAAAAAATTTGTGAAGGAGTTTTCCAGGTTTGAGTCTCTGTTATGTAAATGTCATGAAACACATTATTGAAATCAGCATCGGCAACAACATGGTTTAAGATCAAAAGAGAAAATTCGTTGCAAAATTGCACACAGAAACGAAAAACGGCAGCACAACTCAAAAACAAAAAAAAAAAAACAAAATGGCAATGGAAAGTTGTCCGTTCAAAAAAGTTTTTGAGTAGCATCGAATGATTTTTCTTGTATATGTCACAGTGGAATTTTGTATATTTTCATTTTTGTAATTCGTCTGATCGGATTTGATATATCTCGTCAAAATCTGATTTTGTGTATGTTTGTGCGTGTGCGTGTGCTGTGAGGGTGGAACGATTTAGTCACATTGTTATTATAATATGGTTGTGTTGGTGGTGGATGTTGGTATGATTGTTGGTAAGATTGGTAGGGAACTTGTGATTGTTGCATCTGCTCAGGGTTAACCTGTTGAGCTCCTTGGAACGCATGATAGTAGCACGAGACATAGGTCATGATGGCACGTTCATCAGGCTTTGGTGTATTGATCAAATCTATTTTGCATTACCAGCGTTCAAGTTCATTTTTTTTGTTTTTTTTTTTTTTTTTTTTTTTTTTTTGTCGAAAAGTCAATGTATATGTAACCGTCACCAAAATGATAAAGAAACCAATTGTTTGAAACAAAAAGAAAATGGTGTTTCGAAATAGAAAAAGAAAGATAGATAGAATTTTAAAATGAATTTTCTTCGAACATATGGCAATGATTGTGATTGTTTACCTTCTGGATCCAACATTCTTGGGATATCCAAATATTTTTCAGCAACATCGAATGCTGTATTCAAATTTTCCAATGGATTATCCTTGGATAATTTACCATAATCGATCAAGTCGGGTCTATGACGATGGATCAAAGCACAGAAAGCAAGACCATCCTATGTTTTAAATAAAAAAAAAAAAAAAAAAAAAAAAAATTAATAATAAAATGTCTCATCCTGAATAATTAACATTTTGAGATTGACTCACCTTGAAACTAAGATGGAAGTTTTGTACATTAACATTTTTGTATGGAGCAGTTTTGCGTTGGCACCACAACAATAAACCTTCTTTAGCGGTCATTTCTTCAACAGAAATGTCTTGAATGGCGAAACGCAAAATAATGGTCCAAATCATACCCAATGTCATTTTTAAATTTCCATCGACAATTTCTTCGGCACCAATTGAAACCAATTTGACACCTTTTGCTTCGATGAAATCGAGAGCTTTGTTTACATTGGCAATCTGAAAATTATGATTAATAATTTCATATTAAAAAAAAAAAAAAGAATGCTTGTAAAAGAACCATCTTCTTTTTTTTCTCTCTCGTTTGGATGAAGAAAAAAAGTGACATCATTAAGTGTGAAAAGTCTTAACTTAAGACCATAAATGGTGTGAATGTAATTTACCTTGTGGAAGCGCATTTTACCACGGTCTGGTTTTGGCAATGTTTCGCCCGAGATAACTTCGAGCAACAACATCAATTTGAGCCCATTACGGAAATCTTCTTCGATGTTATCGATGGCTGTGCCAGCTTTTCTCAAATGACTGTTACACCAAGCAGTGAATGTCTAAAGAAAAAGAAAATTTTAATTGATTTAGTACTAATTTGGTGAAAAAAGAAAATTAGATGATTATAATGAAAAAAAAAAATAAAAAATCGATTTTTTTTTCTCTTCAAATACTCGATCCAGTTGATCGAAGCCAATGAACAACATGAACTCAATTTCAATATACAATGATTAATTAATAAACACAATCTTAAAAAAACTAGCTATAATGTATACTTTGACTGTGGATGCAATTTAAATCCGTAATTCTTATTACAATAAACGTAATGAACTGAAACAATTAAATCATGAGAAGCAATTCGATTGAAATGCCAATTTCGATTTCAATCAGAAAATGGTACAATTGCACATGAGATCATATGAATTACTAATATTTAGTCGGAAATTATTCAATCTGATGAATGTTGATGACAGAGGAAAAATAAACAGTTATTTCACGTTATTCTGCATTCTTTATGTTGCACTGAAGATGATGAAGTTTGTTTACAATTTAATTCATCTGTAAGTATAGCATTTAACCGTTGATTGCTGTTATTTTGTACATCTGAACTGTAATTGTTTCATCAGCCCAATTAAAACAACGAAACTTGGTGCAACAGAGAGAATTGCAAAAAACGAAGAAGAAGAAAAGAAGATGAAATATTACATTCATTCATTTATTGAATTGAGCATGCATTTTTGTTGTCTAATTTGTTGATCTATTCGAAGGATAGTATCTTGTTTGTTGTTGATTTATGCAAAAAAAATGTTGTTGTATTTATTAATTATTCATTCATTCTATTTGCCTATCATATTTCGATGCACGCATGCCGCTGGCTCAATTCAAATAACGCTGACAACACAAATACCACAGCAATGTTGAACAATGAAGAAAACCATTTACAAACAATAACAAAATTAAGACATTAATTGAGCAGCTAACGAAGAAGAAGAAGAAGAAGAAGTAAACGTAGTAGTAGAAAAAAATCGTAAAATAAATGGTAAATTAGATGCAAGCCAAAAGTTATTCGAAGCTATTTTTTTTTTCTTCGTTTCTGTGTGTTTTTTTGTTCGTGCGATAAAAGAGTGAAAAAAAAAACCAAAATTCACATGAATTTCAAGAGACTCTCTAACTCTCTCAGCGCCATAGCAATTCATTTGCTTTAATTTGCAAATTATTGTTTTCATTTCACGTGATTTGAATGTGATTAGTGGGCAGAGAAACGAAAGAAAAACATTCATTAACCTAGAAGATGATCGCATCTCGCAATCACGAATAAAGATTATTTTCAATGGAAAAACAAAAAGAAAATAATTAAAACAATTAATGTTTGTGTTAAAACGATTGACGCTTGATGATAATTTGGATTTTGTTTTTTTGGCGGGATGGGTGGAGGCTATGTTAAAAATGGCATGTTTGTCAACAATCACAAGTGATTTGGAAAAGAAAAAGAAAAAACAATCGGTAAATTGAGAGTTTTTCACGCGGTTTTCCGAAATGCGGTCAATTAGACAGATAATTCATTTGAATGATGTATAAATTGCAAGGAATTTCTCGAGTCTACACTTTCGTTTAAAAATGAAATTAAAAACGACTCGTTTCTTATTTCAGCTCAGCGACCAGTTTTGTTGCTTATTTATTAATAAAGTTATAAGCATAGATGATATCGAAATCGATAGCAAAAGTCATGTAAAATGTGTACAGTAAAAGAGGAGAGAAACCGGTACAATCGACCGATTGAATTTAATTGGTTTTTTTCCAGTAAGCCGTATGTTCGATCAAAAATGAACACATATTGAATGTTTGTTTGTGTGCATACAGCCGTCTATATTCGAGTTTATATTACGGTTATAAATGATTTTATTACGCGTGATATTTTCAATTTGCGTCGATTTTGTTGGCATTGGCATTGGGTGCGGTTGAAATGAGGATTTTTTTTTTTTTTTTTTTTTTTTTTTTTTTTTTTTATTTTGATTGAATGGCCATTGTATTTTCATTTTTACACTTGCATAGAATTTAATTGAATCGATTCGCATTTCATCACGGTAACGACTTGTAAATGCGATTGATTGCAAGGAAATTGATTAGACGTTTTGCATATATATTTTGAATTGAATAAAAACTCAAATGCCGTTTTAAAATAATAAAGAAGAAATGAAAAAAAAAGAGAAAAAACAAAACGGATATGCAAACACTCTCTAATCAAGTACATCTCATGTCACTTTTACGAAGATTTTCATTCGATTTGTATGAAGATTCAAAGTGAAACGCATTGACAAATCGAAAGAGAAACATGCCTGATGAACATGGCTACAAGATCTGATGATGCATCTAAAAATCATTTAGACACAACCGATAATACCGTAAAACCTGATTCCATTTGGATTTATGCATTCAATATGTACTTGTTTGGCTACAGCAACTGATTGTATACTTGCAAAACACATGCTTATTTCATGAACGAAAAATGAAAGAAAAAATGCTTCTGCGGAAATAATTGCAGTATTATCGAAAAAAAAAACACCTTTCTACAATGGAATAAAATATCTTGATCGGTCATTTTTCTTTTTATTGAGACATCCAGCTGGTTTCAATAACTCTCTTTTTGAACATTTGCATATAAAAACCAAATGTGAAAATTCGATATGCGTTGCAAAGTAAAGTGTTTTTATCATCATAATGATCAAATTCAACGAATCCATTAATTTGACATTAATAAGTCGTTGTCGTTGTCTAGCTGTTTTCAAGAATCACAAATTGACATCGTCCGTTTTAAATTAAACAGCTATACAGAAAATGATATTCAGTTGAGAACAATGGACGAGCTAATAATATGACACAAAAATAAAGAAAAAAAAAAAAAAAAAAAAAAACGATCCAAAGTGGATCGAGTATGATATGGATTAAAAATGATCATCCCGGTTTGAATAAATGAACTGAAACTCTCAATTGTATGCGATGTTCTACATTTTTGAATTGGATATTGTAAAGAAATCAATAAATTAAAGCTGGTACCGTTGACCGTCTTTTTGTTTTTGTTTTTGTTTTTGTGAAAGCCACACTTAATCTACCGCAAGGAGAAAATGAGAGGTGTTAAAATAGAAAACAGCGAAATCAACTACATTTATTGTCTGGTTTAATTCTTTGAACACTGTTTTTCAATGAACAATGTTCACAAACAACATGAAATTGATCCATGTGCATTTCAATCAATTGCAATAAACTTGTCAGTGGTTGGTCGCGTTATTTTCACCAATTTCCAATACAAACGCTTAATTTACATTCATTTCTTTTCGCTTCTTTGTACGATTTCTAAAAAAATTTTTTTTCTTATTCAACTTCCTTTTCAATAAAAAAATGTCACAACATTTCAATTCTTGAATTTCTTTGAACTATTTTAACTTTTGCAACAGAAAGCGTTGGTCGGTGTTCCAAAAATAATAGAAAAAAAGAAAAAAATGCCAAAATAATTCAAAATGTACCATAAATTTCGAAGCCAAATAGTGGGCAATCTATTTGACAGTTAATAGATTTTATTATATCATTATTCGATTGTAAATCAATATGAAAACCCGTTGCCGTGAATATTTATTTGGCTTACGTAAAAAAAATTGACAAAGCCAAATTGAATTGTTTGTTGAAAAAAAAAAGAAAAAAAAAAATGGTTTCTATTGAAATAAACAAACATTTAAATTATTCACCGGCTTGAGATTTTACCGTTTTTCATCTATTATTTGATTCAAAATCTTGATTCGATTATCATCTATGACGGAACTAATGCTCTTTGTTCGAATAGATACAAATAGACATTAAAAAAGATAATCCAATAATCTAATGAAGTTCAGCTACTTTAAAGAAAGGTGATGGAATGCACTGATAAGAAATTAACACGAAATGACTTCATATTTCTATTAGACATCACATTTGTCTACTTTTTCTACATTAACCGTGTTAATTTAAATAGAAATCCATTAAAAAAAAAAAAAAAAAAAAAATAATACAAACCAAGAGAGCAAGAGAAAATAAAGAGATGTATAGAGAGACAAAGAGAGTAAATGAGAAGGAGATAGGGAGAGAAATGAACCAAAAAAAGATAAAAAAAAAAAAAAGAAAACCGTTCTCTGTGCTAATAAGAGCGCCAAAGGTGTCTTGTAACGAATACTTGTACACAATACAAATGTTATGCAAATCAAAACGGGCTCGCGTCAGCTTTTGTTATGTAAAACATTTTCTTTATGTGCCTTTGCGTCGCCAGCAAAAGCACAAATATTTGTCAAGGCCGAAAGAGTGAAAAAAAAAAACATTTCTTCGTATATACATTTTTGCATTAAGAATATATGATTCGGTACAAGCAATTGCATTGATTCAGGTGATTCAGCTTTCTTAGATGAAATCGTCGACTTTCTGACGACGTATACATTTTACACATTGTTTTCGAAAGTAATTTTCTCTTTAAATGCTCATTGAATCGAAAATAATAAATATAAATATTTCGACAAAAAGAGATTATGATAAGAGTCATTTCAGCTTGTTTTTTTGTCTATACCTTTCTTTTGGCTTAAAATGAGCGAAGAATGGTTTTCGTTGATTTCTGGTAATTGAGCATTTTTGTGGGTCAATGACTGCGTTAAATGTACGAAGGCTCTTTAAATGAAATTCAAATAACTGCACTTTCGTTTATTATTGCCAAAGTCAACTGAAACTCAAATCGATTGGATCAGTATTCTTATTGTTTTGCGTGTAACTTCTTGATTTTTCGGCCCGAAAAAGAAAAAAAAAAATTTGCCGTTGCGCACGCGCATTTACATAAAACAACATTGACAAAAATACTACATTTTTTGCTTTGTTTTCTTTTAGTTTAATTTTCTGTCCAGCATATGGCCGTGAAGTGATGAGCTCCGAGCCGAATTTAAGAAAAAAAAAAGAAAAAAGAGCCAAACTGGAATGAATGTTATAAATAAATTCTCAAACGCTCACATCATTGCTGTAAAATATGTGATATAGTCCGTTTGCTTAATTGCTCTGTTTTTGTATTCGTTTGATAAAAAAAAAAAAAAATGAACTCATAAACAAATGTTGATTGTATTGCGGCACGCATATGTTTGCATTAGAGTGATGTGATGATCATAATGTTGTAGCGAATGCGATATCGTTCATAATACTTTGAGACTTCTGAAATCTATGCGAAGTCTTTTTTAAATAAAAACATTCATGATTGAGGCTTTGGGAATAGTGTAGGCGGCATTTTCTTCATTCCTTACTCTCTCACCTTGGCTGAAAAATAAAGAAGCGAACAGCAATTCTTTATATTATTTTTTCTTTTTTTTTTTCACTTAAAATTTGTTCATTGGTACTGTGCGAGCGCGATTCGTTTTTATTTAATTCATCACCAACCGAAATCGGGTGTTTCATAAATATTTTTAAATTTACATCAGACTAAACATGTTGAACACATTCCAAGTGATTTGAATGCTAATATTGAGTCATACAATTTGTTCGCCAGCGCAAAATTCATTTTTTTTTTTTTCGTGTTCTTGTTGAGAAAATATCGCATTTTTCAAAGAAATTGCAATTTTTTTTTTTATTACGGATTAATTCATTTTATGATTGCCCGATCATAAAATGGCATTTCAATCGAATAGTATTGAAGTTCATAATATTCCATACGGAATGACCATTGCACATTAATGCGCGTGATACTTAAACGAAGTTTTAAAATTTTATACATTAAATTATTACAAAGAATCTCAATGAATGAAATTCATTTCACTTTGTTTTCTTTCGTAAATGGTTAAAACGCGGTAATAGAATGTGGATCAAGTTTCATGTTTTAAATCGGATATTCCCGTTTTAGTCGTGCATTTTGTTGGCGCAATGTCATTGTAAACAGATAGACAGAGAGATAGTGAGAAAGAGAGAGAGAGAGAAAGAGAAAGAGTAAAGTAAAGAGAGGGAGAGAAAAAGAGATAGAGAGATAGAGAGAGAAAGAGAGAGAGAGAAAGTGAGAGATAGAGAGGGAGTGAGATTGAGAGAGAGATAGAGAGAGAGATAGATAGAGAGAGAGAGAGAGAGAGAGAGAGAGAGAGAGAGAGAGAGAGAGAGAGAGAGAGAGAGAAAGAAAGTGAGAAAGTGAGAGATAGAAAGAGTGAGATCGAGAGAGAGAGAGAGAGAGAGAGAGAGAGAGAGAGAGAGAGAGATAGAGAGAGAGAAAGTGAGAGAGAGAAAGAGAGACAGATTTGAATGAAAAGTGACAATGCTGAGAAAATTTCTATTTTCTACTTTGAATGGCATTGATTGTGAACCGATTTTTAACTGAATGAAGAGGAAACGAACAAAAAATATAACTCATGCACAACTCGTGGTTCTCGCCAGATTTCTCAATTCATTATGGGCATGGGCTCTATTTGTCGTGCAAAGAATGTGATGGAAAAAAAGAAGAAGAAGAAGAAGATCGAAACTGATTGTAGCCATTGCAACAAGATAATGAGGACTAACACAGCAAAACACACTACATCACCGTACCAATCACTTTGATGGATTGATAGTTCGGCGATTTCAATTGATTTATATCAAATTGGATTGATCGTCGTCATCGTCGTTGTTGTTTCACAAGAATCTTAAGACCATTTTTTTTTTTTTTTTTTTAAATCGAGCTTCACTCTTTCCGGTCGATAAACATATAAACTTTTATACAAATCCCACTCTATATCAGTACATAACGACCACGAATGTGACCATTTATTTCTTTCTTCGTTTTTCTTTACATTTTCACATTAAAATAGAAATATCCAATATCATAAATTTGCATGCAGACGGTTGCTAACGTAGCTACGGTTAGAAAAAAGCAAAAAAAAAAAAAAAAAATAAATTCATGTTCACGACGTTTTATAAATAAAATTGGTTTGACGATGTCGTTCAAGGAGATTGCAATCCCATTCCATGTTGGTGTATTTGTGTGCCTCGTTGATTCATTTGAAACATTGGAATTGAAGAAGAAACGATGGAAAATTAAATGAAACGAAACGAGACGAGACGGAAATATAAAGTACATAATAATAATAAAAGGATTATTGGGAGCAATTTTAAACCAGATAAATATGACATACACTCAATGAAGTTTAATTAAATCTCTGTCCATTGGCGATGCACTTAGATTTAACTGTAGTCGTTATAAAATGGTTATATGATCATTGTTCAAAATAAAATGTAAATTTTTTTTTTTACATGCAAACCAGCTAGATTTTGTTGTTTTTAAATCATTTCCGAATGGAATGCGTTGTTTGCGATACGACCAAGTCATTCACATGCAATAATAACAAAAACCGACAATGCTTCAACGATGACTAATTCGAATATGGAATGTATGTGACATATAATAAAGTCAACGAAACGTGTCCAGAACACAATCAACATTATTTTAATATGACATTTTATATTCACTTTACTATGCTACATCAAATGATACATGCTATCAAAGCATTTGCTAACATTTTACAAAGTTCTCATTTCACCGGTCGAATTCAATTGAAAACAATCAAAATGCAACATTCTTGAAATGCCGCAAATGCAAAACGTGTTGCATATACAATGCATGCAATTGATAAATCTAATAAAAAAAAAAAAATAAAAATAAAAAATAGAAATATAGTAACGCAAAGAGTTTCAATTTCAAATCGTTGATTCTTCTTAATATTATGCGTAAATCAGATATTTATAGTCGACACATGAACAATTGAATGCCTTTAATCAAACCGCAGGCAATGAGTAATTTAATCGGTTCTGAACGTGCAAATGGTCTTAGAACTGGTTTTGATTTTCATTTGGTGAGCGTGCACAACACTCTAGCCTATATTTCACCATATGCCTGTCGTTATTGTATTTTTATGTTTGTACCGATTCGCAATGAGAGTCACCAAACGGTGTGTGTGTGTGTGTGTTGTTTCGATATCGTGCGCAAAAAACCAGTTTTCTATTGTTTTCCCGTCAAAAGGTTAAACATGTACTATTCTCTCTGCGCAGCAATCTCATGATGTGCATTTTAATTTTTTTTTTTTCTTTAAATCGAAAACTGCAGCTTTTCAGCAAAACGGCGTTTTCAATGAAGGGTTTCATCATTTGAACGAAGAACTATAATAAGTGGAAAAGTCACTAAGCGCATTTTTTTTGATCTTTTCATGATTTAGTCTTGTGGGGATTTTGTGCGGCAATCGTCAAAAGTTGACTCGATTACGATTCTTGACACACGATTCAGATTGAACAGAAGAAAGAAAGAAAAAAAAAAAAATGATCTTGGTCTGGTTTTTCGTTCATATATCTATTATCCCTCTTACATTGACCTTGTTGATACTCACGGGAATATGATTAATATAATTCACGCGCGAATTAATTCCGTTCATTTTTTCTTTTTCGCTATCAACGAATAAGAAAAAGAAGAATAATTTCAAAATCTGGTTGCCGATTGGCATAAATATGTCATCACATTTCACATTATAAACATAAAACATTTACGGCAATACATAAAACACAAATCGAAATTGATGATGTGACAATGATTAGAAGTAAACGAACGAAATACGATGTTAGTTTTAATGACCCTCAATCGGGATGTAATGATTTTAGACCTTTGACTTGGAAAATAAATTCTTTGACGATTTCTATAAATTGAAATAAAATCACATTTCATCCATTTTGATCTTTGTTCATCTGTTTTTCAATGATCAAAGTAGTAGTGATTTGCTTCAATTTCGATTGGTTTAATCATTTTGATGGAACTTGAATTGTATACATCTTTTTTTTTTTCTTTTTTTTACAAACAAATGAAACATTGAAGTTATATCGGTCTGGAAATTCAACTACAGATAAATAATCTCGTTTGCTCTATTTCAGTCGCTCACATTAAATCGTTTTTTATTTTGCTCTTTATCCTCGACGTCTTGGCAACAGTCAATTCGTTCCATAAATGTTAATTGCCATTCAATTAAAAATTGATTAAACACAATTGCTGCGACACAGACCGTAAAAATCATTCGGACATCTCTTGTTGTTCGTTTCGTTTTTTTTTTTTTTTTTCTTCTTTCTTCATCTTTCAAGACAAAATCCAATCGTCTTTATTTCTTTTGTATAAATTCTTTCTTTCTTCTGAGAATTCTGTTTATTCACAAGAAATGTGGATGCTTGTAAAAACCTGTTAATTAAATTTCGATTCGTCTTGCTTGTATCACAATCATGTTAGCTCTCTCGACAAGTGACAATAACATGAAATATTCACGTTTTACCTGTGTTTCATTTTAAAATGCACATGTCAAAATATTTTGTCAATTTGATCGGCTTAGTTGTTTGTGTACATTCAGCATTAATGCCATTAAATCATATTCATGAAGCCCAACAAATATTCGAAGGAAAAAAAAATAGTTGGGAAAAATTTTATATATATATATATATGATTTTGACCCACTTCAAGCGCGCCTACACGAAACATTTATGAAATGATTACAGGCAATATTTTTCGGTGTTGTAAACATTGAAAATAGTTTGGCACACGGAATCATTCATGAAACCAAAAAGAAAAAAAACATCAACTGAATAATGAATCGTTGTTGTTTTTCATTTCATTAAAAACTTTTTTCTCTTGAAGCTAGAAAATTATGTGCAATTGCTCGGTTCAATTGGTAAAACAGGAATCGATATATTGCTTTGAGGTGAATAATGATTTCAACATGCAACTTTTGAAAATATCTCATAAATCTTATTACAATAAATAAAGAAGAGAAGGAAAAAAAAAAAGAACTGCAATCGTTTTACGTTTTGTATACGCCAACGGCGTTGTTTTGGCCCATTCCGTTTGCTAGAATATTCGGACTGTTTGACATGAATTGTTGCTGTCGGCCAAACCAAACTGAAAATGTCAAATGCAACCAAACACTTCTGGTCGTCTCGATTGACATACAAGACATTTTTCTTCATATATGCATGTCTGCATGTGTGCATTCACGGTAGCAAATAGGCTTAATTTCATAGTGCAATCAATTTTAGAAGCAAAAAAGAACCACAATATAATAAATGAGGGAAAATGAAAAAAAAAAAACAGATGAATTTAACAATATATTCTCCAACTATGAAAATGAAAATCACATAAAAATAAAGTGAAATGAGCACAAAATAAAATGGCATTCACTAAATGATCGAACGGTAAAAAGAAATCACCATACCAAAGAAGTAACAAAAACGACCATTTTATGCACAAAATATTGAGAACAATTTCCACACAAAATGCAAGCCATTCAATTAAGCGTATTGAATTTCGAAATAAATAACAGCTCGACACGTTGTTGTGTCGCCATGATACCGTACGTATTTTGCACGACTCGACAATCCAATGAACAAAATAAACGAAATATATGAAACAAATTTGCATGTATGGCAATTATTAACCATCAAGCAAAGTGCATAAACGGTTGAAATTCAATTCAAGTATAAATTCAGAATGGAACAATTGGACGGGAAATCCAAAGATTAATTCAAATGCTTTGGTCGCTTTCTATCAAAATCGTCCACAAAATGATTTGCCAACATATTTCACACTAAATGGGAAAGCTGCACCACAACAGGCATTTTGGTGAAACATTTTCTCTCTTTCGCTCTCGTTCTCTTCCTCTTTCTTTTTCGCTCTCTTCCTCTCTCCCTCTCTCTCGCACTCTTTCTATCTCGCTCTCTCTCTCTCTCTCTCTCTCTCTCTCTTCCTCTCTCTCTCTCTCTCTCTCTCTCTCTCTCTCTCTCTCTCTCGCTCTCTTCCTCTCTCCCTCTCTCGCACTCTTTCTATCTCCCGCTCTCTTTCCCCTTCTTTCTTTCTTCAAATTAGTGTTGAAATTGCAATTCAATGGAACAATCTATTTTAGTGATTCAATCGAATTACGAAAAAAAAAACTAGTGTTATTTCAAATTTGGATCAACATCAATTGAAAATCCATACATTTAAAATCGATTGCAATGCAATCAATTGCCTAATTTTGTTACAGTAAATTTTAGAATGACATTCAAAGTTTGAATAGAACACTTTGTATCGGTAAATGTGTATCAGTTTTACTATACGTTTGTTTTAATTGTTTGTTTTGTCAATTGTTCAAATCGCCATTAAATCGTCAACTTGTCATGTGTGTTACATGTGTGAAACTGTGTCATTTCAAATAATAAAACAGAAAATACAAACAATGAACCAAACGCTTTGTTTTTATTTTGATTTTTTTTTTTTTTCTACACACTTCGATAGAAAGTGTATATGCAGCATACCATTTGGTGCGGCAGTTTTTCTTTTATGTTATGGTAATTACAGTAACAATGTGCGCAGAATAACTATATTTTTCGTTGAGATATAGAAAAACTTGAGCCATTTTTTTTTCTGCCATTCTTTCTTTCTTTCTTTTTTGTTCAAATGAAACAGCAGTAGCTAATTTACTTGACATACAAGTTATATGTTGTGTCTTGTGCTTTTTATGTTAACAGTTCTTCAATGTTGTGTTTTTGCATGCGTTAGTCTTTTGTTTACCTTAGCTGATGGTTGATTTCAACCAATTTAGAATAGTAATTAACCGAACGCAGCAGCTGCGCTGTTAAAACATGATTGGTGAAATTATTTTATAACGTTGTTTTAACAGTTTCTATTTGATTCATTAAAACCAACGTGTTTATAAACATTGAATCGATTTGTTGAATTTATTTATGAGTTCATTGATATTGATTTTAGGCACCGATTTTATCAGTTTTTGATTAAAAATACAAATATTGCGCGAATTTTCTTGGATGAAATTTGGTTGAAAAAAAAAAAAAAAAAAAAAATCGCAAGGTGGGAAAAAGCATTCACGAATAAACTGATCGAAACGAATGACGAAAATTTCCAGCCACTAGCCTGTTTCGTTGATATAATTCGAATTTCGTTCAGGTTATTAGCCTTTTACCATTTCGTTATTTTTTTTTTTTTTCTCTTTTTCTGTACAAAAAGCCAAAGCAACGACAATCCAAGTTCAATGCGCGTGCTCACTTTAACATGATCGGATGTATCGGATACAAAGAAGAAAAAAAAAAAAACTTAAATACGTTGCACAACACTACGTTTAATTCTCAATCATATGGTGAACACAGTTTTCATTCTTTCTTTTAGCTTGGATATGTTCCTTTCTTCATTTTCTTTGTTTGATTCTGTTTTCATTTGTGATACGTTCAGTTGTATTATTGTATGGCTATGCTGTCCATGAACATGATTATTTCTCGCATTATCGATTAAATCGTTTTGTGTAACTTTGAAAAGTCATGGCACACGTTATCTCTTCATTTGATATTGATGAAGATACATCAAATTTAAACTGAAAACATGATAAATCATAAAAGTACAAATCGTGAAATTAAAATCAGTTCCAGTTAAAAATAATAAATGCTAATCCATTCTTTTCATTTTTCTCTGTCTTTCCAGTTTTCTCTTTGCTCTTTCCATCTGTGGATTTTATAACAAAGTGTACTGAAGCGATTAGAATGCATTTTTCCATGGGCAAATGTTTAAGTTTGACTCTAAGCCTGATGGAATACCAATTGTTTGATATGAAGGTGGAACTATGATTATAGTCTTGATTTGAATAAAAAAGAGATTAAAACCGCCTTCGGAAATGATATCACACAATGCTTTATCATCACGACTAAACAATATTATATGTTTGAGGTGCGTCGCTTTGGGATTTTCGATTTTTCCAATTGTTATTCTAATGGTTTGAGTAGCTTTTTGCTGAAATCTCTCGAAAGTAACTTTTGACAATTTGCTTATCAATCCATTGGCAAGTCAATGAACACAAAACAACAACAACAACAACAAAATATACGAACCAAAGATTGTACAAAGCAATAATCCAAAGAAACTGTAACAATTCAATTTGATCCACGTTCCACAGTTGAGAACGCACAAAAGAATCAAGTATTCGCCCCAAAAATGAGATCAAATTTTGAACGAACCGAGAGAACATTCGAATTGAAAGCATCAAACAAAATGAACAGATGAAGATGAAAAAGGAATATATGAACGAAACGAAATGAAAAAAAATGAAGAAGAAGATGAAGAAGAAGAAGAAGAAGAAGAAGAAGAAGAAGAAATGTATCTCGTCTTAAGCATGTTTATTGTACACAATATTTTGACTATCGAATTGCATGAATTGGTAAATCGAATAACTGAGCGATGAAAATTTAATTTGAACAAAGAATATCGCGTTTTGTTGTTGCTCGGCTGCCGTTCGTTAAACCAGTAACGTGCCGAATCTACACACAAAATAATAAACAATATATGCTCGCAGAATGAAGTGATGTTGAAATTAAAAACAAAATAGCTTTTAATGAAAATCAGTTGTTGTTGGATGCTGATTCTCTACTTATTTTTTTTTTTTTTTTTTTTTTTTGTGAGTGTATGGCGATTGATTCGATTGTTGTTATGTCGACGAGATCATTTTTTTTTTCGCACTATCTATTGTCATGCTACAGATTTGATGTGTACATTTTTTTTTTCGGTTTTGTATTTCGTTAGCAAAACCGTTGATGATTACCATCTTGTTTCTTTCTCTGTCTCTCTTCTTTTCCTCGTCTTCTCTTCTATTCTTTTCTGTTCACTTCTCTGTGATCTTGTTCGTTCATGCCGTCTTGCTGTTAATAACTTGTTTAGCATTTGACGTTATTCAAAGTGGTTTGTATTCACGGACCAAAAGAATAAAAAAAAAAAAAAAAATAATAATAATAATAATGCTCAGCGTTGGAATTTGTATCAATTTTGATATGCGATTGAATGAACACACAAATTCAAATATTTGTCTTTCATTTGTCTTTTTCGTTTGTGACAACATGCTTTGTATCACATTATTTTGAATAACGGAGATACTCATGGTTTTTCACATTGTTTGTTTTGATTTAACACTCAATCCCAACGAGTATTTTAAATGAACCATTCTTACTTGCATTGTGCATGAAGAAGATGAAAAAAAAAAATGCATTGCATAAGACACAAGAATCACGTGGCTGCTTATGTTCGCACAGCAAATTTTCCCACATTGATTTAACATTGAATCGAAAAACTCGAATCAATTGAATAGTTGGGATTGCATTTCTTCGAAATAGTTAAGAATGTGCTACTGTTCGCATTTTTTGTTATTGTTTATATTCAATGGTGCGAACCAAAACAGATCAACTGGCTGTCAGTACGTGCGTGAGTGCATTTGATAAATATATTGCACATTGACTTCATAGAAAAGAGATGTGAAAAATGAGCATTAGAAGAAGAAGAAGAAGATGAAGAGAAAGAAGATGAAGATGATTTAGAAAAAGATTGAAAATTAATATAAAAGCAAGGGCAAACATTATACAGCTATTCGTAAAATTCACGTCGTTTAATTATTATGCGCGACGCGCTCAATTTCACTCCACTCTCTCTCTATGTGTTTGTGTTTTTTTCTGTGAAAAAGAAATAGCAATTCTAGGCTGAATGATAGATCACTCGTTCGCCTTTTTACTTATTTTTTTTTTTTTTTTTTTGTTTCATGCTGCCATTCGATTTCATGCTTAACTCATCGTTTTGTTGTTTTTGCTTCCTTTAAGGTGCAGTGTATTGAATGCGATTCATTCACATGAAAAAGTATGACAAGGAGAGTGAGGCAAATGTGAGAGAGAGAAAGGCAAATGAATTATGCATTAAAATGATTGGCTTAAAAGCTTCTCAATTTCAATGGCTCATGGTCAAGCATTTGAATGTGTAATAAATTGACACGATAAATAGCTAGCTCAACAAATGTTGATTTTTCTTTTTGAAGCGAACCAAAAAAAAAAAAAATGAAAAGAAAGAAAACACACCATTGCCAAGCGAAATTGACGAAATTCACATCTATTTTAAAACGGAACCAAATCAACTGATTCATTTTATGCTTTTTATACATAAATTCGTTGTTTATTGTTCAAGTTTTCACACTTTTTTTTTTCTTCTTCTGCGAGTCTTTCTTGTGTTGGCTTTTCTTTGTCGAAGGTTTTCTTTCCGTCTGAATTTCGCCTTTTTTTTCGCTCTTAAAACATATCTTTTTTTTTTGTTTCTCGTTTTCTTATTTTATCTGTTTTATTGAATGTGTGACGGTTATAGCGCAAGCTCAGTTTGCGCACACAACAACCAAAAATTCGGTTTTTATCTTCTTCTTCTTCTTTTTGATGAAACGACAGTCGGGAAAGAGCAAACATATCTTTTTATATATAGCCACCGCGAAGAAAATCCCATGATTCGAAATATAATGGGTGGGATGCGATTAATTCTGAATTTTTCACGTATGTTTTTCTGTATCTTTAGATTCATTGCTTATATAAACGAATGATTTGTTGGTTTCGATTACAAAAAATCACTTGATAATTTGCACCACAATATCTTTCATATTCTTTTTTTTTCACACAAAAACACACAGAAAAAAATGTTCTCAGGGAAATGGCATTTTGCACATAATCCAAAATAAAAAAAAAAAAAAAAAGAAAAAAAAATCCGGAAAATCCACATTCACTCACACATACAGTCTTATTTTGAAAAACAAAAAACCCCAAATTATATTTATTGTTATCGATGTTCACTTTTCATTTTTGGAAAGTCTGTTCATAGCACTCGTAATTTACACTATATAATATGCACCAGAAAAAAAAAAAACAATTCAACAATTATTAATCAATCAAAATTTTACCTTTTTTTGTTGTTTCTCCCATGCTGGATCTAAAAGACCTTCACGCTCCCATTCTTCCTCTTGCTCCATATAAGCATCACCATAATCCACAGCGTAGCCGTTCTGTTCCATCATTTTGATATGTGTGATTTGTTATTTAAATTTCAGTTCAAATTATGTGTCAAATGCTTTTTTCGTATTTTTTCGGTCAAATACAAAAACAAGTTCGTTCGTTTGAAGTCCTTTAGGTTATCTGGCACCTTAATATCCAAATTGATTCACAAATTAAATTCGAGTATTTGAATGGATTCCAGGCGAAAAAATAGAATGATTTAAAAAAATGAAAATTTTCTCTTCATAACAAAATGAACGAAAAAATTTCAATATTTCAAATTCTAATTTTTCACTACAGAAAAGAGAGAAATGCGTAGGATTCAATATAAAAATTAATTGAGATAAAAAAGAAAACGATAAAATGAAATGTACAGTATCGCAGCAAAAATTGCTTATTTTTTCGTTGGTGTTCAAAACGTGAAGAAAGACAAAAAAAAAAAACAAAAATAAAAAATTCAATAATTAGGGTGAATCGCATCAGCAAAAATACGGAAATTCAACAACAACAGAAAAAAAAAAATCGAAAAATCTTTTTTTGTGGTCGATTTTAAATTTAAACTTGCGTAACGATCTTCATATTACATCACACACACTCTTTTTCAAACTGTTTTTCCTTTTTGCTTTTTTGTTCGATTCGTTCGTTTTTTCTTTTTCTTATTTTTTTTTTTCGCTCATTTTGCTATGCTATGGGTGTGCGTTTTGTTATTTTTGCTTTTCGTATTTTTATTATTCTGTTGTTTTTTTTTTTTTTTTTTTTTTTTTCTTCAACGGGGCCGTCGATGCTGCTGTTTCTAAAAATATTCGAATTTCATTTATTTGGTGTATGTGCGTTTCACATTAGTGTACTCGATCAAATACACACTAATCGCTTCTTTGGTTCAATTGACTTTTCGGTTAAAAAAAAAAAAAATGAATTCATATGGGTGTCGAAAAAGACACATTTGGAATCGCGCCTTCTCTTTTCTCTGTTGTGAATCGCTTTGACCGGGGAATGCTGGTCAATTCATGCAATTTTAATCGAATAAATATTTTTTTTGTCATTGACTCTCTGTACAACGAGATATAAAAAGGAATTAAAGAACCGTTTTTAATTTTAACCGTTTTGTCTTTTTTTTTCTCTTCTTCTTTCTTCTTCTTCTTCTTTGTTTTACTTTTCTTTTGCGAGAGAGAAAAAAAAATCACTTTAATGCAATGTGAATATACGTTGAAAATAATTTTCCGTTTTCAAACACAATCAAGTTGATAAATAAAAATGTGATGTATTTTAATTGGTATCGATTGTGCGCTATAATCAGTTATGTAGATAAGAACTTCTTCGGTGAGATGACAGTGGAATGAGATAAAAAAAAAAAAAAAAAACTTCGTCGGATGAACAAATGAAGGAAGAGAATATCGCACCTACTTCAATCAACAACGTTACGGAGACCGCTCGCGTTGGAAGCCAACTCAAAACTAAAGAACCTGTTCGCGCAAAATAATTTTCTTAGCGATCATCGTATGGTTGTGTGGACGATTCAAAGAAAGAGGCGATCGACAATATCGAAAACACACATACATGCAGATATTTATATATATAAAAGAGTGTAGTCGGATGAGCGTGCGCGCGCTCACGCTCTTGTACACACATCATACGGTACACTCATTTATGTCAGCCGATGTTGTACGAAATACAAAAGATAGAATTCAGAAACGACCTGGGTTCTTGCCTTTAAAAACATTCACAACAGCCTTTTCGAACAACAGAGAAAGACGTGAAAGACAAACAAAAAATAAAAAAAAGAAGAAGAAGAAGAAGACAGCATCGCCGAAAGAAAAGAAAAGAATGAACAAGAAAAAAAAAAAATACGACAAACGAACTGAGAGATAAACCGCACATCGAACGCAATCATCGACGACATGTTTATTCAATTCAAATGAACATAAAATTCGCTTGGCTGCTGCTCTTTTCTTACCACTCGCATCTCATTCTCAGTTGCTGTCTTCGCATTTAATGCCATTAGTACATTTTATTATGCGAAAAGAGGAAATTGAGCGCGTGTGTACGATCGTGCCGAGATGTGATCGACAATTACAACTTTGAAACAACAGCAGCAAATGCAGCAGCAATGAGAATGAGATCTTGAGCGTTTGCAATCATTTTCATTTTTTTCTTTTTTTTTTTTCTTTCTTTTTTACTTCATTGGTACATATCGGTCGCATTTTAATTGAGAGAAAAGAAAATTCAGCATCATTTTCTTTCACTTCTGTACTTGTACTGTTAATGGTTGTTGTTGTGCACGCATCTCGTGTTCGTGATGTACACTTGAATGACATGCACTCACTTATTCATTTCATCGCGAACAATAATAATAACAACGACAAATGCAACAAAAACAAAACAAAAAAACACACATTTGCACGTTCACTTCCATGCATGGCTGTTGCATTGTTGCATCTGCATCATCATCGTCATCGTCATCATCATCATTGTCGTCGTCGTCATCATTGCCCAGATCGTATTCCTGCATCATGCAAATTCAACAGATCTTGTTCATTAGTTTGAAATGCGCGTCACATTTCGAAACAAATGAAACAATTGATTGATAAATTGTAAAATACGATGAGGAAACATTTATCAATAGAATGCATTGAATATTGTGGTGAACCAACATTATCGCCGTGCAAATGAACTGCACATGGAAATTAACGATTTTTTTTTTTTTTTACAATGAAAGACAAAACATAAACAATTTGTATGAAATCACTTGTCATCTCACGAGGCAGCATGTTAGGCGCTGTGCGCTATACACATTTAGCACTTGCTTTCAACAGTATATAAATCGCAACATGCAAATGCAAAATGATTTGTTTTAAATGAACCACAATTTCTGACTCATTACAATCACATAAATGTGTGTGAGTGAATGAATGAGTGAGTGTGTGAGTGAGTGTATGTGTTTCTGTTGCGTTCAAGTGAAAAATTCTTGAAAATATCGAAAGCCCACGGTCTATTTTTAGTGAATTGAAAATAAGTCATAAACAACCAAAGTACACAGTGTGTGCTTCATGCTTCAACTACGAGCTACGGTAGCAAATTGTTGACCGAACTCTGTGAAATTATTACAGCACATCGAAATTATATGTGGGCTATACGAAAAAATTTCTTGGCGCTCTTGTCTCAAAGTCAAATGATGTATAGTTCAACGACGCATTCAAGATTCGAAACCACTGGCTTTAGTTTTCTAATAATTTTCTGTATTCCATGCGATTTGCAAGAGATTTTATTGCAAATTTACCGACAAAATATATAAATACATACAGACACACACACGAAATATAGTGTGCTCTTGAATTCATAACGAATTTTACTATTTTAATAACTTATTAAATCAAATAAAGTGAAATTTGAAAAAAAAAAAAAAAAAAAAAAAAATAAACCATCAAAAATGTTATATTTAGATGAAGAATAGATGTGATGATGCGGCAATCAGTTTCAGCCATGCAAATAAAATATCCACACGGATGATTGGCTCTAAGAATAAAATGTTCAATTCGGAATTTAAAGCTGTGTATCACAATCATAAACTGAAAGTGAGAAAAGAGAGATTCAATGATATTAACGCGTTTTTGGCCGATGTCTAATTATAAACTGATGTTATTTTTGTCATTTCCATTTGATTTTTTCTGATTGTGATGAGCGCGCGAATTTTATTTGAAATGGAAAAAACAAAAGAGACAAAATAGTTTCGGCCTCTTGGCAGCCAATATTAATAATGCGGAGCAACACTTGATTTTCAGTGGTGATCATGTGTCAAAGTATGTTCTTGTCTTATGAATATTGATAACAAATGGGGCGGCTCACAGAACAGCGATGAAAACCAATGCGATGTTTATCGTTATTCATATCATGTCAGGATTATTTGCCAAGTATCTACTGTGCAATAAGCTAAATTTAGCTCTTTCATCGTTTCAAAATCCACCAAGTTTTGATGTGTTTATTAAACAAAAAATAAATTGCCTATGCGTTGCAAAAGCAAGCAAGCGAGTAACGGTATTTTTAACTTGATGATTCCAGACACTTGATTCAGAAATTTATGATTTTTCCTGAAAATCGACATTTTCAAATAAAAAAACAGAGCGAACGAGCGAGCGATAGAGTGTGAGAGAGAGAGAGAGAGTGCGAGAGAGAGTGAGAGAGAGAGAGAGAGAGGTGTGTGACAGAGAGAGAGCATCAAAATTTCACAACATGAATGAAAACGATTGAAAATTTATTCGAAGGAGATGAAGTGGTTTTGCTGGTAAATTTTGATTAGAGCTCAGCAACGAGCGATAATGAATATAAAAAAAAAAAGTAGAAAAAGTAAGAATCAAGATTTATACACGGTTGAAACTCGGCTGAGACTAAAGTAAATATGCAAAACTGAAATCTCGCCGTAAAACAAGATTAATGCTAAGTAATATTTTTCAGTCAAGTGTGTGAAAATGAACCTCTTAATGAACGACGTGAATGAATGCTTAAACGTGAAACTGCACACCGTACATTGAAATGGATATATCGTATTTAAATCCGTTGAGTATGTTGTCGGGTTATGAACCGATTTTTCATGTTCGCATTCACATTCGCATTTTCAAGCAAAATGAAAAATAAACACACACCTCAATTCACCTCATCTCACTTCACCTTACCTCACCGCACCACACCGGCACCGTGACATCTACATCTCATAATCAATAAAATGTCTAATGCCGTTAACATTCGCAAACATTGTGTAAAAACAACAACACAACAACATAAAACAATGCACATGAAAATGGGAAATGTGAAATGTGAAATGAGAAATTTGTAATGAGGAAATGTTCATTCCACCGCAATGGCATCAAGCATATTTTGAGAGTTGAATTGCACTTTCGTTGCGTGAAATACAAATAGTAAATTTTTTTGCAGCAGCAACTTGTAAATGTGGATTTATACATACAGTGTATGAAATCCTCACCCTCTGTGCTCAATGTGTCTGCAAATCAGAATACGAATGTAGTAGTTAATACGGTAGACAATGTAAAGACCCTTTTTTCCCTCATATACACATAGAGCTATGACAATGCAGACATGCTTGTGTGTACTTCATGTACGTGCATTAAAACGAAAGACTGCAGACGAAACATCATTTTTCAAATGGTTTTGTTTTTTTTTTTTTTTTTCAATGGCCCTTCCACACTAGAGCAGTCACTAACCGGAATATAACTTCCTCTTTTTTTCTATCCATCTATTCATTGAAAAACACCACTTTTTTCCATGAAAAATATCCATGAGTTTTGGTAAATTTCCACTCTTAGCAATATTATTAGCATTTCTGTGATTCAGTGTTTTAGTGACCACTGACCATATTCATGAATCAATGTACATGGTTTTTTTTTTTCTTCTTTTCACTCACTTTATTCATTCAAATTTTAAGCAAATATTTGCTGATCATTGAATGAATGCTAAAATTCAATGGTATTGGCCAAATTTATGAATTAACGATTGTTGGGTTAATGTAGCCATTTAAATTCGTATATGGTAAACGATAAAAAGACCAACATTTCGTTTTGATTCAATATTGAAATGCAAACCAAAACAGGATGCACAATATACATATAAAATTGCACACAATTTGCTTTGGTATAAATTGCAGACACCAGACACCCTCATGTTTAAATGACACATCGATGTAAAACACATTAATTCGCCATTTCTCTACAATGTAATACATGTAGAGGGTAGTACAAGAATTGTCGTGAGCCTATTTTCAATTCACATTTCGCATAATGTGCACATTCTCGTTAATAAAAATGCAACACTAAATGAAAGTGACAATAAAAGAAGAAGAAGAAAAAGAAAAGGAAAAAAAATACTATTTAGCAGCAACGTAATCACAATGAATAAAAAAACTGCTTCCAAACCACTCGTATTTAGAGTATGTTTGGATATTTCATTTGATTAATGTTCAAGCGCAATATATTTGCGTATAAACGAAATACAGAAGATAAATTTATCGCATATTTGTTTAAGCCGAATTTATTATTGTTCAAACACGATGTGTAATTTTAACTATTTACTTTCGGAAATTTTTTTTTTTTCTTTTTTCTCTTATGTACACTTGAACGATGACAAATTTTACTCGATAAAAGAACGAAAAAAAAAAAAAATTTGCTAATTTTGATAAACGTGACGTAGAATGCAGTCACAAATACCAATTCTAGGTAATAATCCGATCCGTGATTTGAATAAAAAAAAAAACACTTACACACAAACGAAAAACGTTTCTTTTTTCTTTGAATCAAATTGTTTAACAATGATTATGGAAGGTTGCACACAATTAGCACAGAATATTTTACAAATGATTTAATAAAATTTTAACACATGAACTTCACTGATGACCAACACATCATATACTAGTTTGACGCGTTTTCAAACCGTTCTGCTCTAGTCTTATCTACGATTTAGCAGTCAAATTTTATAAACACGGAATATAAACGTTTATTTCACTTTGTTTTCAATTTTATGATCGGTTGAGCAGAAAAAAAAAAAAATTAAAAAACAAGAAGAAACACAACAACTTAGAATCATTAACGAAATAACAAGAACACGATTCCAGCGAGACTGAATAAGAAAATCACAAAGCAAAATTACAAGATGTTACTATATATGTGTGTGTGCTTTATTGTTATTAATTAATTATCGTATTGACGGTATATTAAGTTGTGAGGTGTTTTTCTTCATTCTTTCTTTCTTTCTTTTTTTTTTTTCTTTCGATCTTTCTTTCCTTACGTTTTGACGAATGAGCAAATGAGTTTGCTATGCGAACTGTGTGCCTGTGCACAGAGTATGAAAACCTGAATAAAGTACACAGTACAATAGACAAAAATAAAAAAAAAAATAAAAGAGAATAGATAGAAGAATTGAAAAGAAAATAAAATAACACACAACACGATGCCGAATATGACGCGACAGCAATAATCGTACTCGAGTAACTACCACAAATGAATGACAGTGTGATGTGAAATGCGCTTTAGTTTATATTAATCGACCTGTGTTTGCTCTCACTACTTTTCATGCGAATTACAACCAGCAGACAAAAACAATCTCAGTTATATTCGCACACAAATGCATTCGATTTCATTGCAGCATATGCGACTGTTACTTACCTTTGCGAACGCACCAGAAAACAATGGTCACGAAAGAGAAACGTACAAATTTAATTCAGCTGGTACAAAACTAGTCTTTTTCAATCATGATCAACTACACTGAATATCTGTTGTTTTTTGTTTTTTTTTTTCTCTACTTTTTGTATTGGCGACGATGGCAATAGTGTGCGTGGTAATGTCTGTGTTCTTTTGGAGAGATGAAACAAAGAATGCATATGCATGAGTAGGACAGCTGTACCAATGATGTCGGCATTATTTGTTTACAAATGCTTAGAAATGCCGACAAACCAACTTCATGCATTTTAACACATTGAACTATATGACATTAGATGGCGCTGATTAACTGAAAACTTAATTTCGCATTTTTCATTGTTTTAAATAAAACACACAATCGATTTGAATGCTGAAAATTAATACATTCATTTTTATTGATTTTATTTGAAATTTTTTCTTTTCAATTTAATTGTGATTTTTATTTCATTTTATTATTCTTTTGGCAAACATTCATGTGGGCTTGGTAATAGCCAACATCGAATTAACATAAAACATTTGAACATTGAGTCTCTTAAAAATAGCATTAAATTGTATGGATGAAATTTAAAAAATAAATATTTCATGTTTCGAATGTCAACTTGTTTCGTATTTAAAAAAAAAACGCTTTAACGAAAACAATTGGTAACAAAAATGAGTAGAAAATCAGTAAAATTGTCCAAAAAAAAAAAAAAAAAACTAAAAAAACAAAGGCAATTTTGTTTCTCATCAAAAAAGTTGTTTTTTTTTTTTTTTTTTTTTTATTTTTTTTCCCTCAAATAAAAAAAATGTCCTATAATAATAATGGTTATGGCTTAATCAAATCTCTTACAATAAACAATTACTAAACTTAATGCTGATTATGTGCCAAATGAATTGGATTGAAGCAATCACGTTTTGTTTGGCGTTACTTTAATTTGGCTATTTTTTTGAAAATGATTACGATTGCTGTGGTAATTTTTTGATCGTTTTGTTCGATTATTCATTCGACACATTAGTAAATTCCAATAAGCTTGTCGATATTCCGATGACATAACCACATAGATAATTGGATTAATACAGGTTGTTAAATAAATTAATATATAGCCCATTATATGAAACACCGGAATATTATGTAATTTTTGAATAATTTTGGTTGATGTAATGGGCAAATAACATATAACAAATGACACAAAAATCACTAAAATCATTTTAAGTAATCGTCGATCTTTTGTAGTCATTCGACCGGGATATAAAATTGATGTAGCCGATGTATTTGTCATACCAGATGCTTTGCGTGAGGTTAAACTGCCAATTGTACAGTTGCTACCGGACAAATTTCCTTTTTCCCGATTATTTCGTTTGGATCGACGTATTGATGTTGTGTATGAGTGCTTCATTCGTCTGTGAAAATTTGTTTGCATGCATTGAATTACATTTTGTATTGGAAAAATTGGAAAAGAGCGAGAGAAAGAGAGAGAGAGAGAGAGAGAGAGAGAGAGAGAGAGAGAGCGAGAGCGAGAGCGAGAGAGAGAGAGAGAGAGAGAGAGAGCGAGAGTGAGAGAGAGAGAAAGAGAGCGAGAGAGAAAGAGAGAGAGAAATAGAGATAAAGAGAGAGAAAGAGAGAGAGAGAGAGCAAAGAAGAAGAAAAAAAAAACGAAAAAAAGTTGTAAATCATTTTTATTACCTTGGCGGACTGTCGTTATCCATGGGCAAATCAATGCCAGAACTAGAAGACGGCTCCACTTGAACGGAAAGAATTTGTAAACAATTGTTGTTGCTTTTTATGTGATACACCTGTAAAAAAAAAAATTGCGATTGCATTCGATTTTTATCGCTCGACTAATTCAATTCAAAATCAAATCCTTACTTGATTATTTTCCGTTGAGCTTGTACTCTCTTCAATGGCCGAATCAACATTATCTTGATTTGTTGTTTTTACAATAAAATCCCGATCACATGAATTATGTCGCTCACCATTTGCTTCAATAAATTCCACCGTACGACTGATGCTTACATTACTAAGATTTCGATCGTTTGCTGTTAATTTATGCTCAATATTCCCCTGGCTTTTTCGCATTGCTGACAATGTTGGTGGATAATCATTCTCAATGGTTGAGTCAATGAATTTCATGGCACTTTTTATATCACCATGACTTTGACTATGTGATAGCAATGCCGATGAATTGTCACTATTCAACAAATTCTTTCCGCTAAAATGCTTTTTCACATTTTGTTCATTGCTATTCACAGTTATTTCGCTAGTCCGTTCAATATGTCTACCACTAACACCACCACTCTCACCACTAATATCATCGGATTTTGGTAACAATTGAACATCCGTACCATCACTTACATTCTTATTATTGTTTGTTGCATAGATTTTTCTACATTGATTGTTATTTTGTCCTCGTGCCGACTGACAATGCATTGAATTTCCAATCGCGCTTCCGATATCATGTGAACGTAAAGCCGTTTTTCGTACAATATAGAAAATGCGTGCATAACAAACAATAATCGATATACACGGCACCACAAAAGCCATTATGAACAAGAATTCTTTGGGTGAAGTGTCTGGAAAATTGAACGCATCACATCGTTCCGTTTCATCATCATCATCATTGTCATCATTCACACCATTGTTCGTATATATGCATTTAGTTGGCAGGCAAATGACACAATCGAAATTAGTAAAAATGGAAATGATGGAAAATGGCATAAAAATCATTCACAATCATGACAAAGATGGGAAAAAAAATGAAGAAAAGAAAGAAACAAAAATAAATTTAGTCAAATATTCAACATCAATTTACATTCAAAGTAAATGGAATAAACTAGAACATGAAACTGGAATACACTCACTGTCTTTATCGGGTAGAATGGAGCACGAACCAATCTTACGATCTAATCCAAATTGTCCCCATTTTCCTCGCCATGTTGGTATTAATGAACAAAACGCTCCTAACCATGTTATCGCCACCATAACACCTAAATACTTTCGACGATAAATTCTAAATGACACCCATAAGAATCAGAAAAATGAAAATGAAAATGAAAACAAAAATGAATATATCAAGTTGAAAAATACAATATTTTTTGCTAGTTTTATGCTCTTGAATTATTATGAACTTTTGTCAAACTTATTCTTTGTTCTTGTTGTTGTTGTTGTTGCTGCATAGTTTATTAGCTTATAAAATTGAGTTTTTCGTAATAACACTTTTTTATTTCCCAAATTGGATTCCTTTCTTATTCGCGTTCGAGTATTGTACTGACTGATTTTCTTTATTAATGCCATTGGCAAATCATTTTTTGTTCAAATAGTCAAGTATAATCAAGAAAAAAAAAAATATTCAAACAAAATGCTTTATTTTAAATTTATTGCTTTTGAAAATGAAATTCTTCAAGCTTTTAAAAGAATGAAAGAAAATATAAAGAAACGCCTATTGATTTACATTTTTGAAAGTAAAATGGACACTTTGATGTTGAGATGTATCAAAATACAGAAAAATTCAGAAAATAAAAAAAAAAAACTTTTTTTTTTCAGAACATTTTGATTGAAAAATCCAGAGCAATTTCAACAAAATCCAAACATATCCTCCTCCACATGTTAGATTATTTCAAAGTAATAACTTGTTTGGAATTTGTGGTTTTCGATCAACATTATTGTGGCGCCATGGTATTGTTGTACCTCATCGACTTATTCAAAATATGCCAGCGATATTCTGTGCTGATATTTTCCTTTAGCTCAAGGCGATGCGATACAAAATTAAGGGCAACACACATTTTTCTCCAAAGCCAAAACAGTTTCTTAATTAAAACTTAAGCTTTTGCTGGACTTGGCATATATATAGTTAGTAACACACAAAATGCTCATATCAACAGGAAGTAATCTATATCTAACACCTACTCATACTCAGACAAATCAAGAATATTTTGCAAACGAATGGAAGAAGCAGTTCGTGTTAAAAAAAAAACCGTTTTTTTTTTGCAATCATTTCGTATTGATTAAAGAATAAAATAATTTTTTTTTTTTTCATTATCAGGAGGTCATCATCCATTTTATTTCGCAATCAATATTTTCACTTTCGTTTCGTTTCTCATTATCAGAATGCAACAGAATCGGTCATAAAAAAAAAAATTGGGAATTAGGTTGCATAACACGAATATCAACAATGAAGCGTTCCATAAGTTTGATTAAAGTGGAAAAATGCATCAAATTCTCGGCATTGATGAATAACAACGAAAAAAAAAGGAAGATACAAACAAAAAATCACAATGTGAGAGAAAAAAAACAAGTTATTGTGCTTGCATTTTCTATTGTGTTTACAGTACCGTAGGTCATGACTAAAGATCCATCTGCAGTTGTTTGCAATAGAAGTTACGTTGAATTGCCATTTTATTTTATTTTTTTTTTTTTTATTCCATTCTGCAATTGATTGAGGTTGATTTCTAACTACGTTTATTTCATGAAAATCCATTGACGTCAACATCTCCTTGAAATGGTGATTCAATTGTGATTAATGAGCGGAACAGTACGAAAAAAAAAAAAAATTCCCTATTTCGTAATACCTCAATTTTCAAAACTGTAAACAGTATAATAGCTTTGAATAAGATGAAATGAGATTGTATACAAAATCCATTTGTTAAATAAACAAAACTTTTTTTCCAAACCAATCAACAAAAGCAAAAAAAAAAAAAAAAAAAAAAACAACAACAACTTGCAATCACAAGTGATATTGTCGAAAATTTGTCGTTTGAAATAAATGAAAGTAAGTTTTGGCAAAAGGCAAAACCCGATAGAGAATTTTATTAGTTTTCCATTAAGCTGATCCTGGATTTAAAGATGGATTTTAGCACGACTATCAAATCATGGAACAGATTGGTTACAGTTAGAAACAACTAGCATTGAAATATATTTCGCTGCCACTTACGTGTCATGGATCATCAAGTTTTTGATCTTTAGATATATATATATGTGTGTGTGTGTGAGTACTAATTCTGAAAAAGGTTCAAACGAACTTACTCAGCTACTATTGTTAAACAACTTTAAGATAAGGGAATGTTGAACGTCTGTAACGGATTATAATTCTATCGTATACTGAATCATCTTAATAAAAGTGAAAATGTTTCCTATAAAAAAAAAAACAAACATTACTCTGTTTTATTTGACAATAACCACATTTATATTATTTTGGTGGTATCACAACACCGAATCGACGCTAATGCAGTCGATTAATCTGAGTAAGCAACGTTAACTAAATTTCCAAAGAAAAAAAAAAAAAAAATTTCCTCTGCCGAAAAATGATTTTTTTTTCTCCCACTGAATGAAGCTTCGGAAAACATATATAAGCTCTCATTGCAGAATAATAACACCCAATCTCATTCTCATTCTCTATCGATATCCCTCGTTTTTAGCATAAATCAGCATTAACACACAGCATAAGTATGGGGTCTATGATTTATGAATTTTTGCATTTTCACATTTTTATTCACTCTCATAATGCATCAATTAATTATTCAATTTTATAGTGCTTTCTCGCATTAAAAATTCTACATAAACGTTATAATTGTAATATTTGGTATCTGTTTCATAGGTCATACAATTTTTCATGAATAATTGACTTAAAATATTCATTTTTCATTTAACGATTCATTTTTTTTCTCCCCCTATCTGACTAAATAAAAAGTCATTCACACTTAACGAACAGCGAAATGAACAACAAAAAAAAAGAAAAAGAAACAGTAAAATAAACATTCTTTTGAGCTGGAAAAAAAGCGTATTGCATTCTGTTTTTGTTCTATAAAGATAAAAAAAAATTGTGAACAAAAAAAAAAAAAAATATATTTTGATTATCACAAAAAATGTCTGCAGAAATATGACGATTCACCATCAAATCTCGCCGTAATATTTGACTTCATAGAAAGATTGCCGTTTTTCATTATGGTTATGTATGCTTTCCATTTGCTTTCTCTTCTACGTTCATCATATTTTGTGTTGTATATTACTCGCAATAAGAATCCCATGTGTGTATGTCGTTTGGGATGAAGTATTCAAACCGAATGCCTCTATCGATAAAGAGCAAACGTTACGAACGTAATGATTATAATTTATTCGTGCATAAATACACTCGCACATCTTTTGACTGAAACAGAACCGACTTTTATCTATCGATTTTCAATATATTACTCTTATAAAGTAGGAAAGACATTAGGAAAAAAAATTGTGTGGTTTCTTGTCTTTTTTTTTTTTTGCTGTTCGTTTGTGAAACTAAAATCAAAATCACGAGATGAAACTGAACAGTGAGCATCCATTGCGGATAAATCGATGCTGCTATTGATGTTCTGTTCATTTATTATACATACTCAATCGATAATATTTCGAAATGAAAAGAGAAATGCCAAACGGCTGAGATATGCCATCTTGCTTATTTTGAATTGGTGTATTTCGATATTTTGTTTGGTTGAAACATAGAGACAGAGCAAGAGAGTGAGATAACCACATAAACCATACACTGAATTAAAGTGGTTTATTTCCTAGAAAACAAGAGTGATTAATAAACTGATTGTGGTCGACCAAATCGAGTGCCAATCTAAGCCTATTTTCATGATTTTGCTCAGATGATGAACGACGCATCGTTTTCCCTTTTCACTTTTATTAAACTTTTCAATGACAAGGCTAACTGCTTACAAATCGATTTTCGACTACTAAACCACTCTTGGATTTGATTTTGTTTCTGTTGTTTGTATGTGTGTGTGTGTGTCTGACATGTCTGTTGGGTATGAATTTTGTTTAGTATTTGGGGTTTTTCTCATGAACTCATGAATTTCCCCCACATACAAACTACACGATTCAAAATTAATAGAATTACTGCTGAGGAGTTTGAGGAATCAATTTTTTTTTTTTTTGTTGAAAGCTTGTGGATTTATAGATATTCTATGCTTTTTACTAATTAAAAGATATGCGCATAGCAATCAATAGAGCATTCAAAGAAATTGTTTCATATATTCGCGACAAAGCGAGTAAAACAATCACTAATCATGTTTTCATGAATATTCATAACAATACGGCTGAAAGGAAATGAAAATGATGGAAAAGCAAAGAATGAATTTGGTATTAAAATTTGGCTAATTTCTTGTGCTAGTATGTGTGATGATGCTGTGAATGCAACAGTTTCGAATAGCATCCAAAAGTAATCATATAAAATATAATAAATATTCAAATCGCGAAAGTTTCCGAGAAGAAATCATATTTGTCGTTCTGCACGACGGAAATAACAACGAAATATTATCATATAGTTGTTATCATCATCATCAACATCAACATAACACACATCATACAATAATAATATTCGTTGGTTTCATTTGAAACGGATGCTCCCATGTGACTTGAATATGTCAAACTATGAAACGCATGAAGAAATCCATATGGGGAAAATAATATGATTCACAAGTTTGTGAAGCACACATTATTATTGAATGTTCACTTAATTCAGGCATGAGACGCATATAGACTTTTTTGTTTCATTAGTTTATGTTATGCAGAAAACGTACACACAACATGAAAATGCAATATTTTTGCATTTATCCAAAAGCAAAGAAAAATCCATATTACAAACCTTGGATAAATGCGTGGATGTCCAATCATCACATATCTATTTATTGTAATTGCTAGCACTGTAAACAATGAAACTGCTAATAAACCGTATCGTAACAATGGATACAAACGACACAGTAGATCACTATGTGTCCAGGCTCGATTCCAAAATGTGCTTGCTGCTAGCGGTAAATTAAAACAGCAAAACAGTAGATCCGATAACGATAGATTTATAATGAATACAGCCGTTGCATTGCGAACCTGTAACGATAACAAATAAAAAAAAATCAAAATGAATTGGTCAATGCATGCGCATGCATATTTTCTACGATATGCTGCTGTTGTCTGTGTAATATTCAAGCGATAAAATTTTATTATGCAGAAAATAAAACTTGTGTTTAATGATTCATTTTATGATGGTATTTGTTTGGTTGCTGAAGAAGATTCTAGATAAAAAAAAAAAAAATGTAAATATGGAAAATGGAAAATGGTAAATGGAATTTTATTTACAATTGTGAATAACTTCAATTTTAAACTCCAAACAAAAGTTACGGCATTCATGCGATAACGCTGCTGTCCACGTGAACAAACAAGCAAACCGAAATGTAAAGAGGAGTAAAGAAAAATAAAAATAGATACGCATTTTAACAGCGCTCAATGTACAAATCAAAAGCATTTATTTTGTCGGACAAATTTGTCCTACATTGGCCATGCATGTACTTGGGTATTTGCGTGGGTGGTTTTTTTTTTTTTTTCAACAGTATTCATTGAATTTAACACATACATTCGATGGTTTTATATCGTATTGCGACCGCAATGGATTTTAGTCCCGTTTTTTTTTTATCTCATATCGGCTTACATCGCTACAAAACCGCAGCAATAATTTGAAAACGAAAAAAAAAAAAAAAAAAAAAAAAATCCCCGGACTTTATCCAGTCGATGTAAAAAGCAATAAGTAGATTAAGGGTAGCTTTATTTTTCCCCGGAAACAATGCTAAACATGTGTTATTTCTAATATAAGATGAAAAAAAAAACACATGTACGTTGTACAGTACACACGATGCCGATGTGTGAAAATAAATATACTGATTTGATTGTGATAGATGGTTGCAACCAATAGCCATTGCTGTTATTGTACAAGCCATTAGCTGTTCACAAACAAACCAAGTGAAAAAAAAAAATGGGAAAATTGATCAAAAATCCATGTGAAAAACAAATAATGGTGAAAAATTATTGTGGTCCCATGAAAAATTGATATGAAATTAACGTAACGTAATGGATATGAAAAATGGTTTATGCATCGATCAAACGTGTGCTATGGTTGACCACATATTCACACATCAATTTGGTCAGCATGTTCATTATTCAAGCAACATTCATATGCGGATAAGGTCAAGTATGGAAAAAGGAATGCAAATATAGACCTTTCTCGCATATGTGTAAAGGTGAAAAATACATTTATTTCAATCGTACATCGTGATGAAAATTTAGTATACTTCACAATTTGACAAATCTTTTCACAACAAATTTTAGTCATTTTCATCACGTACACGTAACACACCAATCATATAAAAACCATATAAATATATTCACCTTAAGCCATAGAATATTTATTGACCAAATATACAATGCAAATACTTAATTTAGTTGAAAATTTTCAAATTTGCACAAAATCTACATAAATTTTGAAGAATTCTCGAAAAACTTTTCAACAAGCTAATGCCAAAATGGAAAACACACACAAAAACAAGTTCATATTTTTTATTTCTTGTTATATGGGAATGATGCACTCAAGTTGATTTGCTCAATCGTCCTCTTCTTTGAAAATGGCTCTTCCAATGGAACACTTCATATAGAATGGAACACTTCAAGTGTTTTGGTGTTTCAAAAGAAAATCGATGGTCGTTTGCAATCTCTTTTAAACACACAAAACAGTATGAGGCTCATACTATGTGAGCTTATGGTAAACATTTTGTGAATAAAATGACTATAGTTAGAATAAAGCGGGAAAGTAAATTTTCCGATTAAAACAACTGGTACCATAAACAGAGACTTGTTGTGAAATAGTCAAAGGGTCTTTTTATCTATGCAAACGAAGCAAAACTTTTGTGTAAAGAAAATCAAAGTGAACTTAATAAACATTATGTTTTTATAAATTTAAATATGCGTGCACAAGCATCGATTATAAATATTTGTCTGTCTGATGTGCTTGGCAAAAATTTCCCATTTAGAAACGTACAACACAAACTTTCAACAGACACTATTTTATACATTTAGCAACATGGTATAGAGTGCAGCAATCAATGTCAATAAAATCGCTGTTAAATACAATATACTCATAAATAACGAAATATTTTCAATTTCAATGACAGTGCATTATTTAATCCAATTGATTGCCATTTTCCAAGACTTAAAACAATGCATACAAATTGTAAATTGTAAATGGTGAATGGTGTAGAGAGAAAAACGGAACAGAAAATTGTTTGGTTAGTTATACAAACTTTATAAAGCTTTGCACACACACACACACACACACACACACCTCACACTGACACACACACACACACACTACACACACACACTCACACTGACACACACACACTCACACTCTATTATCACACACGTTAAGAGCCACAGCATTAAAATGAATTTCTCTTCTACAGAAACTGCATGCAACAAATTGAACGCAAGTTCATTTAAATGAAAACCATTTAATGTAAAACTCATTATAATCCAAAAACGGGCAATAAAGAAAGGAAGAGTTTGGTAAGTTGACGTGCGTTCGCTCATTCGTTTCGCCATACTTTTATCTATCTGAAAATCAGTAGCAATGAACTTTCAATTAAATTTAGCTAAAACAACCAATTAAACCGATTATAAATGTCTGCGTGTACTTTAACGGATGAACAGAACAGGCAAGTTTATCGTGTGTCATTGCTGTTTTGCAATGTCTGTCTGCAACGCGGATCCGTTCGAAATGTGATAAGAATGAAATGAACATTAAATGAGAATTACAAACAAAGAAGCGACAATTTTTTTTTTTCTTCTTCTTTTTCACTTTCTTGTATCTATTCAGAATACTTTCAGTGTTTTTGTGGCGCTCGCGTTTAAAATCCGATTTCATTGCAAACAAACAAACAGCAAATTTATCTGCATGTCAACAGATTTAGTAATGTTCATAAAGATGCGAATCGTTTATCAAGCCCCAAGGTCGTTTGCTATATGTTCAGTAAATGCGATTGAATCCAATGGATATAAAAGCGTGTCTGTTGATAAATTGATGTCTTTGATTGTTTTAAAAATAATTTTTCCGCAGTAATGAGCTTTTTTTTATCGTCGTCCACAAAACTTTTCTGTGTGTCTTTTTTCATACTCAAAGCGACAAAAAAAAGAAAAAAAAATTGCAAAAGAATGGAACATTAATGAAGCGAATAAATTTCATTTGTCAGATTTAATTGCATCTATTGAATAGTGGTGAGTTTTCTGTAAACAAGAAAAATCTTGACAAAAAAAAAAATCACATTAATTATCTTTGACATCTTGTCATTTCCAATTGCAATTGCATTGCGGTGCGGTGGTTGGGATAACCGCATTTTTCTCATTTAAAAATAGAATGGAAAGTAATTTAAGCGATTTATCGAGGATGTTATGGAAAAGTATTGAAATTTTTCTTATCTTCTCGTCCGGTGAAACTCTCCTAATCGAATCCAATTTAAAAATTTCCTTGAAAATGATGTTGAAAATAGCAAATGCAAAAAAAAAATTTAAAAAAAAAAAATGTATACATTTATTGAAAAAAGCACATTTTTTGGAGCTTTTTATTCAGTATTCATCGAACGTCATTGAGCACCTCGTAACAACGTGCATCAATTTATGCTCTTCTGCATATTTCAACCTCAGTACACATCGATTGTAAATTGAATCTTTCGTTTGGAAGTTTTCTTCACTGAATATTTCTTTTTGAATGCAACTCAAACTTAAGTTTATTAAATTTGTTTGCCATGCGAAGAAGATTCGCTACATTATCTACTGTTTCCCATAAATACTTTTTTTTTCGTCCTCTCACTTCTGTCTCTCTCCTTTTCATTTTTTCCCTTTTCATGCGCTTATTTCAATGTAAGTTTTCAATTTAATTCTTCAAAGTTTCGAGTTTCAAACTATCAAGTAACAAGTAGACAAGTACTACTTCTTTTTTTTTTTCATCAAAAATTCTGGAATGGGTGAAACTATCAAAACAACGAAATCCCCAGTTGTGAAGATGCAAATTCCCATTTACCTTGTGCATCAATGTAAAAGAGCTTTTACATGCAACAACCATTCAACTGTCGCTGGTGTTTTACATTGGCGGTAATAAAATCGATTGGATTTGATACTATCATTTTAAACCATAAAAAAAAGGAGAAGAAGAAAAAGACATTATTGATTTCAAGACGTGATTATTGCCATACGGTTGTTATGTTATTATTAATAGTATTAGTATGAATACTAATGAAAATGGATTGGATTGAATTGGATGCGCATTGCGACAGTTCAATGAATTCATTTCGCCGGCAATTTCACTTTCATTTCTTGTAATTTTTCGCCAAATTGCAAATTGTCATCGTTTGCATTGCGTTAGCGTCGCAATTCACATCGCATCCCGCCATCGTATCCCATTGATAGTTAAACATCATTTGATTGGTTTCGCATTTGAATAAAAGATTTGTCGAGCGTTACAGTCAAACATCATGCAATGGCAAATTGAAATTTTTTTTTTTTTGTCAACATACATTCGATTTTACGACTTTTTCGCGTCTGTTGAAAACTTAGACAAAGTTTTTATTGGATTTTTGTTTCTTTTTTTTTCTGTCCTCTATTTTTCATTCTCTCTCTATCGCTCTCTCGCTCTCTCGCTTTCTTGCTCTCTCGCTCTCTCGCTCTCCCGCTCTCTCGCTCTCTCGCTTTCTCGCTCTCTCGCTCTCTCGCTCTCTCGCTTTCTCGCTCTCTCGCTCTCTCACCCTCTTCCTCTCTCAAACAAATAAATTTGATTTCGTTCGATGTTTTTTCGATGTTCGTTTGACTTTAATCATTCCGCATCAAAGAAAAATCACTGCTCAATTCGCTCAACCATCAATTCCAAATAATTTACTTTTCAGATTGCATTTACTCGTGAAGCAATTTAATGTCTGCCAAACGATCTCATCTATTTGTATTGCACACTGTTATCAACATGAATTTTTCAAAAAAAAAAAAAAAAAAAATCTTTCACCATTCCTGGTTTTACAAATGGTTCCTTATCTGGATATGCGTTCTATTATTTTTCTTCATCGTTCGCATTATTAAAGAACAAAGATGCATTGGAAATGGTGCTTTTTTTTTGAGATTTTCGCTAACCACCGTATTATCATTGGATTTATCTGAAAAATTTTGCGTCAACTTCCAGTGAACAAGTCGACATCGCCACATGAATAAGCAATGAGTGCGTGTAAATTTGTCTTCATGATTAGGCGATGGCAAAAAAAAAAATAAAATAAATTGTCTATTTCTTCTGAACAAAAGAAAGAAAAAAAAATTGTAAAATTACGATTTGATTAAGTGCCAGGCCAACGAATAAGAACGCAATTATGTTTACCCGCTTGTTTAAATCGGCATAGGCTTTACGTCAAACCATTCAAAATGTGTCCTCGTCATTTCTGATTAGGTGCTATTTATGCATTTTTTTTTTTTTGTTTCGCTTATTCGATATACACTTTACCATATTTTTGATCACAAAAACCCAGCTCATTTCGTGTATCGTTTGCCATAAAATACAAAATAAACGTCACCACTTGCTGTAAACATCAGCGTATACAAAAACTCCATTGAATTTTTTACATTTGACCTGAATTCACAATTTATATTTTGAATCATTTACGTTAATTCTCACGTTTGATTTTTTTTTCCGGTGTGTAGGCGATTTGTTTGCGCTATGAATTTTCCATATCAACACATGGATGTACTAGTACTGCTCTTTCATAGCTATGAACAAATTTTCAACTCAAAAAACCCCCGCTGGAAATTTTGTTTTGTTTGTATGCATGAACTTGTGCACAATATTTGATGTCAATAAATTCAATCTGTGCTACGATCAACACAAGTCATCATCGTTGACCCCATTAAAACTTAGAATATTTTCATTGGCATTTTGTGTGTATATATATATATGACGAAAAGTATTATAGGAAAATCTGTGTCAAAACCGGCTTTATTTATTTCGGGATAGCTAAAATACCGTCGAATGCAATAAAATGTGGAAGTTTCTTTTGTATTCATGCACGATTTGGCGTGAAGCACTTTTCTTATCATGTGATTATTTCAGATTTGTGGAAGCTATGACAGGAGGTTTCCTGTTTACCAAAAAAAAAAAAGAAAAAAAAAATGGAATAAAATCCCACATAAATGGAAACAATGATTTCGGTTACGTCTCTCTCTCTGATATCTGTTTATTTTTCAAGTATCATAAATATGTATATTGCATTCAGTCATCATGATGCTTCGCCATTCTGGCAGCGGTTGAAATAGAGATCTATTACTCTCTGAATTTGTGTATTGTGCAATTTTTGGGCGACATTTATGATCTAGCGTTGGTTTTTTCACATTTCAGTTTTTTTTTCTTGGGAGGAAAAATAAAAATGAATTTTCCACGGCCATTCATCGTTTGCAATTCAATTTTATATAGTCCATTTGAGCTTGAAGCTATTGAGATGCAATTAAATTCAGACATTTTTTTCTTTTTTTTTTTTTTTTTGTTCATTTCTTGTCAAGTCATAAAAATGTTGGTTCATTGAACTGAATCCTTCATCATGTCAGATTGACGTTATCGATTTCAACAAAAAGAATAAAAAAAAAAAAAACCAAGTCAATGAAGTTTTTCAAATATTTCGATTCGATTGAAATGGTGATTCATTGATGGACCGAAAACATTTTACATTTCGACAGTGAATATATATACTATTCGAATCCTTTTGAAAAATTTGCATAAAATCTTACTCAGTAAACATCAATTCATGCGCTGTCACAGCAAACAACAATCATTTGATACCCGTTTTTCGGGGGAAAAAACATTGCTCAACTTTTGCTATATTTCTTTTCATAGATGACATTCATTCTATTGGTTAATATCATAGTATTTCGATCGAATGTTGAACGATAAATCAACATTACAAACTAAGCGATAAGCCAAGAGATCCCATTGCTATCTCTTTCACATAGTTTTGTTTATTGTAACCATTTTGAACTTAGTAACAGTATCAACTTTGAATATACACATATCGAATACCATCAATCACTAAATTATAATTATCAGAGCAATCTTCAGAATGTTACAATTTTTCTTTTTTTTTTCTTCTTCTTTACATTCACTAATTGAATGAGTTGAACTTTGTTTTTGGATTCATTTAGATTAACAGCACGTGAATATCAATTTATTGATTAGTAGAAAACTAGAAAGTAAATAAAAAAAAAAAAAGAAAAACTTCCACTTCTACTTAGAAATACGTATAAAATGGAATTAATTCTAATCAGTTAAATATTTTATTTCATTCCAATCCAATCGAATAGAAAATGTTCGATCATTTCTATTTGGTTGAGTGAATACAAAATGAATAACATCATGGACAAGAGCATGTTATGATGTTAGTTGTCTGATAATTTGTTGCGAATTTATGTTTGTTTTTTTTTTTTTTTTTTTTTTGCTAAAAGTTTTTTCGTTATTTCTTTGCATATTATCAATTTATTAGAAATGACATGATGAAGATGATATAGTTATTGATATCCGGAAATTGAACAACCACAGGATACATATTGTATAATGGTAATATATAATTAAAAATCATAGAACAAATATGTGTTAACGACAGCAAAGAAAACAAGATTATCCGACATTGTCATGTTTCATTACGAGCACATCAATCGAAAATCCAATGAAATGAAAAGAATCTGCCATAAATTTCAATCTTTCTGAACTCTCTGATATAATAATATCCGGTCATATCGGTGATATTATTATTGCCCATAGACAATATTGATAATGGATTTTCTGTTGAAACTTTTGCCAATGAAATAATTACCTTTGATATAGCATTTTCGCGATTTGGTCGAATGAGTGTTTTAGATAATCAATCAGAGTGCTTAATTGTGGTCTGTTTTTTATTGGCAAACTTTTGATTGACTCATTTTCAATATTCATCGTACAATGACACAAACGTTATGAGTTCAAACGTTTCGATAATTTCGCAAATGTTGAAAATGAATTGCAATGGCAACGGCTAAAACAAACTTAGAATAAATCCTAGAAAAATATTTTCATTCCTGTGGCTGAGTGTCTGCATACAATAGAAATTTGTTGTTTATCATGTTTCACTTGTATTGTGATGCTCGTGTATGATTGTTGTTTGCCAATCAATTGCACAATGTCTGCCCGTCACTGTTATTGTCTCATCGTGGTTGTCTTTATTGTCATCGTAGTGTAGTTGTCGTTGTTGTCTTTTATTGTGGGCGGTATTTCGATAAGAAAAACGGCGACAATTAATGAACAAAACAAAATCAAATTAATGGCTGAAATGAGATTTTCAGTTTGCACCCGGAGAAAAGCTATTTAGTTTCGTAATCACACATCGTCGAGCACGTTTATGTTGTTGACGACAATATCATTGTTGTTATTTGTCGTGGTCGTTGTCATCATAGTCAGCAGCATAGCTGAAAAGCGCACACAAATCTACAAAATGCTTGTGCATTGTTTCGAATTTCGTTTCGTTGTATTGACAGTGTGCATTAAAACAAGTGTAACGTGATGTTCATTTAACCAACGAAAATAACAATGGAAATAAAGTCATTTGTTGTTAAAACATACGAAACACACATAAACCCACACACACACACACACACACACACACACACACACACACACACACACACACACACACACACACACACACACACACACAAACACATGTTATGTGCACACACAATTTACGCGAAAGCGAAAGTTCATTGAAGCAAAATTGCGGAAGATTCAAATGGATGATTGTGTATGCGGTGTCTCAGCGGTTGCCCAATGCTGAACAACAACAGTTCAATGCTTAACAGACGATGGCGAGAGTGATTTGATTTTAAAATTGTTACATTCGTATCAATAATGCAAAGAGACAATTGAAGTGAGAGCGGTAAATTGGATTTTGTTCGAATGAATTTGATACTGATGAAATATTGGTGGTTCGTGAGTCGTGACTGGATGATGAATGTGCCAAAATTGAATTTCAGTTCAATGAGCTGTATCTCAACACATTTTTACATCAATATCATGTCACCATATTCTATATAAATGAATGACATTCCATATATGATACTGACCTCTCTCCATCATCATCATCATCATCATCATACATCAATCCATGGGCATAGTAATTTCTTCGTTCGTTCGTTCATTTTTTATTTCAAATATTTTCTACGCCGTTACGTATGCGTTGATAGAAAGAGGTGTTGCGATGACAAGGGACAAATGAAAAAAGTAAATATTTCAACAATATTGAATAAATATGGGGCATTGATAAGCGAACAACCTTAATCAATAGAGAAAATATTATACATTTTAATAACGTTCATATTGCAAACCATTCAAATTCATCACATCGAGGGTTGGCAACAAAAAAATCGAATCAAATAATATTGGTTTTATTATTATTTTTTTTTTTTTTTTTTTTTTTTTGCACATCGATTGGGATGAGTTAAGTTTCATTTGGGTCGTTTTCTATGGCTGTCAAATCTTTATATTTTTCTATTTATAATCATTGTTTGATTTGTTTGAGTTTTTCGATTTGTTCTACCTTTTATAGAAAATATTTGTCTACAAAAACGACCTTTGTTAAGTTTTTATTCGCAAAGAAAAGTGAATTGCACCAAAGAGAGGAGAGAGAGAGAGAGAGAGAGAGAGATACAGAAAGAAAGAGAGAGAGAGAGAGAAATAAAGAGAAAATAACATCGATAAACGTGAGTTTTTTCATGGAAATTTAGCGAGAAGAAAAACATTTTCTCCTCAATTTTATTGAATTCCATTGATTTGGGGGACCATCAAACTATAGTAATGAAATAAGTTTCCGAACGACTTTTTGAAGGATGATTTTCTAAAATGTAACCGTAATATGACCACTGAAAAAGACATACGTATTTGCATATTGATGAAAAAAAAAACAACATTCATCTGATAGAATTTAGACAAGCATTGAACATTGAAACGAATACGAATGCTTAAAGCCAGATTGTAAAAAGTGCCAAGTTTATTTTAGTATCTTTTCCAAGTTCTCAATATGTTTGAAAAGGATATGGTACAAAAAAACTGGTTTAAAAGCCAAATACAAAATATAACCAGTTTATTTATACCCTTCGGGGTGTTGGAATCATTTTCATTTTCATTGGACACATCTCCGATTTATGTCAGATGACAAAAAAGTACATCGACTCGGCATTTATTCCAGTGAAGTATGTCTCACTTAAATTTTAGAAATAAACGAGTAGAAACAATGTATCATTGTTGTAATTTTTTGTTTTCTTCCATTGAAATTGTAAGCATTATTTATAGTGCTTGGCGAGTACATTTTATGCACATGCATTGTTGGTTTTGAGTGCATGATATCAATGTATTGATAGAAGAATATAAAAACTAATGCCATTCACAAAAAAGTCACCATATGTCAGTATAGTGGAAATTCAACGTAAATATTGTAAGCTATTGCTTGTTTTGAGATAAGTGCATAGCAATGTGGTGTCGCTCATGTGCCATCAGACATTGTAATGATTTGAGCATCAAAAATACGACCGAAGGCAAAGAGTGGCCAAAAGACAACTATAAACAAAGCAAAAAAAAAAAAAAAAAAGAAACACTACGAACAGAACAAAAATCATACTCATCCATCTCCAAACAGAAGAGAGTGAAAAAACAATACCATGATTTGTTTGTCTTTTATTATCAGTTTTGTTTTCTCTTCTTTTTCGGTTTGTTATGTTTTTTTTATGTGCTATATATATGTATTAAAGCATTGTAATGTTTCCGAAACAGCATGAAAACTATGCTGTGTTGATGGTAAACCGACAAACCAGTTATATGATATTATTTGACTTGATTTGCCTCCATTTAGACTGGAATCCCCTTCGTTGGTATTGTTTATTTTGTTTTTATTTTTTCAACGTTTTTTCTCTTTTTCGCTTTTATTGCATATGCAACATTTTATGTTGTGAAAATTCTTTTTGTCGCGTGATAGAATTCATGTTTTTGGTGCGATTGTTTTCGCAACAGGAACCAAATGCTAAATCGAAAAACTGTGTTTTGACGATAGATAAAAACTTTGCAAATGCATAGAGTGGCGGCTCGAAAATCGAAATATTATTATTTTCTTTTCGTTGTGTTTTTTTGTGGAAGACCGGATATATGTGGTGTGTGTGTGTGTGTGTGTGTGTGTGTGTGTGTGTGTGTGTGTGTGTTGTGTGTTGTGTGTTTGTGAGTTTGTGTGTGGGGAGAAAATGATTCGAAATATTTGCTGACATCACTAGAAATCCTTGGCTTAATAGCCAAGTTTCTTTTATATATGCACACAAATACAAATGGAAATAAAAAGCAAATCCAAGAGCAAATCAGTAGTATATGAATGCCGGTTTCATCCACGTTTTTAAGTATTAGTGTACACGCACGTACACACACATGCACACATAAGTCTATGTATGTGAACATAAAGGAAGGGCAAACATATAGAAAAAAGTGAATGGTTCTCTCTCTTTCTCTCTCTTTCTCTCTCATTCTCTCTCATTCTCTCTCTCTCACGCTTCTCTTCAATATTGTAGAGCATATGGAGAGCAACGAAGAACAAAACAAAAAGACCGAATACTTAGAGGAACAAAAATCGTTATTTTCTTTACCTGAAATTATCAATTGGTTGCCGCCTGTATTGTTCTGTACATTTTTTGTTAGAAAAAATGCACATATTTGTAAGCATTTTCATACTTCTATCGAATTTGTACAACATTTTGTAGCACATGTGTAGTGTGCAGGGCATTCATTACGATCATTCGTAGAAAGCATTATAACTCAATGTTTATCGCATTTGCCTTCAATACAACTACAAAAAGACAATAAACTAGGATAACTGATCGAACCTTTTCTCGAAACAATTCCATTTTTTCAGGTAAAATGAATTTTCTAACGATCTAAAATTTGAAAATAGTTACTTATTGTCAGTTCAATTTGGTCATCTGATCCGTAAACATCTAGTAGTTTGAAAAAAAAAAAAAATTAAGAATTTTTTTTGTTGAAAAATTTACATTTGGTTTATAGACTTTTTCTATTCAAAGTGTTCTTTTATACATTGGTAAGTATGTAATTTCCAAAAAGTAAATCGGTATAGAGGTGCATTATTAAATAGACTAAGAGCCACTGAACTAAGGATGTGTTATTTCTACTTTATGGATGATTATTGGTTTGAAAGTTATTTTAAAAATTACTTTAACTATAGAAAATAAAATTGTTTAAGTTTCTCACTTATTAAGGTGAAATCTGATTAATTGAAAACTTAATAAAAACTATAGTATTTTTTAATTATGCTTTACGTTTGATTTAGTTCGAATAACATAAACAAGTACATAAATGTCTTAAATTCAAAATATCTGCATGAAATGTTCAATACCGATCAAAATCTGATCGATTAAAATCTAGGGAGCTATGCAGTGAGAAAAAAAATTCAAACACGTTCCCGAACGCCATCCAAACTCACGAACATAAGTTAGATTCACCAACATTTGATACTGAATCTGAATAAAAATTGATTATGTGTAATTATATAAAAATAATTAAATATTTATGTTCAATAAAATATTTTTCATTATTAAATTATCGAAATATAAATATTTTTGAAATAAAATAATAAAAACACTTCATTGAGAAATTAAAAATACAACTAAAGCAAAACAAACTATTTATATTAAGTCTCCGCATGTTTATTCCATTGGCGTTTGTTGTACATGTATGTATGTGTTTGTTGTATACATGTACAACAAACGCCAATGGAATAAACATGCGGAGACTTAATATAAATAGTTTGTTTTGCTTTAGTTGTATTTTTAATTTCTCAATAAAGTGTTTTTATTATTTTATTTCAAAAATATTTATATTTCGATAATTTAATAATGAAAAATATTTTATTGAACATAAATATTTAATTATTTTTACACATAATCAATTTTTATTCAGATTCAGTATCAAATGTTGGTGAATCTAATTTATGTTTGTTCGTTTAGATGGCACTTAACGGGGAGACTCACATACAAATGTACAGGGCTATATAGACTGCTTACCAGGGTAGATTTTGTATGAAAAAATAAGAATTCAGATATCAGTAATTATGAATGTTTCGATGCAGATATTTAAAATTTAAATTTATTGGACATAAAACATAATATATTTTAAATTTCATACATAAAGCAAAAAGAAAAATTAATGTTTTTTTTTTAACAATTTTAATCGATCAGATTTTGATCGGTATTGAACATTTCATGCAGATATTTGGAATGTTAGAAATTTATGTACTATTTTATGTTATTCGAACTAAATCAAACGTAAAGCTTAATTAAAAAATACCAGTCATCTCATTCGCCTCTCCTCTTAGCTGCGTGCTCTTTCGTATCTCCTACAAATAGGCGCTCTTTCCGACTATAGAGCAGAGCTGCTATTTGCGTATGTATACATAAAAAATAAATCAATTTCCAATAGATTTTTCTTAGCTATCCGGTAGGAAAAACGCAAGAATAAATTAATTTTTGACTATAGTAAAAAAAATTTCAAGACCTATCAACTAGAGGTGCAAGGGGCGAATTACTACTGAAAATCAATTTTCAGTACTTTTCAGTACTTGCAAATCTCTTCAATACGTGTCAGTATTTCAGTTCATTTTTCAGTGCCTGACCGATTCACGGGATTTTATGCAATCATTTTGCATTAGTACGTGTCATTAATGAAATCGCTAACAAATAGAGAAGGCGAAAATGTACGATGTAATAAATGAATTTTTTTTTTTTCAAAAAATTTAAAATGAATGAAAAAAAATCGACGAATATAAAAGAATACTATAGTTCAAAATGATTTCATTTTTACGAAGGGAGAGTTTTTCTGATATAAAATTATAAAAATTTATGAACATATTTGAACAACTAATCGAAAAAAAAATTCCATGAAAAAGAAAAAAATGTTTGTTAGAAATTGATAATTTTCGATGATTTTTAATCATAAACATTAATAGACAAACATTCACATTGAGTGTAAATTCGACTGATATTTTGACAGGTACTGAAAAATTACTTTCAGTACGTTTCAGTATCTTTCAGTAGCTGTCAGTTTTTTCAGTTCATTCAGTAGTAATTCGCCCCTTGTAGAGGTGTCTTTTGTCCAGGCTGATCCATGGATTCTCAGGATTTGGCCTGCATTCCAAGGCTTCCTGTTTAGAATTTCATATAAAAATATACATAAAATTATCTACACCAATTTTTCATGAAATTCCAAACAGGAAGCCTTGGAATGCAGGCCAAATCCTGAGAATCCATGGATCAGCCTGGACAAAAGACAACTCTAGTTGATAGGTCTTGAAATTTTTTTTACTATAGTCAAAAATTAATTTATTCTTGCGTTTTTCCTACCGGATAGCTAAGAAAAATCAATTGGAAATTGATTTATTTTTTATGTATACATACGCAAATAGCAGCTCTGCTCTATAGTCGGAAAGAGCGCCTATTTGTAGGAGATACGAAAGAGCACGCAGCTAAGAGGAGAGGCGAATGAGATGACTGAAAAATACTATTGTCTTTATTAAGTTTTCAATTAATCAGATTTCACCTCACACAAAAAACAATTGGGGTATGTTCATGATATTCATTGGTGACAATATATGTTTACCACAGTTGTATCTGACTCTACCACATGCAAGTTTTTATAAATATGTGCGCATGTCAAACAGACTCATTGTGAAAAAGTTTTGCTGTCAAACTAATACTATGTCACATTTATTACGTTGCATGTGGTAGAGTCAAATACAACTGTGGCAAACATGTATTGTCACCAATGAATATCATGAACATACCCCAAACGTTTTTTGTGTGCTTAATAAGTGAAAAACTTAAAAATTTTATTTTCTATAGTTAAAGTAATTTTTAAAATAACTTTCAAACCAATAATCATTCATAAAGTAGAAATAACACATCCTTAGTTCAGTGGCTCTTAGTCTAAAAGTAGCAATGAAATTTTTTGAATGTAAAAATAATTTATTTGTTTGCTTGTTTCATCTAATGGTATTTTATTTTAATTTTCGAAAAGGAAAAAAATGAACGATTTTGAAAACGCTAATTTCGATGAGGATGTTTTTTATGTTGATGATGAGGATGATAACGAAGTGGTAAAGAAATGGAGAAATGATTGGAAACAATTATTCTGTAAAGGTGAAATTGAAAATAAAACAATTCAAATAGCTCCAATGAGATACTACCCACCATGTCGCAGACAACATTATTTCGTAAGTTAAGAGTACATCAAAACTAGCTACTCGAAATAACAATTGATATATTTCTTTTATTTTCAGCTTGACATTTTCGCCCTCAGGCAGTATGGAGAAGTTGAATCAGCAAACATTCAATTTGAAAACGATGCCATTATATGTGGTTTTATTCAATTTAAAGATTCCAAAATAGCTTCTAATTTGATTGACCGAGGTCATATTTTTATTCGGAATATTGAATATAACGTAAAACCAATGAATGCTCTGTACACAAATGTTGGTATGCTTGAATGTTTAGAAAAATTAAAATTAAACGAGTTGAAATCTGAACCATTTACACAGGACACTCAAAATAATATAATTAATGTTCTGAATGATGATTGTTTGCGCGAAATATTTAGAAAATTTAACAAATTAAGTGATTTCCATTGTATTGCAAATGTTTGCGAACAATTTAATAGAATCGGAAAAGAAGTATTCTCTTCTGAAATAAAGTATAAAACGGTATGTTTTCTAAATATAATGCATCCGGGATATGAAATTAATTTGTTTCAAATTGTCAATTTTTTGAATAATTTCGGTAGCTCAATTGTTCATATAGAGATCAGACATGATTTGTTCGAAAAAATACCGGATGCTTTAAATTCTCTTTACAAATTGATCTACAAGCATTGCAAAAATCTTCGAAAACTCAATTTATTTGGCCGAAGTATCAGAAAAGAGTGTTTGCTTGACATTTTTCCAATTCTTTTGCAACTGGAATATTTAGAAGTCAATTTATCGTGCCAATCAGATATTTATCTATTAAATAATATTTGGATTTATTGCATGCAATTGGAATTCTTGCTCATAAGTGGTTATCATTTCACTGACTATAATTTACCTGCGATCAATCTCCCAAAATTGATCAAATTTCACGTAAATATATCGAATATATATTGTCAAGAATTTTTAGAAAGTAACCCTCAAATAGAAGATTTAATTATTCCATATTCAACTATATTAGTAGATTTAATATTTCAAAAACTACCAAACATTCGAAAATTGTCTTTGCATGTTGATGAAAATGTATTTACTGAAATAGATTGTGTCTACCTAAGGCGTCTTGAACATGCAGATATATCCATGACTTTCCAAAAAAATGACTCAATAATGAATTTGTGGGCATTTCCGATAAAAAATATCACACAACTTAGTCTTCGTGTACCTGCCAATTTTAATCAAAATCATTTCATTGAATTGACGAAAAATTTGCATGCTCTAAAAAAATTAACCATCCGATCAGACGAGTATGACTATGTGGAGCCCACAAATAACATAACAACGGCCACGCTTAAGAATATGTTGCAATTTGCTAATCAGTTATCAGAATTATCAATATTTTACACGCAAAATTTTATTTGCAATTTTAATGAAAGCGACTATTATGATATATTAGAAAATATTAAAAAACGTAACAATCACATCAAACTAAAAGTTAATATTCTATGTTATGCAACAAAAATAGTGTATAGCGCATTGGAATCGTCAGCATATATTAGAAGATTAAAAGTGATCGATTTTAATATGGAACCAAATTGGTTTTCTGTTTCACTACTCTATAAATACGATTGAATAGGTGTCTGAATGGGGGTGAATCCACACATGAAATGCATAGTTTTTCCTAAGATTTCATCTAAAGCGTAAAAAATTTATCCATATAATTATTATGTAAATATCTGAAAATTATACTTTTATTTCATCCATATTCTATCAGAAAAATCGAAAATCAGACAATTGTAAATGGCACAGTCTATTTGCTCGTGACGTTTTTCGGCTACGAACGTTTAGCAAATTTTTGTTCAACGCTCGAAGCCGAAAAACCGCCACGGGCCTCTTTTTCACGGGCAAATAGACTGTACCATTGTAAATGCATATCAATAAGAGCTAAGTAACATTTCGCGCAAATCGCATATGTAATTTGTTTGCTGATTTGATCAAATTGAATCTTTCTTACTATAAAATTGTGTCTTAGAATTCAGTAAGTTTTGTTAATATATTTGTTTTTAGTGGACAAAAATAAAATAAATAAATAAAATGTAAATTATTTTTTTAAATCACATTTGTAATTCATCTTTGTAAGTGTAATTTTATTCATTGTTTATGAACAATTTGCGCTCTCTAAATACATTGGCGGTGTGTATTACGAAAAGTTCATCAAAAAAAAATATACAGTGCATAAATTTGGTAAAATCTCTCCAACAACATTCGACACTGTGGATTTAATATTGATGAGGATTCGAAGGAAATTAAATTAAAAAAGAACCAACCGAATACCAGAAGTATAGTGTTCCACTTCTTATATAATTGGAATAAATACAAAATTATCACTTACTTATTGTTTGATAATAAAAAAACGTTTACAATACGTGTATAAACAATATTTTAGTGGAATTAATTCTAACAAGTAATTGTTTCAAAAACTTGCAAAGTGTTGATATCATCGACGATTGCGACCGCAGTTGTGATTGTTCAAATTTCTTCCTACACATACACACATACTCACATACACACATATGTGTGTACGTGTACACTAATACTTAAAAAAACGTGGATGAAACCGGCTTTCATATACTACTCAAATCTTATCAAAAAGTCTTCTAACATGTAGTGTTAGTAGGCTTGTATAATGTATCGATTTAGGCATTTATAAGAAGCGTAGCATTATTCATGGAAAAAAAAATTCATAGCACAACTTGCCATCACTAGCCATAATGTGAAAACGAGACGCTTTATGCTTGCATGGGGACGAATTAAAAGAAGGAAAAAAAAACTATATTGTATATGTAATCCATCTACAGCGTGTTCTCAAGTAATGCTGCTAAAAAGAAAAATGTTCGAAAAATATAAGCATAAGAGGACAAAAAAACTGTGTAAAATGGATAGAAATTTGCCTACGAATTCATAACATTTATGGGATGTGTGAATGTAAAAATGTGCTGTTCTACCATTTATCGCGTACTTCTTTTCATTCAATTTTGTTTTTTAGATAAATAATATCGTTGGTTTCCCTGAATGTGAAAATAACCACAATGTGCAAGAGTATGAGTTTTCCTAACTTCCCTCTTGAATAAAAGAAATGAAGATACGCCATTCGCCTTTCATAATATGAATATGACACAATTTGATAATGATACACATTCCGGTCTCAATGAATCGCTTTTCATTCATTTATCGCGTAATCAGGAAGTATCACATTGGAACTTTCAACATGTCAATTACGTAACTTCCGGGAAAAAAAAATGAAAACATCATAAATTTTAACGACATTTTCGACGATGAAATCATAATTTTGCCAGATGTTTACCAAAATTCAATAATACTTTTGAAGTGGCAAACATAAATAAATTGCTGTGATTTAGCACAAAAAAAAAAAAAAAAAAAATGATATAGTTTTTGTGCTTTTAGACATGACTTTTTTTTAATAGTATTGAACCAATCGTTTGCGTTACACCTGCTGTTAGTCTTCACAACAAAATTGTTTCAAATGGATTTTATATGTTTTGACTGAAAACTGTTGGATTTTCCAACTAATATTCGAAAAATTCGATAGACTGTAGCACACTTGGAGGCCCAGCAGTGGTCTATAATTTGATATAAAATATCGTTTGACACTGTCAACACTTTAAAAACAAATGGATTCACGCACATTTCACATCTCTCTCTCTCTCTCTCTCTCTCTCTCTCTCTCTCTCTCCCTCCCTCTCTCTCTCTCTCCCTCTCTCTCTCTCACTTTATATTTTTTTCCATTTATTCTCTCTGTCTCTTTCAATGTCTCTCTTTATCTTTTGCTCTTCGGCACTCTTTCACACTCTTTCGCACTCTTTCTCTCTCTCTCTCTTTTTGCTCTTTCACATTCTTTCTCCCTCTCTCTCTCTCTTTCTTTGCTCCTAGCAAATTGCTAGTAGCAATCATGAATAAATGCTCCGCATGAAATCTGTGCTGCCTGCTGCAATCAGGAGTCCACCAAGTAAAGAAGAGAATGATACTTATTTACAGTGGACAGAAATTCAGTCGAATGGCGTCAATTTGACGATTACACAAGTTTTTTTTTTCTCTCTCTTTGTTCTCTTTTTGGAAAACCGTGAATATTTTATCGAGATTGATTGATATCAAGGGTCATATAAAACTCATTTAAAAACGATGAACAAAGCGATAAATCGTGCATTTCGATGAATAAACATTGAAAGCAATGACTAAGAACATTCTTGCTTGTTTCATATAAAAACCAGTAATCAAGCTCACTCATGCTGAATTTACATGAGAGTCATGCATTTGCACATTTGTTCACCACTTTGTAAAGACACACACACACACACACACACACACACACACACACACACACACACACACACACACACACACCCCACACACACACACACACACACACACACAACCACACCACACTAAACCACACTCAAATGGTTTGAAACAATTTTGCAATGTAATAATTTTAAATGTGCAGATAGGATTTGTGAACAACCAATGAAAAATAAATAAACCAACATCACTAAATAAGTCGTATGGGAATCACCATCGGAAATTCCGTTGAGAATGCTTCCGTTTTAGAAACGCATCTAGAGAATAAAATACATTTGATCCTACGTGAAATGATCAAAATTTTTCCGGTTGGTTAGTTAATATCGGTCGTTGGCGCGCTTCTTCAGCACATTTTGTACGAAATAAATCTTTTCAAATAACTATATCAACGAAGAACAAAAAAAAAAATCCATTGCATTAAAGTAAATACCGCAAAAAAACCGAAACCAATAGATTGAGTGAATTGCATACAAATGCGAAATTTCTTCAGTTTGTTAAAGATGAACGTGCTCAAAATGATGTTTATACTGTTTTACATTGTGATGGAAGAAAAACGAACATTGCTTAACTGACCATTTTTTTCTCTCTCTCTCTCTCTCTCTCTCTCTCTCTCTCTCTCTCTCTGTCACTCTCTCTTTCTCTTTCTCTCTGTCACTCTCTCTTTCTCTTTCTCTCTGTCACTCTCTCTTTCTTCGAAACAAGTGTTTGTTATATTGTAATTATTATGAAAAAAATGTGAAAAGCGATAAAAAGGAAACAAAAACAGAAAAAAATAATTCTTATCTAGAAGAAAACATGCCAGAAGCGACGGCGCTGCTGCTTTCTATACTGTCAAACACCATACGAAGCAACCGGTTTGATGAATTTTGTTTGGAATTTTTTGTCGTATTCCATTCGAACGAGAAAATTTATTGCTTTTTTTTTTTTGTCTTGATAAGTTCATAACGCAAAACGTGTTCATTTCACCAATTTTATATCACGCAAATATGTGCACCACCAGAGTTATAAGCAAATTCACGTGATGGTATAAATGGCCAAAGCCATAGCAATCTAATTGTTTACATCTACTAAATCATAAGCACGAAAGATAGTCACGATTTATGGTAAAATCTAATTACCTATCAAGCTAAATAAATTTTTGTATTCGAAAAATTGAACGGGGGAAAATCCTTTATTTCGAACGCAACATTCCAACATAAGAACATAATACAAACTGAAATTATTTCGTTTTCAACTTTAAGTTTGTTGTGAAACTTTGATGTGGCTCTTCCTTACGGAAGTTTTGGCGAAATGGGAGATTAAACATAAGTATCTGAGAAAAAGCAGAAAAATATATATGTAAGCAACAGACGATTGAACTGTCAACCAACAATATAAGAAGCAAATGATGTTCAGACGAAAAAAAGAACATAAAGTGAAAGTAGAAAAGAGTGGAAAAAAATCAAAACAAAACTTATTATGATGTTACAACAATACGAAATGCACTTAGACATCCTCAGCAAACGGAAACTCTTTTGCAAATATTTGACCTAAATTTTCTTTTCCCTTTTTTTTTTCTTTTTCTTTTTATCTTTATTTTATGTTACCATAGTAGGTTGTCTGTTCTTCGGACTTTGTGAAATCGAATCCATAAATTTAAATCAAATATTGCGATAAAAGAGTCACAAATACTTGAGGAAAATGTAAACAACAATCTTGGCAAATAAAAAGAAGAAGGAAGAAGCTCAAAAACCACTAGCACGCAAAATTGCAATACAAAAAAATAGAGCGAGAGAGAAAGAGAGAGAGAGAGAGAGAGAGAGAGAGAGAGAGAGAGAGAGAGAGAGAGAGAGAGAGAGAGAGAGAGAGAGAGAAAAAAGGGGGGGGGGAAGAGAGAGAAAGCGATTGGCAAATAAACTGAAGAGCAGAAGGAAGAAAAAAGAGCCAAAAGCATCCGAATCAGACACACAAAATAAAGTGGTGAGTAAAGCGAGCAGCATCACGCATTTAACCCCCATTTTGTCAAACTAAATGTGGCAGAAAGAAGTCGTCTTATATTTACATCATTCTTTTAGATTGTCATAATTTCATTTTCATGAGATTCTTGCTCCTTCTTGGGTTGAATGGCGAATGGATTTTTTTTTCTCGTTCACTGTTGAGACAACGTGCATGTTCGAGACAATCATAACAAACCATTCAGTAAATAACAATAAAAAATATGGGTCAACGCAGTTGTTTTTTCAACTGACATTCATTTCCTCCTCCTTCTTTTGTCTCTATCAAGTGATGCGTTCAGAAATGTCGCACATTTTTTTTTTTTTTTCATCTTTTTTTCATTCTTTCTTGTTGCTCGTTTTGCTTGTTTTGAAATTGTTTAATAGCGGCTATCGATTTTTTATTTCTCACATTTGTATTTGATTGTATCTCTTTCTTGATGCTCGATTTAGATGGCTTCATGCCATGGAGTCAGTCAACGCTGTATCATTGAAACTGTTAAATGGCAATAAAAGTAAATGAATCGTCGAAATACGAGAAGCACTTAGTTTGATTTAAAGCTACTCATTCTATTGATTATATAATACAATGTATGTTAATGGGAAACATTAAATTTGCCAGACACTAGTACGCGCATTAAAAAAAAAACCGAATCTAAAAATATCCGACTAGAAAAAAAGCGATGAAATTTAATCGGTCAAATAAACATCGCCTCCGTCTCAGTGACATTGAAAATGTGACCCAAAAAAAAAAAAAGTTTTGTTGTTCCGGCAATTTGTAGGCAGTTTCACACGTGTTTTGTTCCGTATTATGCTGAGCATTTTTTTCTTTATTGTTTTGAGGGTTGGAGGTACATTTATTTAACCTAAATTTCGTGCTCATAGATAAAGAATTTGCTTTTCGTGAAGCACGAACACCTAATCACTTAATAGTGACTATAATTTCGTATAACATTGAATGCTGCACGAAATGGGATTCTCATCAAGCAATAATAACATGTAATAAGACATGGGCGGTGTATATGACACAATTTTCGTTCAGAATTCTTTTTCATCCATGGAACAATGTTGAACAAATGCATATTTCACATTTCATAAAGTGTTTAGTGCTCACAGCCTGTGAGTCACAGGTAATGGGTCAGGTTTCAACGAATTAATTCTAATACGTTTCGCATCATTAACTCTAATCATTGCCAACTGTCGAATACATAAAAACATTTAGCATCCATTTGGATTATATCACTCATCTGACTCTAGAGCACTTCATTTCTTTTGTAATTTCATGAATTTCTAGATGTTTTCTTCAAGTATAAGCCATAAATTACAAACCATTATTTTGATCTGATTTACAACTGTTGAAATTTTTGCTTGAAAGCGATTACAAGAAAAGACATTTTTTTTTCTCTTTAAATCATTGAACACTTTGTAGTGAACCATGAACTTTACCTTTTAATGTAACAGCAATCAAGTTTTTCACATATTTTTTTTTTTCTGTTTTCGACGCCCACACAATTTACCGTGCAAAAATGTTAATTATGCGGATTACAGAACATTAACAAAATTCTCCATGATTGTCATTTCACCCTTAGTTCAATAAGTTAGACTTTTCTAAAGGAAAAAAAAAATAAATTACTCTTCCAAGTTCAAAGGACAAGGTACACATTTGAAATGTCCTCCCACAACAGTGACTTGCATCAAATTTCAACAAGATAAAATTCATTTGGAAAACCAATTTATAACTTCTATCATATACTATTTTCTCAATTAGTATTCCGAGAAATTTTCTCTCATCACATCGATCCAAACTTTCTCTTTCAAAAAAAAAGAAAGAAGAAAGAAGAAAAACGAAAATTACCTGAATGATATAGAACATTACCGAAATAAGCCCCGGAAGAATTATTTAAAAAAAGAAAAGCTCCATAATTGAGCTAACAAGATTCTGTACAAATAAAACTGACCCATTTCATTACCATACTGATTGCATTGGATATTCAGATGAAAATCTATGTTCGCTTCTTTTTTCACAGCAAACGAATGAAAGTATATCGGAAATTGCTTTTTGTACAAATGAATAAAATTGGAAAAATGGTAATAGAAATGGTAAAAGGGGTAACAAGTGCACGTGCACGTTTACAACATAAATAACATTTTATTAAATATATTGTGAACGTTTGTTAAGGTGCGAATTGGAGTCTGTTAGCAATATTCATCGGTAAATATTTTACCAATAATATAAAATATATTCGAATTTTTCCATAGATGAAATAATAATTGCTCAATACATTGAATGAATGTACTCGTCGGCATGTGTGTGTGTGTGTGTGTGTGTGTGTGTGTGTGTGTGTGTGTGTGTGTGTGTGTGTGTTTTTTTTTTTTTTGTGTGTGTGTGTGTGTGTGTGTGAAAATGATTTGTGTCACAAAAGGAAGCAAAACGATTCAATATGATTTAGTTGAACATACGAAATCAAAATAATGGTTGCCAATTACAGAATATTTATACATTTTCATTGATTGCATACAAACATACGGCCGTGATAGAAATTGCCAACAAAAAAAAAAAAAAATATATTTTGTTTGTTTGTTTGCGCTCTTTTGCTCGCTCAATCACAAGCTCTTATTCTATTATCCATATTTTATGGTCTAATTCAAGCGCATTTTGTCATAGAAAAACGCAAATCGTTTACATAAGATTGATTTACATTCAAAATATAAGAATCCAAAATATTAAATTGCGATGGAAAAATACGCGCAGAAAGCAAAAATTTTTCTTCCAAGAAATTGTACGATTTACTTGAAAACTGATTTTAACATATAAAAATAAAAAAAATGAATGAATATTTCTCTAGCGAGAAAAAAAAAACACCGTTTATTTTTATCTGAGTCAATATTTTTGTCAAAATGATAACGTTTAATGTAGTACAAGCCATATTAATGCCAATGGAGAATTTTTTCTTCTACGCTTCTTTTCCATATATTATTTTTCTTATTTGTATTATTATTTTTCTTATTTTTATTATTATTGTTATTATTATCAATTCGAAATGTGAAACGATTATGGAGCGGAGCGTTGAACCGAACATCAAAATATTATGATATGGTCATTGGTGTGTTTTATGTGCACCTTTGCTGTCGCCAAATGTAGAGATAAATCATAAACGGACGCATGACATCTGTTTAAAAGCATCCATTTCGAAATGCCTCTTAATGCATGGATATTCATGAGATTCTTTTACATATACTTAAATACTGTTATGGTTCAATGAACTTGATAGGTATTTTGTGGTAAACATAAGATTTGAGTTGCATAGCTCACGTACTTAGAAATGATACAATTTGTTAGAATAAAATTTGACAAAACATCTGCGTTTAATGGATGTTACCATCTTGCAATCGATACTGTGAAAATCTTATTTTCGCGTTTAAATTCGCAAAAATTGTGTATTTTATACAAATGGAAAACTTTTTTTACGGTTTACAATTGCCATCACGTTGCACAAATTGACTGAACATATAATACTTCCGATCGCCTTTGAATACATAATCCAGCACTCAAAATAAGCCACATTTGCCATTGTTACCATTCAAAAACATTTGTTGGCGTCATTTTGTTTTACTACTGCTGCTGATGTGGTTGTTTTTTTTCCCCTCAGCATTTCTGTTCGTTAGAATACTTTTTTTTTTAAGATTTTTTCAATGAATAGTTGTCAGACTGTGAATGACCATTTCACATTCAGATGACAGATGTTGTTTTGACATTCAAATCATTTATCATTGAATGTTAATTTTTGTGGTTTTGCTGGTAAATAAATTTAAGAGAATGGATTTAAGTGCTTGAAATATAGTCTAGAATATGCCATATCAATATACACATCTACCAAATATCAGCCACAAAATATCAAAACAATGAAAATATACGCATGCAAAAACCTTGAAACGATTTTCAATGTGAAACGAATACATTTTATGAAAATTCAATTGAAAAACATTGATATTTTCAATTCCAATGGAATATTTTTAATCCATCGGCGTTGGGGAGCATTTGAAGGTTTATTTCAAACCACTGTATAATGCGAATGAAGCCATAAGACAAGGGTACTTTTGATCGAATTCGATATTTACTTTTCTCAATTTATCATTATGTGAAATGTTTGACAGTCGAATGAGTTTATTTTTTTTTAAATTTGAACGATTCGCATCGAAAGCTCGAAATTGTTTTTCTTCCATAAGAATAACAATAATTCAATGTATTCATTTTTTTTTTTTTTTGTTATCGTAAAATTTTTGTATAAAATGTGTGTAAAATAATATTCGACCATGAAGGCGGAACCCGGTAAATGTATACATTTAAATACTTAATTGAGCTTTTCTAAACGCTTATTTTTCGCCAGTATTGTCTTGTAAAAAGGATGCTTTATGTTTTCCATTTTAAATTGTTTGCTCTGTAATTTGATTGTCGCACATTTTCATCGCACGTAACCTCAGAATTAATTTATGCAATCTAATTTTAGCTCATTCTATAATTAAATGGCTCTTGAGAATTGCTTAAACGAAAATACTGAGCCAAGCAAAAACTAATTTTGAGCGTGGGGATTCTTCCATCGTGTGTACAATTTCAAATTTTCTTTTTCCGTTGTATGATTGTCTTCCGTTGTAACTATAGTAAGAGCATTGAATTGAGCAGCAGAATTTTATTCATTCATGTTTCTGATTTACAGTGATTATTGCATCTTCTGCACATGAAACGATCAAAGCAATGATGAAACAATGATGACTGAAGCCATTTTGCGTCAATGAAATTTTAATTCGTTGAAATGATGACAGTTTTAAGTTTTAACTAGTAAGTTGTATAAGTTTTACTTGATTTCTACTAAAACAGTGATTTCCTCCCCATTCAAATCATTTCTCATCATTTTATAATTTTATTTCCTTTATTTTTCTCACACGGAGTAAATGACTCAAGGACTTTTGATTAAAATGAATACTCGAGTAGATGGATTTTTGACAAAAATGCGGAAAAATGCTATTATTTATTCAAGTTAAAAGTATTGACAAGCGAATGTGCAGGATTGGTATTTCAAAACTGTCGAAATGTAAATGAAAGCTAAAACAAATGGAGGAAATGAAAACTTAATTTCAATGCGCAAATAATGTTTGGTTCATTGTTAAGTAGTTCTTTTTCTCTTTCTCTCTCTCTCTCTCTCTTCTCTCTCTCTCTCTCTCTCTCTCTCTCTCTCTATCTTTCTCTATCTTTCTCTCTTTGCACATTGTGATAAGGGCAATTGCACTGAAAATTCGAACCGCATCGAGTGCAAAAGTGAAGAATGCTTCGATAGCGTTGAAATAAAAGCTGAAATTGCATGATAGACGAATTGATTAATTTCGAAAGCTGTGAAAGGGTTTTTTAATTAAATTTTTCTCAAGCAGCTTAAGTGGAAATGTTTTCTTGTTTCGAGCAATACTTTTCGGTTTCGGGCCATATATTCAAGTTTTTTTGGTAATGTTATAACAACGCATTCAACCGTAAAGATTACATATTTATTATCTGTTGCCAAGGCGAATAGCAAAACTAAAAAAGACAAGTTTTTAATACGAATGTATATGGTTAAATCGAAACGATAAGAATAGACAGAGAGAGAGAGAGAGAGAGAGAGAGGAGAGCATGAGTGAGAGCGAGAGAGAAAGAGAGAGCTTGGCGGAGAGAGAGAGAGAGAGAGAGAGAGAGAGAGAGAGAGAGAGAGAGAGAGAGAGAGAGAGAGAGAGAGAGAGAGAGAGAGAGAGAGAGAGAGAGAAGAGGAAGGAGAGGCGGTGATTGAGAGCGATACAGAGGGAATGAAGAGAGAGAGAGAGAGAGAGGAGAGAGAGGAAGAGAGACCATTACAGTTTTGTTTATGACTTCGTTAAACTTTCGCTGAATCAGGATTCGCTCAAACAAATGAATTTTATTGCAGTTTTATCAGATCACATCTGTGATTTATGAACTGCTTCAGCGAATACATTCACTATTCAAAGTTTTCTCAAAGCCAGATGCATCATTTCCTGCGAAAATTGTAAATTGGTACTTTATCTTGGTATGAACACGATGCTCTCTTGAATGTGAATTTTAAATGGACACGGATGATGAACGCTCGTCCATAAATGAAAATATAGTTTTGTATAAGCGTTAAAACCTGTGACCAGCATAAAATTGTATAACATTTAATAAGTTATGGACATTTGACGGATAGATCGACTTCAATGCGCCCAAAATACATGGCATGCCACAGATTGCTCAACATTCCCCATTCGTAACCAAATTCTTCTTCGAAATCACAATCATATTCTCATTCTCATTTGGATGCACATGCAATTTCGTTGAATGCATGCAACAATGCAAGTCAAAAATGTGTTACAAAACTATGTTAATGCTCTCTAATTGTCCCTCTTTAGGATTTTGCCATGATCTTTTTGTGTGATTATATTCATTATGTCGGGCATTTGCTACATTTCCATTCGACCAAATATAATCGTTAATTTCACTGAATTCCAGCAAATCACCGCATATGTCCTGATTCACGTTTGTCTGGCTATTATCTTTACGATTCTCCAGCATAGCTCTTTTTTTTGCTATTCTCGCTAACTTTTCGTTTTAAATAATTTAATTGTGTTTAATTGCAGTGGATTCAAGGATTCGTTTGCATTGTTTTATGAAAAAAATATTATCGCACAGTTTCACGTGCTATAACTTTTGTTTGGAATGAAATTTGCACAAATGGCACAAAATCAGCATCAATGCTTTTATCCAGATGTATGCTAACTCGATGATAGATAATGTAATTTTTCTTTATGTTACAAAAAAAAAAATGGAAACATTACCAGACATTTAATTACAGAGAAAAGTGAAAAAAAAAAATCAGCACTCACCTTTTTACACCTGGCCAAAGCAATAATTGTAATTAAATTTCCCGGAATTCCAACAAGAATGAAGATAATACATGCAGCTGTTGCAAAATACAATAGTTCGGCCGAATAATCCGGGAAAAGTTCTTCGGATGGCAGTGATGGCACTGACGACAGAACTGAAAACAGCAATCCAAAGCCACAACACAGAGAGAGAGAGAACGAGCGAGAGATAGATAGAGAGATAGAGAGATAGACAGAGAGAGAGAGAAAGTTACGGAAAAAACGAAAAAAAAAAGAAAAATTACGATTAATGGAATTTAAAGCTGGAAAAATTACCACGTTGAAATACGACGAGACAAAGCAGAGAGTAAAAGCAAAGAGTTAAATGAAGTGCAAAAATGAGTGTGGGAACTTTACAAAATTTATATTATCTTTTTTACTGCATAAATTGATGCGTATGAATTAATTAAATGTGCGCCTCGCCCAAGCGATTAAAATCAAAGTTCGTCAATGTTGCTGGAAGAAAGTTTTCATGAACCGCCAACAACCATCACCAACTTGTGTGTGTGTGTGTGTGTGTGTGTGTGTGTGTGTGTGTGTGTGTGTGTGTTGGAATGTACCGAGAATCATTTTCGTAAATAATAACCATCATTTTGTTGTACTTTTTTTTTTTTTTTTTTTTGGTGAAAAGTTTTTAATCAGATCTTTGGCGCGTGTAGCAACATGCATACACTTGCAAAACATTCATTTACAAACACACTCAAATAACGGTACAGAGAAATTGAAATGAATTGAAGAGTGTGATAAAAGGAACAATTCAGCATTATTTATTAATTGTCATACAAACCACCAAAAATAACCCATTCTTGCAATCATATTAGCCGTTTCCATCTACACATCACAATGATAAATCGGTCTATCAAAGAGAAAATTGGCGTAAATATTTATACTCATGAATCCAACTTATCTGACACATTAATTTGTTAATGTTGTCATTCGAAAAATGACACTCTTTTCTTATAATGTTGCGTTCGCATTACTTTTGAATTGAATGAATTAAATCAAACAAATATGTACAATGTATACAACTTGCTCTTCATTTCTCTTTGGACATTCTCTCTGCTTTTCCCCCCCCGTTTTCGTTTTCTTTTCTTTTTCTTTTTCTATGCATACACAAAGACTAGAACTAAGTGCGATTGTTGTCGCTGTTTGCTTTCTTCAATTGAAATCACTAACCATGGTCGTCAAGGGAAATGTTTGTTGTTGCATTAGCAATGTCGCTGTTTGCTGCAAATCCATATGTTTCTACAAATTTTCCCATTATCCATTCAAAAACATGTAAATTCGCAATGTTACTAAATTACAAGCCGTGAATCTTCTGAAGAAGGAATGGCAATTTTGTGTTTTCTTCTGTTTTTTTTTTCTTTTTTTATTTAAAAACAAAAGTGCTTGTTTGATCCAAATATTTTCGTTTTGGATTGTGCTTATGCTTTTTACTTGTACTTTCACTTGTATGAGTATGTGTGTGTGTGTGTGTTTCGTCGTTGAATTAAATTTTTATGTCTAGATGTGAGTGAATGTCCTTTATTTTCTCACTAGTAAACAATGCAGTGTAATTTGTGCTGATTGCATCGTTAACAGAAAGCACTTTTCCTTTGTACACTTGGTCTTTCTTTATTTACTTGGTTGAATTTGGTTCAAACCAAACATATTGCATACGCTTTGAGTTTAAGTTTTTTTTTATCCATTTTTGGATCGCTGTAAAGTATTCAAGCCACATCGAAATAGATGACTTCCATTTATTTCGATTTCATTTTTAGCTAGCGCGCGTGTTTTTTTCTTCTCTTTCTGTTGTTTTTGTTGTTGTTGTTGCTATTCTTCTTCTGTTTTTATTTTTACTCTTTCGACAATGGAACTTCTACTTGATTACGAAAAGCATCATATTAAATATTGGGTCGGTTGTTTCATCACTTCCACGTGTGTAATGTTAACATCGCTTTGCTGCAACAGTGTACCAAATGAAATAGTCTGAAACGGAACGAGAAGAGAACGAAGAAAAAATGAAAATTGGATTAGATGGAAGAAAAGAATACACAAAATGAACAAAAAGAGCCGTAAAAAATCTAATTAGAAAAATGTTGTAAGATGTAACTTTCACCAAATGGATTATTTAAGCTGAAATGAACTTGATTAGGAAATTAATTTTAACGTCAAGCATTTAAGTAAGCAGAAGGAATTCATCTTTTTCTTCTTCATGTTTGTTCATCTTTTGGAAAGTTTCATTTCTCTTTCATTCGCTCAAAATTTTATTTTGGTTTCGTCTTATATTCGATATAAATATCTGAATCGGTACGGAACAGATGTAATCGCAATCTACAGATCAATTAACCGAATTTTCTGATTAAATAGGACGTAAAATAAAACAGTCAAATTCATTGGTAATGTCCGTTGTAAAAACAAACCCAACATATATTGGAAGTTAAGTTTGATGATGAAAGGCAAGGTCATATATAATATGTGTGCAAATGATGATCCAAATAACGTACGCACTTCATTTTTCACTGCCAACACCACCAATGGAAAATACCATCAATATTAGAACCTATTTGTTTTTAACCTAGATTTTTTGTTTTGTTTTTGCTTGACTGTTGAACATTTTATGACCTTACACACCCTTACACGCATTAACCAACCATATAAGCATAACAATAATAATATGAAAATTGTACACAGATCTGACGATAAAGTTTAAGAATTTACTTTTTTTTTTTTTTTTTTTTTTTTTTTTTGAAATAGCGCAAAGTAATGTACACTCAATCAGCAAATTAGATACTCTGTAACCCGATTACATGGATATATGGTACGTGAAAATGAGTCACAAAAAGCAAAAGATGGATTGAGTGCGGTTAGACGTCTGCAAAATTGGATCGAAAAGACCAAAGAAAGCAACAAACATAAAAGTTGTTTTTCTTATTGATTTGAATTGGGTATATGTGTAAAAAAGCCCACGCACAACAATAAAAACATCTCATTAATAAGATCGATTTGTGTTTGATTGACGCTTTCAATAGAATCTATTTGTTTCATCTGGGATTGAATGTTGTGCTAAATTTCAATCAATATCCCACGTAAAAGTGAATCGTTGATCCATTTCGTTTTTGGAGCGGAACAGTTCAATCAGAATGATTTACAATTGAGTTTCCCTCTTAAATCTTCGTCATGTAGGTCCTTTCAAAAATTGCCGATATATTTATTTATTTATTTTTTTTTTCTGCGCACAAATTGCCATTTAAATTACACGTTGTTACAGTTATTTTATTTCACTTTTTCACAATTCAAATGAAACGAAGGACTTTTTCCATGACAGCAACAACATTTAAGGTGCCCTTTACGATCGTTAATTAAATGTTGGGCCTATTTTTTTCCACTCTGTATGTTAAAACATGCATCAAAATTAGATGAATTTGTATTCTCAACAGAAACTCGGTTTTATTTCAATGTACAATTTCTGCTTCATTTATAGTATTACAGTCTGTTGTAGAGGAGTTACCATTTGAAACATTCGTAACTTTTAATCGTACAACATATAAATGTTCGAAACATTCATATATGTTTACTAATGAAATAAAACAAAAATTGAATTATTGTGGGCCAAAAATGTTGTTGCTTTGGGGATAACGTTTCAAAAATGGTCGCATAACCACATATATGTCGAACATCAACGAAATTAACAAAATATAAGAACAAATGGAATAGAAAGAATGTTCTGTTTGTTAATAAGTTTACGACCGCAAAACATCAAACATCCCTGAAGAAAGAAAGAACGAAAAAAAAAAAAAATAGAAACAATAATTCGAAATTCCAAAGTAAGTGAACAAAACTATTTTTGGGCTGCTAAAGAGCCAGAGGCATTAATTTGGATGGTACCGATTCATTTAAGACATACACACGCCAAATAGAATATAAAAATCCCTACAATTGATTCTTGAAAAATTCATTTTGTCTTTCAAAGCTATACAAACTCTGTTTGTGCCTTTCCAAATGGCTTTGCATTGCGGAAAATCTATGCGAAATGACAACATTCACGGAAATCAAATAGTACGTATAATGAACGGAACACTTTTTTTATGATCAAATAACAGCATAAAAGTTTATTATTCGTTTGGAAGAAAATCCGTCGGAAGCAGTTCCATACACATTCATACGATAATGGATTTATACGGAGAGTGTATCGATTTGCCAGAGTGCGGCTCAATGTCGACACTTTCTCTCTCTTTCTTTTTCTCTTTCTCTTTCTCTCTCTTTCTTTTTCTCTTTCTGTATCTGTTTTTTTCTCTTCGTTAACATCAAGTACATTCCAGAACCGATCTGCAATAAATGGCGGGTAAGTAATGTTATGTACACAATGTTGCTATTTTGATGCTTTATAATTTGTTTCATCCACATATGCTACATGCTTTGTGCTTCATGGTTGTGCTTGTGCAGGGAAAAAGAATTGTACCAACGGCCTATTTCACATGCAAAGCAACGAAATATTGCAATATATGCTTAGCAGATGAAAGCAGTGTAACACACACACACACACACACACAAGAGAGAGAGAGAGAGAGAGAGAGAGATACACACTCACAAATACAGACAAACGATGACATCGCCATACTGTCTGATTGATGAATTTTCTACGTTGGAACAACACATGTATTGTGTTTGTTGTATATTATTTGTTGGTTGTGTAAATGAGACAATTGGTATTGTCAGCAGCTAACATTTATTCGTATTATCATGTCATGGATTTGCATCGTTTTTATTGCTCAATCCGCCCGCGCGAGTGAGAATTTAATGCCAAAATTATTTGTGCGTGCGAAAAAAGTTTCAACACCTTTTGTCTGTGTTATGTCTTTCAGTTTGGCGCACATTTTTCATGCGTCACATAAGATGGTTTTCCATCTATAAAAGGATTATGATTCAATTAGGGCCTTTGGTGTTCGTAAGCCTTTGGGCTCCAATCGTGCGCTTCACTACACCGTTGCTCTGTCACTTTTTGTACAGCTCATTACTTCGCATTTTATTTCGATATTGTACATTTTTGATGATATTTTTATTCATTTTTTTTTTTTTTTCATTCTTCTCTTCCTTGGTTTTCAAGTGCAAAATTTCCTGGAGGATTTTCAATGAAGATTTTCATTGAAGAAATATTGCATTGTAATTACTGTATATGGTGTAGAGATTTCCGTTGTCAGATATTCGAGCCCATTAAAGCAACTCAAAATGAATAGGATATGATGGCATGATGACATGGGAAAAAAGCACGACACAAAGGGAGTGTTGCGAACAATTGTGAATAGTGAAAAAGGAAAAAAAAAAAAAATGAAAAAATGAAAAAAGAAAAAAAAAAAATGAAAAAATGAAAAAAAAAAATGAAAAAAAGCAATTCTTAACGGGCAATAAAAGAAAAGTCGTAAGATTTTGTTGACACGAATTAACGAAGGTGCTTTTATGATAATAGCTTGCTTGCATGCAGTTTGCGTATGTTGTCAAAGCGAAAAAGAAAATATCACAAAAAATGAGGACAAACATCGTCGAAAAATTAATTGCTTGATGTGCTTCCGCAATAGATGAGGTTTTCAAATGGAATTTTTTTTTTGTTTATTTGTCCAACAATTCACTTGAATAGACAATATATGTGACAATGAAAAATACGCCCAAAAGATTCATTTCGAGGAAGCCGAGCAATGTTTGACCACAGCATTTATACGAGCATAATTACAACTTCCATGAGGTTTCATTTTCTTTTAAATTTTCGGATGGTAAACAAACGGTCGCTAAAAATAGTTGGACGTGTGTTCGGACAAAGAAAAAACGCGTCAATCGAATTCCCATTGACTCAAGACTTAGGCGGGTCAGTTTGCTTTTTCCTGTTTATTTATTATTTGCTCATATAAACAGAATTTCATTTGAAAAAAAAACGACGACAATGTCTTACAAGTGTGATGCGATTTAGTTTAGTGGTTAGAGTATCATAGACAAAAATCTCAATGCGATATGCTTAACTATCAGTGTACAATCGAGTGGTGATGGAAAGTTTGTAATATTGACAGAGCAAAATGTCATGTCATTATTTTTTCCGTTCAATTTCATTATCGTTTGAACTCTGTACTCTTGATGTATGTCGATGTCGTATATGCATTTATCAAATGCTTTGACAGTGTCATTCATTGAAATCCGTTCAAGACAGTAGATGAAACCACACAAACAATTAATTGTTGGTGTTGCCATTGAGAAATTGCTGCTAACGACAATTGCTGCAACGGCGACAATGACAACGACAATTGTTTGACACACATTTTTCTTTCTTTCTTTATTTGTCCGTTGTCCGTATTTCTTCCTAGCACATTCAGCGTAAATGCTGTATTTACGGAAAAAAAAGAGAAGAAAAAGAAAAAGAAGAAAAAGAAAAAAGAAGAAATACATGCGATGTGTACATATATCATTGAACCATCAGATCCAATGTAAATATTGTTGATATTTGCTATTTCACATCATCCATTCTCAGTCTCCTCCATTTCAAAGTCAATTGCAAAACAATGTTTTGCCGTTGACTTAATAGTTTTATCGCTTGACAAACCGCCGTTTTACCACTTACGGAAATTACTCATAACCGTTTCGTAAATTTATATTAAAATTTTCATAGTTTATCGTTGCATAAACATTTAAATTACCATACCGTGTGCAAATGGAGTGTGCGCAAGCTGTGCCGAAACATTGTATTAAACCAAAACACATTGCATTCATAACAATGTATTCACGATGTTTCATTTTTTTCCCTCACCTTATAAATGTTTTAAAGGTTTTTAATCATCCCATTGCATCTTTAACTGTTTATTTTCACGTTTCAGGATGCGGTCATAACTAAAGCCGTAAAATGAATGTAATGAAATTGGAGCGCTTGGTGAACTCTGACACTCTTTGTGGCTTTGCAATTGATCCTGAAGGTGAAATCTAAGGTGCAACATTTTATTCTTCATTGCATAAGATTGTTCTCACACGATAAATGTATCGTTGCAATTTGTTCATTTTCACTGACATATAAACACACACACACCCAACTTTTCCAATGTCTGATTTTCACTCGAGTAATGAGTCTGTAAAATCAACACACAAAGTCTAAAGTCTGCCCCATTATATTATGTTGCATAAAATTGTGGAAAATCGTGCATGAAAATAAAAACCCCATGACAGCTTATTTTCTCCAATAGGAAACCAAATACAGCAGCAACTATAGATGCGCTACAATGTTGTCTACACTTTTTATTGACACTTTTCTTCGGCAAATCGAACAAGAGCCCCAACAACAAAATGTTAAATGTAAGTCATGGTTTTTCAGTATACGAAGTATGCTACAGCAAGGAAGTGAAAATATAATCATGTTCTTTATACAATGCATATCGATATGCAGTTACAATGGTGAAATTGTGAGCAACATTGTTAAGTTTTATTATGGTGATGATTACGAAAAACATTTATTCGAAATGGAAGAGTTGAATTATCGATGTGCTGAAACATCAATTTCACTACAGCAATTGCATTATGGTTAAACCATTTTCCATTTTCCAAATGGAATGAGTGGCTTGAAAAATATTTACACGAATATCGTTTTCAATGTTTTTTTTTTTTTTTGTTTTGTTTTTTCATCGATTTGCCAACATTTGGAAAATTAAATTAATGAACTTGTTCAACTGGCAAATAAATCCAACATTGAAAATCGAAAATCGAAATAACCAAATCGCAGTCAAACACGTTTTCGAAATCAAATTAATGATTTCATTTTCATTTAAACAAATTCGTCTCGGGATCAATTCAATTAAATTAAAATAGAGATGGAGAAATTGCAGGGAATAATGGGTTTTGGAGAGGCGTGCATTTTAATTAAAAACCATCCTTTTTTCATTTTTTTTTTTTTTTTTTTTTTTTGTTTCGTTGTAACAGCTATGAAAATCTATACATTTAATTCAAAATCGATTGCAAATGAAAAGCATAAAATGTCAATTGACATGGTATGAGTATTATGTAAATTAATCGTCAATTAATTGTCAATATCATATGAATACACATGCATGTTAATTACTTGATATCGGTCGTAATTATTTGTTATTAGACATTATTATATGTAGCGCCGTGGCAGGCTAAAGAGCGATAGCGTGAAAAGCATTATCACCGTGTTTATACGTTCCATTCATTTGATTAGGAGGCTTAGTTATTGAATTTGCGTAGCAATCATTCTTAATAAATAATTGATGATGAAATGGTTCCTTCATATTTACTTGCTGGAATTTATACAACATGATTTTGTATAAGTTTTAATCAAAGAAAATAAACGACATGAAAAAATTATATGAAAGAAAACAATCCATTCACTAGTGCATATTCAAAATTCAAAATTCAAATATTCTCGACAAATAATTGATAATAAATAATCGATAGATTTAAGTAAAATCAAGCAAATTATTCAAATCTCTTACATTTGATTGGATTAATACTCATAACATTTCATTAACTATGATTGTTCAATTTGAAATTCTTCGATAATTTCGAAATATATGTACATCATTTGATACTATATGATAGAACAATATACAATGCAATGCAGTGACTATGCTAACAGATTATATTGTATTTCATTTGCTATTGTCGGAAATGCCAATTAGACAAATATACGCTTATCGATCGATAGCTAAAGTAAATTCTGTTGTATTGACACATTGCTGATAATAACAGCATGACGATATCATAAACAAGAATTCCGTTGGATGATAAGTATGATTGCAACAACTGCAGTTTGGTTGCACAAAATGAGACTCAATCGTTTTCTAAACGAATGAATAACATATCAATTGGAATGTTTATGTTTTGTGTATATTTTTTCTACTTCTTCTTCTTCTTCTTCTTCTTCTTCTTTCTACTTCTTCTTCTTCTACTTCTTCTTCGGTTGTTGATAAATATGTGTAATAAAATCGCTCTTATCTCATTGTTCCATTTTGTGTTCCACAAAATGTGCTGTGCAGCAAAATCAATTGAATGATCTCTTGTACAAGCGACCACTATTCAATAATGTTTCAATGTATTTTTGGTGCAATGCTCCTTTTATGGCAGTTGTTGCCAAAATGAACAAACACTTTGGCTTGACGATAGCCAAACAAGAAATGAAAAGAATGACGACAACGATATTGTTATTGTTGATTGTTGTTGTTATTGTGGTGGTGGTGGTGTTATGTTGAGCATTGATTTTAAAAGTGTTTCCGATTTCCCAAAGTTGAAATATTGTGTCGATTAGAGAGATGGAAAGCGATTTACTATTTTATTGAATGAACACACCACAAATAAGTTTATTTTCGCAATGCGCTATTGCCATGAGCCAAAATACCGACGTCACAATCACCAAACTATGCAATTCAATTTCCCTTCATTTGCCACAAAACCATGCATTTCATTCGCAACACATCGAAAATCGTACATCGCTCATCGCCTCTAGACTATTATGCGATACGGATTTATTCTCTTTCTCTCTCTTTCTCTCTCTCTCTCTCTCTCTCTTTCTCTCTCTATCTCTCTCTCTTTCTCTCTCTCTCTCTCTCTTCTTTTTTTTCTTTTACTGTTGCTCGATCGAAATGTGAATTTTATCACGATTCTTATTATATATTTCATTATCGTTTTGTTGATGTTTTATTTTTGCAATTGTTTGTGCAAACGGAAAAATTGCAAGCACACGAATGTACAACACAGTCCTGGCTATGAATAAACGATGTGTTTATTTGTCTATGTGGTTTATTGCAAAAAGATTCCGATTAAATGCATTTCAAAATGTCATTTTGCTTCGATAGCAAAACACTATTCTTTGCCAGACATTTTTATATAAAAACGATATGCAACCATAATGCGATTTAAATAAACCGCAAAGCATGTTTAACATTTGCTCACCATGCATTCGACATAGTGATGTGCTCCGTCTACAATTCATTTTATTGTCAATTGTGCGCGCACTATTTCACTTTTTCTTTTCTTTTTTTTTTTTTTTTTTTTTCTTCTCATTTATTTGATCTTATTTTTTCTATACAAGATTCGCCTTATCACATGCATGCATGTCAAACTAAATGGAATGGCGATAATAATAATGAAAAGAATAACTGTATGAAAAAAAAAAAAGTGTCATAACTATTTTTATAAACTCGAAGCGACAAAAACTAAATCATCATGCAATTATCCCATAAATTCACAAACTCATCAAAAAGAAAATTGGAATAGCTGTGGGTGCATATGCATGCGTGTGTATGATTGAGATTCCTAATTGTTGAAACAATAACAACAAAAATTATGACTTCGGCTCCAATTTCCAAGTGTTGTTATCTATTTTACGAGCAAATTGTTTTTATTCACTTCATTTTCTGATGGCATAAAATATTTAGTTCTGGATTCAAGAGTTATTTTCGATTACATTATGTTCAAACTAACCGCATATAGAAACGATAATCACAATTTATCAGTTCGAATGCAATTTAGTGCTGTCGAACAAGTAAATTCCAAAAAGATTAGTCTATTTTACCATGCATCAATAAATTGAACCGCGCAACGGATGTGTCACTTGCATTGCATTGCATCGTATTGCATATAAAAAAAAGAACCTTAATGGAAACAAATGGATGCCAGTTACACCAAGAAATCAGTATGAGTTGTAAAACGCCAAAGTAAACAACCAATAATAAAAAATAATAAAATGAACTTTTTACGATAATAAATATGGTTGGCATGCAACCACTTGATCTTTGTCTATATCAGAAATGAACCGAACTCAACCCCGCCAATGCAATACGTCAAACAATGTTTTGAGTTTTTTGGAATAAAGATAAGACAATTCTCTGCTTTTTTTTTTCGTTTTTCTCTCATCCAAAACTTATGATTACAACGGGCGCTTGCATGATTGAACTACGATGAGAAAATGAAAAAAGAAGAAGAAGAAGAAATAGGAAAAAAAAAATACTCTAGTTGCGATAAGTTCTGACAAAATGTGAGAAACTCACTAGCAATAACCATAAACAATGGCATAATCACTTGAAAGTAATTTCAGACGTCGTCATCTGTTTCATTATGACTTTGAAGTTACGTTACCCTCGGCATCGATTGTTTTCGGTCTTTCTATCTTATTATGTTTATTGGTAGTATCGCACAATGATGCCAAGCAAATAGATAACAATGCGATTTTTGAGAAGTTAAACTTTTATTTAATAGGGCCACATAAACCACATGCTCCGCATCAATGGCAAATTGATCAAACAAAATTATTTTCAATAAATTTTCATGCTCAGTTTAAGGCGAAGCCTTTTTTTATTGTTTTTTTTTCTTTTTTCGTTTGTTTGTTTTCTTTCAAACAATTTGACTTGCACGCTGTTTTCAGTTTAAGTGTAATTAAATTTTCAGTTGAATACATTGTTTATAGATTTTCAACTGGCAAAACGTGAATTTTCATCAATTCAACGATATTTCATACGATGGAAATTTTATACGCTTTGTTTACAACAATCAATTTATGTTTGTTAGTTGAACTCATGTGAATTTGTTGTAATAAACAGTTTTATTCATTTAGTTAAATGACCATGCACGTCATACAATTTAAGTACCACTAGTCTCAAATCCAATTTTAACGTAAAACTCACAATTTTCAAGCGAAACTTTTTTTTTTATTTTTTTTTCTTTTTGGCGAGCTCTCTTTTGCCTAAATAAACATTTCTCCACGTGAATAATTAGTTGAGATGCTGAATTTTAAAACAATTTTCATGGAACAACTGAAAATCGATGACCTCATAAGGTCGTTCGTTATGAATGCAACGAAATTTTAAACATCCAATTGACTTACATTTCTTTTAACAACGAAAAAACACACGTAATTCCTGTTATTGTACGTTTTTTTTATTTCCAACGTATCGTAATTGATAGATAAGTTGTAATGCTTATTTGTGTCAATTTTGATGAAAAAAAAACAATTTTATCACGAAATAAAAATAAAAATATTAATTTAAATTTTATAAATTCGTCTCGAGTACAAAGACCTTTTGTTGAAATTGCAATTTTATTTGTTATCGCACATTAAACACACTGAATACATTCACAATAAATTTTAAATCAAATTAAATGTGATTCGAGTATAAAAACCAAGCACAGAAAAAATCACAAATGTGACTCATTGATGTTTTGACTCATACACAGACTAATGTGTGCTTTTTTTTTTTATTCCTGGCAATTCGCTTGAAATGAATGAAAGAGAACAGCAAAATGTGTCGGCATTATGTGTAATGTATCTTACATCAGGGAAATGTGTCTAGATTTTCTCTCGTCCATTTCATGATAGACATTATATAAAAAGAAAGGATGCTTGCACGTATGATTTACATGAGAAGCCACGAAACGATAATTTAAATGATTACGAGCTCCCCGAAATTTCGTCCGTGTTATTACGTTTCTTTTTGCTTTGTTTTTTTTTCTTTCGTTTTCTTTTCTTTTTTTTTGTCTTTTCTCACACTCATTTGTAATCTTTATCTCTCATTTCGCAATTTTGTAATAAATAATCAACTACTACTGTTGCAAATTCACGAAGTTCTATAGAAGAAAAAACAATCGCAACGAGATGCTTATTTTTTTTGTATGTTTTGTACAAGACATTATCGTTTCTTATGAATTTTCTTTCGAATTAAAAAGATGAATGGGATTCGCGTCTCAAGTGAAGGCAATATAAAACTACAAAGAACGAATACAATAATGGAAATATAAACAAAATAATAATCTTTTCGTTGTGAATTCAATTGAATTGAAATGCTCTTGTGAATAGAGACGGAAATGACAAACATACTGGGATTGAATTGTGATGCACATTGTATTGTTAACATTTGACTGCAATGGCAATTTTCGTCTTTTTTCCATTCATTCATGGAAATTGAAAAGACAAGATATCTCAAATATTTGCGAATTTTCCCATTTCGTTACTCCTTTATGATGGTGCATTTATTTGACTCAGTAATTTTCATCTAAATATGTCTTTATCCCTTTAGTTTTCCATTCATGGTGTTCATTGCGAAATAGACATGTTCGTTTTCGTTTGGCGAATTAATGTGTATGTCATGTTCTGTGTGCAGAGCAATGTGAACAATATCATAAGAATATAATCGAAGAAAGAAAGAAAAAAAAAAAAAAAATAGGGAGCGAAATCAGTAAAGCATGGTAGAGATATAGACAATCCTCAATCTCAATGGGAGTTTGAGTGCTTCGTTTTTGTATCGAGCATGCTATTAAAGTCACATACGCTGAACAAATACAGTGACTTATTTGGTTCGGTTCTTTTTTTCTTCTTCTTCTTCATTTCCTTCTTGTGAATCGAATTACCAGCCACGTCATTGCTATTGTGCGTTGCTTTAATGTTGAACTACTTGTGTCGCGTCTCTAACGTAATCAAATGTCTGATAAAAGGCACAATGATTATTTATAGTTATTTATTTGCAGATTTTTTATTTTTTGCTCTCTCTCTCTCTCTCTCTCTCTCTCTCTCTCTCTCTCTCTCTCTCTCTCTCTCTGTGTGTGTGTGTGTGTGCTCATTCTCCCATTCGCTTTTTATATTCTTTGTGTCGTTCAGTTCGGGTTTTGTTTTTCATCATCATCATCATCGTTACTTTGGCATGAATGGTAGCGGGCACAGGGACAGACATTGGAACCTTTGACTTTTCAATCTTTCTTTCTCTTATTATCTTTGCTCTTGATCTTCTGCTTTTATTTGTCATGCGATATTTCCCAATTCAATTGACTCTGGTTGTATCGTAGATTTTCCGTAAAGCCATTTGTTTTGATTTCGAATTCAATTTTCCTAACAAGTTGACGTACATCGTTTCATTTTTTTTTTTTTTCGGTTTTCTTTATGATCTCTCACAATGTTGGCATTTTTATATGCACGACCAGTCGCCTACTCACATGCGTACATAAACATGAGATATAAATCGAATATTGAGACGACTGTTTGTTATGCTGACCACTTTTTTATTTCATATTTGTTTTTTTTTTTTCTCTCTCTATCTCTCTATCTATTCTTTGTTCTTGTTGCTGTTGGATTTGTTCTGTGTCTTGGTCATCAGTTAGTTTTTGATGTTTCTCTATTGTTCTTATTATCCTTCGGAAATCTATTAAAAGTTTTTGCGTGACAATGTCAACGCGTATAGTATTTCTTCTATACAATCAATTCAGTATTTGAAACCATTGAAAAAGTTTTGTGGCTCCAATTCATTTGCTGCTTTTTACTCATTTTTTTTTTTTTATTTTTTTTACTTTTTTTTCATTGGGTTTTTCATTTGGGTCAACGACATTGATGTAACAGGTACGCGTAAATTCTGTAAAATTTATTTTCACTGAAAACCACTCGTGGGAATCTGGCCAATCATTGAAATCGGTTCGTTGCATGGCTTGGGGCTTGGTTTGTTGCATTCAAAGGCTTTAAGTCAGGATGGAATGATGAGCGTGAAAATACAGAATCCTTTGGAGGATAACAAACAAGATAAAGTATCGATACGGAACATTATCTCGCGTTTTCTCCTTTTTTCGGTTTTATTTTTCATCTGTTTTCAACAAAATTAACTGCTCGTTTAGGTCAACCAATAGATGAGTTTTTCCCGCTTTAGTTTCCGCTTTTTTTGAAAAAAAAAAAGTTAAATTTCCGGCCGGTTGCTTTCATATTTTTACTCAAATATTCACTTTGCATGCACGACACAATTTACTGACTTACATTTTGTGCACAAATTTAAACAAATAATCCCGTGTGTCGTTCCAAAAAAATCCATTCTGACTGTTGCTATACTGGTAGAGAAAAGAAAAGAGAATATAATACGCGCACACATGCCAAACGGGTAGCACAATGGCCACAACTAGCCGCTGTAAATCGTTTTGCGAAAGTTTTTCGCTACTTTTACATGTGTCCACATGCTGTATGACCCTGTTCGACGTTATTTTTTTTTTTTCTCTCTCTCTCTCTCTCTTTCTTTCTTTCTCTTTCTCTCTTTCTCTCTTTCTCTCTCTTTCTTTCTATCTTTCTCTCTCTCTCTCTCTATCATTTTCTCTGTTTCTCTCTCTTTTTTCTATTCTTCTGTCGCCGCTCACTGTTCGTTCTTGCAGTGGTAATTTTATTCGTAGCTCGTTTATTTTCGATGTCGTTAGTACTTTTTCTACAATGATTCCTTCGACTGTTGTTGCCGCATTGATGTTTGCTTCGTTTCGTCTTTCTCGCTCTTTTTTCTCTTTTGCTCTTTTTCTCTTTTTCTGTGTCTCTATGTTTCTCTCGATGTCGTTTGTTCCGTCGAATGTGTCATCGCTTTTCGTACTTTTACGAAATGTATTCCGTTGGGTGTGATGAGCGAGCGAAGTTCGAGCAAAAAAAAAAAAAAAAGTTACACACACATTATTTATTTATATTTGTGCATTGTGCATCTAGGATCACTGGTACACACAAAGGAATGATAGAAATAGTGAAAAAGAGAAAGAAAGAGATAGAGATATATCTTGTACATGCATAACAGAGCGCGTAACATCTGTACACAACAAATAAGATTTAAGAACAACATAACGAGAAAACGAAAGAATGTAAATGTGAATGAGAATGAAAATGAGCATGGGATTGAAAGAGATCGCTACAAAAAGAGTTGCTTCAACATGAAAATTTATTGATTTGCATAAAAATCAAATTAACCTGTAAGTTTGTTTCATTGCAATGAAAACGAATAAATAAAAACGATTTACTGTTCAGATTGGAGACTGTTTGTCGCAAATAATTCGATTTACACATTTCACATTTTGCAATTCGTGATTTGAAAAGGAGTATGTAAATATGGATTCAATTCTCTCGGAGGAAATCAAAATTTAAAGAGTTTTTGCAATGCATATGACATATGTCCAATATTGAATTCAATTGCTGTATATATTTGGTCTCGGTTAACTTGGAATACAACTTCTAATCTGTCAAACGTCATAGTTTCATATACTTTATCCAATGTGTATGTTATTAAAACTTGAAATTCTGCTGAATGTACTGTGAAGAGTGCTCTGTGCATACAAAAATTAGACTGAAACCCAACGGCAAAAGAGAAAAGTGTTTGTGTCACATTTGAGCTTATTTGTACATTATATACACAATAATCCATTTGCTAAACGCTTTATCCCGTTGTAAACACAATTTCTTGTGCTATTTGATGTGAAAACATTGCCAACAAAGTTTATTTCTTTCAAAATGAAAATGGCAAATGAAATGATTGATATGTTCTTTATAAACATGGAGTCAAATGTCATTTGGTTAATCAAAAAGTCTCACATCATACAATGCCATTGGATTTAGGCTGACTGCCCAAAACTTAATGTTAAAATTTCGAAATTTTAAATTCGACTCGTGTAAATTACACGAAATAAATTATATGTAAAAATGTATATCAATCAAAGCGATTTTTTTTTTTTTTGGGTTGTTTTTGACAATTTAATCACATTCAAAGTGACCCAGTGACATATCATTGTTTTGAAAATCAAAATTATGCAAATCAATATATTTATGCTTAAAAGCAGCTGTGTGAATCATCTTAAATATATTGCCGAAATTCAGCTTTGAAATATTGGGCTTTATGATGCATTCATCTTTTTGAAATTTACATAAATATGTTTTCGAAATGTTGTCCATGTCCGATACAAATTTGGTAAAGTATTTGCTAAATCAATTTTCCCAATTAAATAACGATCAAATAACTTTAGCGTTTCTTATCATTGACAAGGGGAAATGTGCTTTTAAATTTTCCATTGTACATGAATGGTATTGAATTAAGAGTTTTACGTAATAAATGAAATGACCGATTTTGTTTGGTTTCATCAAAGTTTCCACACGAAACAAATAAAAAGTTTTCGGCCATTCACCATTTACGCCATGGCATCGAAGTAAATTATATATGGTATTTTTGTGGAAAACTTTAATTGTATAATAAATGAAATGTGGGTAAAATTTGGTTGGTCTCAATGACATTCTATAAATCTAATTCTAAATTTGAATTAATTTATCCAAATCAGGAGAAAGGTTGTTGGCTTTCTTTTAGGAAAGAAAGAAAGAGAGAGAGAGAGAGAGATAGAGAGAGAAAGAGAGAGAGAGAGAGAGAGAGAGAGAGAGAGAGAGAGAGAGAGAGAGAGAGAGAGAGAGAGAGAGAGAGAGAGAGAGAGAGAGAGAGAGAGAGAGAGAGAGAGAGAGAGAGAGAGAGAGAGAGAGAGAGAGAGAGAGAGAGAGAGAGAGAGAGAAAAAGCCATACCATCTCAATTGTGTAAAGGAGAAAAAGCCATATCGTCTCACCCAAACAATTAAAATTGTTTGGCATTAATCTAAAAAAGGGACAACCAACCAAATATTCTATCGGATAGGTACGGGTTATTGCCATGGAAATTTCAATACCCATGTGAAAATAAATTACCAAATATTTGAATAAATGATTTTCACATGAATTTGGTTTGTGACGTTACTTGGTTTTATAAGATCTGTATAAATTTTACTCATTCCGGCAAACCGGCGTTACGGTTGTGTGATTTTTAAATGAATCCAACTAGACCAAGAAATGAAAAGAAGAGAAAAAAAAAAACGTTCCTTGTTATTTTGAACCGTTTGCATTGAAGTGCGAGAAGTGGTCGACTTTATCGATTTGCCAGCATGTTTTGATTCTATATTCACAATCATCGTTATTCAATAAGATTGAGATTAAAATCGATTGTTGAATTGTGCGGAAAACCCACGGCTCATTTTTTTCCCTTTATATAATCATTTGTGTGTGATGTGTGTACAGTGCACACTAAGAGCAATGAACCGATCAAAAACAAAAACCATATGCGTGATGTGCGTAATACGTACAATACGATGGCATAAGCCAACACCGTTTATTATATACCAGCATTCGGTAAATTATCGGATAGAGAGAAGAGAAACACAGAGAGAGAGAGAGAGAGAGAGAGAGAGAGAAGGAGCAAAAGAGAGAGAGCAAAAGAGAGAGAGAGCGAAAGAGAGAGAGGGGGGGGGGGTAGAGAGAATGAGAGAATGAGAAAAAAGATTCATGTTCATTTTTTTTTCCATCATTGGATGATACTGATATCACTTTATGTGCGGATATTTTCAATTGAAGGACTTGATGTGACTAAAAATACAGCAAAATTTTCCATGCTTTAGAAGAACTACGCCAAATATAGAGATGCAGTCGGGCAGATAGGATACGCAAAAATGGTGCCTTCGCATCCATATCATGTTTGGGTTACATGGGGATACAGTGAAAAATGTTGAGTAACATATTGGAAAAAATTGCGAACAATTTCCTTTGTGACACACAAAAAAAAAATTGTTTTCGCTTTTCTATTTTCCTTTTCTACTCTTTCTTAGTATTCCTTTTCTCACTTTTGCCAATGCTCACCCTTGTTATCCACCTCTCCCATCGCATTTGCACTTCATTTACAGCAGCACCTTGGAGAGGTTCTTCTTATCTGCACCAACTTAACGAAAAAAAAAAAATTCAATTCACTGTTCAATTCGGTCGACGAAGAAGTGAACATAATTTTTGCTCAACAGAAAGCTGCTACAAGCAAATATGAATGAAGGTGAATAAAGTTCCATGGATCGGAAAATTAGAAGCAAATCTAATTTATTTGTGTAGCTCTTGTTAAAATCAACCAACGATATATAGAAAGCAGATGTGCGACCATTTACATTTTCGTTCAATTGATTAACATTGAAAGTTGATGACATTCATTGAAGTGAACTTGACTGGAACTTCGAAAGTACCGGAGAATTAAAACTAAATGAGATCAACGAAGCTTATCAAAGATGAGACAATTACATCGATTGAATGTACATTCTTCTTTTTTTTTTTCTTCATTTTCTCGTTCAGTTTCTTCTCGCACTTGTTGGGAAAAATTACCAAAAAAAATTAAAAAGTGTTTTTGCAAAGTGTTTTTGTAAATGAAACAAAACTAAATGTTTCCAAAGTGCACACAATGGTAATTCACTTAATTCAATTAAAGCTGAAGTGTTGCTTTTGTTGTATTGAATTCGTTACCTGCACGATTGATTGAAGATAATAATCGAAACATTTTCCATTTGATTTATCGATTGGTTACAAAAGATACCAAAAATCCATCAATTTCCCACTTGATATGTTTCGGAACAATGAACAATGAAAATTACACTCAAAAGTAATTCGTGTGAGTGTGCGTGTGTGCGTGTATTTTTAGAGAGTGAATGAAATATCTTTTTCACTGAATATGGAGAGAAAAGCAAGAGTGAAACTGAATCGTAATCTCCTTAATCGGATCAATATTCATATGCGTTTGTAACCATTTCATGCGATTGTTACAATCGTCGAAGTTCTACCGAAAGCGTTAAAGTGAAATAACAAATTCATGGATTTAAAGTGTGACATTTCAAACGAACTTCAATTTTCAAATTCAAATAGCTTAAGTTCAAAGTAATTTGTCGGCTTTTACATTATTAAATCTACAGGTGTCTAGTGAACATTGTTGCAAATTTTAGCATAACAACTGCGGCAGATAAAAAGTGCCAAAGTATTTTCGACTTAATAAAATTTGCATTTGGTTGAATTTGACTGTTTACAACAAAACGAACGGTAAACTTTCAAGGTAATATCGAAAAGAAAAAGAGTCACAAGGAAATGATTAGCACGTGGCAACCATTCATCAATCTTCTTTACCATTCTCATATTTTATGGACACGAAATGTGATAAATTCCGTATTGTTACGGTGAAATTGTGTATAAATGATGTTCCAAAAAAAAAAAAAAAAAAGAACAAAACAAAATCTAATTAAATTTTTTGCTTTTCGCATCAGCGAATTCCAAATGTGGGCGAAAAATTAACTGAAAACTTTTTCCATGAAAAAAAAAAAACAAAGTTAGAAACGGAGTTAAATGAACGAGGAAAATAAGAAATCGCTTTTAAATTCTCTTGAAATGTGAAATCAAATATTTACAGAATAAAATTCGGCTTAACCGTTTCTTGTTGAAATTAACGCCGAAATGAATGAGTGCAATTGTGAATTTTCGTAATGTAAATGTATGATGAATTATGTCTAAATTTAGCATCTTTCCGATTCTATACGATTCGAGTGGGTGGTATTGCTTGGGAAAAATATTATTGAAACAGATTTTATTGCATTTACATAATGAATTCAATTGGATTCAATCACAAATCGATTACAAGCCAAATGATTTATAAGCCATCATTTTGTGTGTACGATTTTCCTTTGTTTTATTTTGTATATTGATTGGCTTTGATCCGAAATTGGCACATATACAATATGGCTAGTTTATCGAGACACGCTCAATTTTTACTGTTATTTCTACTTGCTTGTTATTTGTTCAGGCCATTTTTATTATTTGCTAAACGAATATGTAACATTTTATGATGCTCATTGATATTTATTGCCAACAAATTTACACCATTCATATTCACATGTAAAATATGTACAGTACAATGTATCAAACCCATCTATCCCCCTCCGTTCATATGCTTTTGCTCGTGCATCATCCGTTAAAAACAGACCATTTTTCTCTAGCCTTTCGTTCAACAAACAAAATCAACAAAACAACAATTCAATGAATATACAGTTAAATATGTCATGCGAAAACCCATAATAATTGTGCATTGTATGCGACCAAATATATTGGCTCACACAATGTGGCTGTTATGCTTGATTACATCAAAATACGTAAAACTCAAAGATTTTCATGTCATTGTTTTGTCATCCCCAAAAAAATAAATTACATTTTTATTATATTTTGCATCTGTTTGAATAGCAAATGATCAAAATTATGCCCGAAAAATTATACTTGAAAGTTGGATAAAAAGAATAAAAAGAAAAAACTGATAAACAAGATATTTGCACAATTTTCCATTAAGCTTTATACATTTGATAAAAAGCACACTTGTCAAGTCTTTTGTTATACACATTTTTGTATGACATTGAATACAATCATCAAATTTATCTCTGTCACAATACAGTTCTAGTACAATTAACTTTCTTCACATCATTGTTCTTATTGTCAGTCAAATTAAATTTATAATTCTTTTGACATTTAGCTCGAATTTCTTTAACTCATCTTCCTTTCATCTTGATCGTATGTTCAATTTTTTTTCCCTATTTTTTGAACGAAAAAAAAAAAATCCGACAAATCGAATACTCAAAATGTGCGATTTTCAAAGCATTAAAATAAAATTTAGAAAATTTGTTATAAAAAAAAGCCGATCACTCAAATATTTCCGGATTTTTCGGAACTGTGTCGTATTCACAAAATTTGCTAATGAAATAAAGTCACGGAAAAACGCCAACATAAAATATCAATAGAAAAGGTGAACGTGTCAATTTAGATTAACACTTTAAGAAACACGTATTTTGTCAATTTTTCATCTTCTATGCAAGCCAAAGTGGCGTTCAATCTGTGATGCTTTAAGAAGAGAAGGCAACAAAAAAAGAAGGAGAATGAACATTGAAGTGGTTTGTTGTCTCCTTAAAATGTTTCCAGCTCGTTTTGTATATATTTAGCTTTACACGCTTTTTTTTTCATATATATTTCGATCAAACGAAGCTAACGATTTTCAAGATTCAATTTGAACATTTAATATGAACACTAAATTTACCTATAGATTCGATACATGAGCATAAGGGTTCAAGAAATCTCTAGTAAAATGGTGAAAATACGACAACGAGTAAAATTAAAATGAAATTACTTTCAAAGATGGAAGCAACGAATTGAGAAAAAAAAAAATTGAATTTCACTTACCAGACAAAGTCTAACTTTTACGCACACACAAATACACACGTATGAATACACGGATTTGTTAAAATGTTGAAGACTTTATATTATTGTAGCTGTGATTTGTTTATGATGTTATTGGTAATGCGGAAATAAAATGCAAAGTTGTGGCGCGTGTTGAATTTTCAATGAAATTCGACGTAAAGAACCACTTTGTTTTCGATACCGTATGCCACCCGCAATATCCTATACAACTGTACAAATTAGCTTTACCACGAATATCGAAGAATGAAAATGTCAGTGGTTTGTTTTGTAGTTGGCTGCCGATTTGGTGTGTACATCAAATAAATGTTCAAATGTAATCAGGAACATGCACAATATACACATACACAGAGACAAACACACACAATGTTATGTTTATTGTTGTTATTTTGCTTGGCGTTAGATTCAAGTGCGTCGAAATGTTCTTGGCATTTGCAATATTTTACAGACACAGTGACTCTATGTGTTGCATTGGGTTGAGTTGTGTTGTGTTCAGTTTTCACAATGTTTATTATTAAAACTTGTTTTATTTTGTTTGTTCGTTCGGGATTTTTTTTTTTTTTTTTTTTATGTTCTCCTTGTATCTCTGTATGCACGAGAAAAACAGACTTAATTTTTCCGCTTCACTTGGTACAATATCAAATGGAAATGATCGCTTTGCATGCACTATTTCGATTAACTCTTGCAGAGTGAAAATGGAATTCGCATGTAATTGAAATTTTTGTGACAACAAAAATAAAAATGAAATGAAGATGAAGAGAGAGAGGGAGAGAGAAAGAGAAAAAAAAAGTAAACGAGTAAAATCATACGAGCTTATGCATCCATGTGCATTGAATGAGTTGACAAAATGGTATATTTTTGCTCTCTTTCTCTCTCTCTCTCTCTCTCTCTCTCTCTCTCTCTCTCTCTCTATTTCGCTTTTCTACTTTCACTCGGAGAACGCAATAAGCTCTCGGTCAAAGCGTGCAAACTAGCGTAACAGTAGCAAATGATATTCACCAGATTCTTTTTCTAGCTAAAAATGTAAATCAGTATTTATGTAAAATTGAATACGTTTCGAAGTGGTCGAAGCTATTGTGTAATGTAAAAATGTATTCTATTTGATGTGCAAGCGAGGAAAAGCGAAACTGAATGAAAAATGCCATGAAGTGAAAAAAGGAACGAAAATTTTTGAACGCCTTTTTAAATCGCCTTTGAGCGCTTCACTAACAATGAAAATTGAAATACATAATTCCGTTATTACTTCTGTATGTTGCTTTTGCAGCCGTCGCCTTTAGAATGTCTGCTGTATATTTAAGTTTGATGTTCAGAAACAGAGAAAAAAAAAACATCATTTTTCCGCACAATATTTATTTTTCTTTTCTATTCAGTCATTCAATCTCGCTGTTTCTCGCGTGCACATACATACATAAAGAAAATTTGTGCAAAATCAAAACAAAGAAACACATCAAATCAGGATAAACTTGTAGAGTCGCTTACTTTCTATTCGTTTATATATATATTTTTTGTCTCTCTCTCTCTCTCTCTCTCTCTCTCTCTCTCTCTCTCTCTCTTTCGTTTGTTCGTTCATTCACAGTCTTTTGGATTCTGTACTTTTTCTCTTTTCTCTACCTCTCGTTTGATTCTTTCAGCTGCAAGCATTTAATTTCTTTAGTGAATTAAATTTCGCCGCACGTGCTGTGTGCAATAGTTTGTTTCACTGTTTTGTTATGTTCTCGATTTCTTTTCTCCAGTATTTTTCATCGTTTCACTACTATCATTTTACAATTGTTCATTTTCTATTGGTCGTGATTTATACTCGCCATGCAACTCTATCATTATTTGAAATGCACGCGTTCATTTTTCATTTCTTTCTCTCTCTTCTCTCTCTCTCTCTCTCGCTCTCTCTCTATCTGTTTTCGTGGTATTGCTGCTCTATTGACGATATTCAACGCATTATTAGGTATTAATTTATGCATTCGATGAAGAATTCACTTTTGCAAACGTTACACGAAACCAACGTTGAAAAAATTGTAGATGAAATATATTTATTGCAAGAAATTGAATTATAGTCGTTGGCTTTTAATATGTTCTTCGTTTTGTCGCCGTTCATGAAACAACCAATTCAAGCGAATAAAAATTGCATCTATCACCACACAAAAGCCGTGTGTCTTATTCATTGAATAATATCATAGCTATTTTCGATCGTAAACACATTTTCCTTTATTTACAATTCAAACGATGCTGTAGAATTTATTTTACTTGCAAAAAAAGAAGCAAAAAAAAAAAAAAAAACGAACAAACTGTCACTGACAGTTTGTCAGTGTCGTATTTATATATATATATTTCTTCTTGTTGTTTTTTGTTTTTTGTTTTGTATTCTTGAAGATGTACAACAATGTTGTGCTATCACATTTGTTCAATGGACTCTTATCACTTACGATACAGTCAAATAGTCGAGAATATTTGTTGATGTTTCAATGTACAATCGACAAGTACGATGTGAACACTTCAGCCCGTCCAAATCAACTGAAATCATTTAAACGATGGCAAATGTTTTATATTCCATTCCGTTGTGAGGATATTTTGTGGTGGTTGTTGTTGTTGTTGTTGTTGTTGCTGTTCTTACATGAAAACGCATGCCACATTCAATAGACTATGAGCACTACACTCTATCCATACATTCATTTCTCTGTTCAGTGTGTTCAGTGTTGGTTGTGCGTTTTGTTTATCCTTGTATCGTTTATTCATATAGAGGAGAAACCGGCAACACAAATAGAAACCAACTGAATGAGCAAGCATATTTGATATTTCTTATCATTTTTATTTCGATAGAAGCCGGCTATATGAAATGCACATTGAACCTATGCTAAGTGAATAGACATTGTACAGTGTACAGATGGAGAATGATTTCTCCTTCGTTTATCGTCATAGCAACACGGAGAAATTGAGCCACACACAATTGAGCTACAATGCAAAGGGGAATTTTTTTTTTTCTTTCTTTTGTAACAATTTGAATTGAAAATTCGAATACGATGTGAAATTCATCAAAGTGAAGAAGAGGAATTTATATGATTTGATTTTCAACGTTTGATCTATTTTCGAAAGGATTTATTAAGTGAAATATGCCTTAATTTTAATACGATTTATGATTTTACAGGCATAATGTTACATATATAATATTACACATTTTTCTTTTCTCTTTTCATAATTCCAAAGTATTCAAAGCTTTTCAAAATTGCAACAATTCAAGTGGCATAATTTATATAATTAGATGCTGAAACAAGAAGCATATGAACTACGTGGTTCATTTCAAAAGGGTATTTATTACCATTTGAATGGTTAAACTCTGTGTCTATGTATTTTCTTTGTAGTATGAGAATTGTGTGCTAGAATTTCAACAGAATTGTGAAAATCTTGTGGTTTACTTCAAGGTTTGGACTAATTATAAATTCGTAATTCATGTGTATTGACGCTTTTAAGATTGTAAACTAAATGCAGAAAGCATGTAATCCCTTCGTTTAACAACGCTATAAAATCGAGATTTATATACAAAATTTTATGATTATCGATGCAATATGCGTGTGTCTATGCATTAAAATGCCCAATGAAAATTTATGAGAAATTGCTTTGTGAAATCGAACCAGTTAAATAACGTAAATGACACAATTTCGAGGCCATTTGATTTAATTTCGATGAAGCATAAAATACGTTTGGGGTGTTTGTGACGATTTGCCACAAAGACGAGGGCAAAAAACACACACACACACACACACACAGACACACACACACACACACACACACACACAGACACATACACACACACACGCAAATTTTGAATTGAAAAGCATCATGAGAACAATAGCATCAATTTAACGAATATTCCATTTTTGGTTTAAAGTTTCATCAATTGAATTTCCTTGTTTAGATGGGTTCATGGTTTGCAGAGATTTAGAGAAAAAGAAAAAAAAAAACGGAAGGAAATTTGGGTGGAAATCAATGGGCGATCAATTGTCATTTGCATAATACAAATGGAATGCTCGAATGAACGTTTTTTTTTTTCGTTGTTTTTTGATTTGAGAATTGATTTCTGTTGCCAAATATTGTTGCAAATAGTCATACACTAAAATGCTATGTGACTTGTGCTGTGTGAATTGTGTATTGATACACAAAAGAAGCAATTTCCGTTTTAGTCTACATTCGGGCGTTTTACATTTTCGAAATATTCTACAGTTTCATAAAGTGCCTAAATCACTGATTTTCGTTACATGAACTTTGCCATCAATCTTATATGGAATAGACTTTGACCCATAAACTGTTTAATGAACAAAATCTATTCACTTGACAAAAGATATGTGAACAATGGTACATCTTTTAGTATATCTATCTTTAGAGTTGTTCGATAAATTTTAATGTGAAACCACACCTGTGTGCATACGTACCAATATGACCGGATCGTAATTTAAACCAAATGACATCAAATTTGTATTAAGCATAGCTGGCAATAACAAATGATTGTTTATAGTTGGTTTAAGCTCATCTTGATACAACAATCAAATGACTCATTGCCAACTACTTACTGCACTCATAAATTGTTCAAGTGAATAAACAAAATTATGAGTTTAGCATGCGCCTGCAGCTAATACGACATATTTTCTCATCCATATTGTATCCACCACCATTTGCCACATTTATTATCTATCGACTGGTCATAATTCAAAATTTAATGGTAATAATGATAAAATTGCATCCATGCATATGCATATGTATATGAATATGCTTATAGATATTTATCGCAGCAATGAACTAGAAAAACTTCTGCGTATAAAGTAAACAATGAAATATTCGAAATATATAAAATCGTAAAATATTAATGTGCCATTGAGATAGTCTATAGACTCTTAGTTTGCATTGAAATTATCATGAGAAATGCTTCAAAAATGCATGCACATTGGATATGAATTTTCGCTCGGCAATGCCAATAAATTCGTGCCGAATTCAACCAAGTCTAATTTGAATGCGGACAGGTTTATCAAAATTCGATGTTAATTTATAATTGTTTCTTCTTTGGAATTGCCATAAAATAACCACAATTGAGCTGCAAAACGTGTACGAAAATGTTTAGACATAATGAAAACACGCGCACGCTCTACATCTCGAAGGCAAACCACTAAATTGCGGAACAATCGTGGCGATGATAAGTTACGTTTTGTCTGAAAATATGAATATATGTGTTGGTAACATTGTGTGAATCATCAAATGCACAATGTTTTAATAGCGTAAATGCACTCAAAAAGCACAATTCAAACATTACATTCACTTTCTTCGCTTCGTAAAATATTTGAGCCGTTTACACATAGTTCGCATGCTTTGAATATTTCGCAACGAAATATTTTAACCACGTGCATGAATCAAGCAATCATTGACTCGAGCACGATGCAACAAAATATTGTATTGTAACATTTGCTAATTAGTTTTTGGAAAGAGAATTCTCTTGAGTTCAATCTTCTTAACGCAAAAATCATAAATATAAATATAAATATATTTATGTTGATCCATTCAAATTATCACATTTTAATGTCATAAGTTTGACCAAATGCTCCCTAGACCATAGATGCATGGCATACGAATGATTTAAGATTAACATTTGGAGAATAACGATAGTGGCAAAAAACAAAACAAAACGAAAAGGAAAGCAAAAAAAAAAAAAAAAATTGATGCTGACATGTCACTTGAAAACGCCAATCAAATGTATATGCAAGCAAATTCACTACAATTTAAATGTCTCGTTGTGGAAACCAAGAGAAAAAAACAACAAAAAAAAAAAAACACTTGAAATAAATTTCCGCTACTTAAAAAGTCAAATAAGCTAAAATTGAATCGAATTCATACGATTTATGAGATGTGCAAATTCACTCACATGTGTTCAACTGCTGGTAGTTTAAATTGCAATCCATAAAGAATTACTTAATGAAATCATACAAAGCAGCAGGAGACAATTTCAAACCAGAATGCGAGGATATTCTGTTCTATTCTGTTGTGTGTGTGTGTCGTTGATATTCTTTTTTTTTATCGTTCACAACGACGCTCAACAATCAATTTGTCGCTTTTTCATATAACTCAATTAAATATGCAGCTGGCGTTTTTGGTACACGAATAACGAAAAATAAAACTTAACGATTAACTAAGAACAAAAAAAAAAAAAAAAAAAATATAAATAAATCCGATGGTTTTATTATTTTTATTTTCTTTTTGACAAATCAAATGAAAACAAATAATGTCTGTTATTGAATTGTGTAACGTCGCACACGGAAAAATCGTGTTTTAGGTAACTGTTTTTGGTGCGAGTACAAGTACAAGGAAATTGTGGAAGAGAAGAAAAAAAAAAACGTTCGTTTCAATAAGATATTAAAGTGACAAATCGACAAATCCACACATAAACGAATGTCAATAACAAAAAATATCGAATCGTTTATGGTGAATTGCTGATTCATTCGAGGTGTTTCAATGATACAATTCAAGTCATTCATTTCATTCGATTGTTTACAGCTGAAGTACTCGGTAGTGTGTTAGTTTAAAAATGGATTGAAATTGTGTGCAATTTTTTTTATTTTTCTTATTCTATCAACGAAAAACAAAATATCGATAAGAATGAATCAACATGATAACGAATGAACGAGAGCTCTGGCGCTATGCAATTTTTTTTTTTTAAGAAAACACATACGAAAGAAGAAATACAAAAAAAAAAAACAATGATAAATTCAGCACGAACTTTAAACGACGAATAACAAATATTCGAACAACACGAATTCATTCGTAATTGTCGGTTGGATAACAAATCAGTGTAGAGAAAAAAGAATAAAATAAACGAAAAAAAAAAAGAAAAAAAATTCAAACGAATAATTTATGTTCCGGAGACAAGTGCGGCGCGCTTCGTGTTTTTAACTCGAAGATCTGCGGCTATGTGTAATATCATTTGTATCGCACGTATCGTCTATACTTAACAATTCGGTGACGAAGAGATTTCAGTTTAATTGAATTTATGGTCGTTGGTTTTTATACTGTTCTCTTCACACACACTCTCTCTCTCTCTCTCTGTTTCGTTCTCGACCACGAAGAGATGTTGCTTGTTACTGTTGTGTTGTTGCTACTGCTGCTGTTCTTGTGGGGTTTTTCTCTTTACTCATATTCAGTTGATTTTTAGTTGTTTCTTTTCATTCATATGTCACACAACAATTGAAAAAGTGTTGCAATTCCGGTGTATTTACTTTCTGTACGAGAAGACAAGTTTGAACTTAGCGGCTCAACAATACCGTATATACAAATCAACAATCAGTTGATTTGTGTCTGGAGAGTGGTGACACTAACAAGCGTATCGATTCAAAATTGAAAACAAATTCAAACGATTTTTCGTGTTCACTCAATGTTTGATGCATTTGCTTCAGTTATTTCGACGGTTACGCACGTATTCAAATCTTTCCATTATGGAATTGTTTGAAATTTGTTTGTTTTGTTTGAATTTATTAAGGATTATGCCAACAAATTTTTGACGACATTTTGTTTATTTTTCAATGATTTTTTTTTTTTTTTTTGTTTTTTGTTTTTTGTTTTTCAAAACTACAGAACGAATATTAAAATATTTAATTCAAGTCAATTGTTTCAATCAATTGACTAACTTGATGTGAATACAATTCTGTTGTAAAATTACATTTTCAATTCACAACGTGTGCGGTGCAATTTAATCTGAATTCTGTTAAATATAAAACAAACCAAGTACTTTGCGAATGCAAAAAAAATTGATCATTCATTATAATTCGCATCAGGAGTCAATTGTTTTTAAATTTGTATTCAAATAAAAAGTGCTTGTGTGGCGAACTAATTTCAAAAAAGTTTCTGTTGAATTTGCAAAACATTTTGACCGTGCCGATTGTTTTGACTTCAGCGCATGTATGATTCAACATACTCAATGTGTTATGGATAACAACATCGCTATACAATTCAATGCTTTAATTGATTTGAAAACACATCTGAAAATACAACGGCAAAGTGTATGGGCAAAACGGGGAATGCTAAAAAGAATCAAATAAAATAGATGTGAATAAGTGATTGCAACGAAGAGAAGCAGAAAATAAAAAGTTAAATCGATAACAAGAAGTGTAAATATAGAAAAATCAACACATCACATTTTGCTGATCGGAACGGTTTTACACAATTTTAAATGTTAATACTTGAGTCAGGCGAGAGCGCAGAAAAGTTGAATTGACAGAAAACTAACAACTGGTTCCATTCAGACGATTGCGTATGAATCATATTCAATTTTTGCGGGAATTTTTTTTTTTTTTTCTTTAAATTCTCTCCGCAAAATTCACATCGACATCATAATTCTCAAGATTGAGTAAATATTTCATCCTAAAAAAGAGGTAAGCGATTGTTGTTTGAGTTTGTTTTTTTTTAATATTTCCGTAATGGTTTTGTGCTCGCTTACACGTTCGCTCTCTTGCTAAATGTTCTCAGCATTCTACAAAATATCCGACGATTCTGAATCAACTTACAATATTTAGCGCAAAGTTTTTCTTCTTCTTTTTCTTCTTATTCTTCTTCTTCTTTTTCTTCTTATTCTTCTTTTTCATCAAGTTGTCGCACATAACTCTTGATGTTTAAAAACTTCATCACCCGTCTAAAGTTATGGGCTTGTTTGTACGTGTTTTAAATTAATTTCAATTGCCTCACCTTGACAATTCGCATCTAAGATGGGATTAAGGTACATGATGCTTTGCAACCGATCCAGACAACAAAACAGATTTGGTGAAACTTTGAATGAACTTGTTTACAATTAAGTGGCTATTTTAACGACATTTACTCCAGCTGACAAAGTACAGTGTGGTTTTTTAATCATATTACCATCATTATAAATAGAATTAATGGAACATCTCTCTCTCTCCTCTCTCTCTCTCTCTCTCTCTCTCTCTCTCTCTCTCTCTCTCTCTCTCGCTCTTCTTGTGGGTATGTGTGTATCACATTGTTAGCAGATATTTACCGGTACTCCCAATCTGACCTTTTGAAAAGTAATTTTTCTATTTTTAACACAATGAAGATATTTCTAGATTTTTTATTGATAAACCACCTATTGTTTTTACGTCTAAGCTACCACTGAACTGTTTTATTAGGTTTCACCTATATCAGTAAATGTTAATTTTGTCTCAAAAGAAGCCGATTATAGTATTATGCGCATAACATTGCACACACACTAAAATAATCCACAAAAAATATCGTTTAAGTAAATGATTTTATTATGACCAAAATTGGGCAACATAAAATCTGTTCATTTATTTGATTGCATCGCTTAAATCGTCCATCTTTCGATTGAGTCGTAATTTTTGTCATAAATAAATGTAACAAATTGTCTCATTTTATTGCCATCACATTTGTCACTGTGACACAAAAACCCATTCAATTTTCATCAATATATTTTAATAAGACATCAATAATTGTTGGGCTGAAAATTTTAACATTCCTACGTGTATCATTTAATTTGATTAGTTATAATAAATTGTGGGCGACGTATATCGAGTTCATGGATGAAGCCCATTTAAATTTAAATTCTCTGTGCGGAAATGAGTTGAACATTGTTTCATCATTGGTCTCACCACAAATAGATAGAACAAAATAAATTAAATTCAAAAGTGACAACAATTGACATAAATATCTACAGCTACACAACAGTGAAACCAAAAAAAAAAAAAAAAAAAAATCACAACTTCTTTCTCAGTTGTTTTGGGTGAAACCACAAAAACTGCATTTAACATTATATATATATTTCAATCATTTAGCAATTTTGTTCCATTAAATCAATAAAATCTATAAGCGTTGGTTGTAATTGTGAGCAAAGCAATGAATGCGCAACGCCCAACACATACAATTACACAAAAATATGCTGAAAATGAATTCAAGTCAATACCAAAATGAAAATAAACATAATTTTATCGGAGATTTATGAGTCATAAAAGTGATTTTAGGTTAGAGAAATGGACATTCATATAAAAATATATCTCCCAATCAAATCTTCCCTTTTTATTTATTCTTATGCTGACACTCATGCTTCAACTTTCACAGAAAAAGAACACTAAACAACTCACTTTCGGTTGTTGTTTGTCATATTTCCGTCGCAAGTTAATATATGACTGTGCGGTTTTGTTTTTAGCCATTATTAGTCATTTTGTACTCCCGTTTTCTACCGTCTTTCTCAACACAGTTTTTTTTTTTTCTCTCTCTCTCTCTCTCTCTCTCTCTCTCTCTCTCTCTCTCTCTAATCGTGAAACAACAATGAAAATCATGTCTAATAAACATGAGATATACAACAAAGATAGTTTGAAATAAAAACGATGCTGGCCATCACAATGCTGCGAGACAATACATTAACATAAGCAACAGTAATACATGAATTTGACTTAATTAAAACACAAGCATACATTCGGCTTAATTTAGCATTCATTTGTGTTGACAAATGATGAAGATCATTTGTGTGACCTTTTAATTAATTTTAATTTGGAGCAAATTCAAATACTCAACGAGTTATAATGCATATACGCATATAATTGATGCTACAATTTTTATTTAACTTGTTTAAATTTCAAACAGAAAATTTCATTTTATTTCGAAGAATTTCAAATAGCAAAAAATTAAATTTTTTTCAATGAATTTTATTTCATTTTGATTAAAAAAAACTTTTTATTCACATAAAATTATTTAATAATCATTGGCATCTGGTTTTTTTGTTGCTAAATAGTCAAGCGAACGTTGAATGGCCAAAGGGATGGGTGGTGGTGTTGGCAAATGCTGTCGAATATTTGTTTTCGGTTAATTTTGTTTTTTTTTTTTTTTTTTTCTCGATAAAGAATCATTTTTAATTAGTTGATTTGATTACTTACGAATCCCATTGGACGATAGCCATTTTCATCAGCAATCCAACTGATTGCCAATGGTTCACCATTCTTTGCAATCCATGTCGTTGAACCCTTCAAAAAGTAATAGAAAAATAAATGAAATACGGAATACATAAATATTAAATCTATAATCGAACGTTTTGAACACTGACTTGAACAATTTGTCCGCCTACTCCGCCTTCATTTGATGAAATTCCATTGCTTGATTCAAATTGATATTGATAATTTCCATCAACATCCGTTGTATGGGTTTTTGTCTTAATCACAGCACTTTTATCAGGCTTATGAGCACTTAAATCTGGCTTAAATTCGGCCTTTTCTTCGGATTTTTCTTGTGGTTGTTCTTTTGGTTGTTCTTGTGGTTTTTCTTCTGACTTATTCTCTACTGTTTCTATTGGCTTTGTTTCTGGTTCACTGTCCGGTTTATTCACTGGATTGCTTCGTTTAGCTGCAACCAAAGTCACCAATAATGTAACAAACAAAATCTATGACAAAATGAAAGAAAAAAAATTTACAAAACTAAATCACCAATTATTTGATTTTTTCAATTTCACTCACTGTTTTAAGATTCATCTTATTTTTTTTTTTTTTTTTTTTTTTTTTGCTACAGCTTCACCAAGAAATCCTTCACGTTTAACGTTCAACAAAGAAATAGCTTCCACACAATGATTTTACATGGTTTTTATAGCTAAAAAACCTGATTTAAGCTGAATATGCATTAGCTTAAAAAAAAAAGAATCTAAAATCAAAAGTGATCACAAGTTTTTGTAAAATTAAAATATTGTCTCTAAATGTGAATCATGTGTTAATTTTTGATCGATAGAAATATTCGCCACTAGTAGTACTACATTGACATAATAAAATGTGCAAAATTTATTTGTCAAAGGTCAGTAGAACCTCTGATGTTAATACTTTTCATAAACGAACGGAATGTGATGATGATTTGAAGGCATCTTCAATTAAATTAGCGACAAGGCGACAATAAACCGGTATTTCTTTTATGAATACGAAAACGATCAAAAAACATATTATATGCGCATAACATTTTTTATGAAAAAAAAAAAAAAAAACAAAAAACAAAACAAAGAAATAGATTCGATTTTACGATGGAGCCACTACTGTTTCTAATCAATAATTTTGCTTCCTTGGCTCTAATTTACAAATGTATTTCTTTTATTTATTTATTCATTTTTTGTTGTCATTCCTTCAAACTTGTAGGACATATCTTGGAAATTATATTAGTTAAAATGCCAATCGATGCAATAGCATTGATCTAGATGGTTTGTTCATATCTTAAGTAATAAATTTAATGGATTACTTTTACTGCAAAATTGTTGACTAACAATTCTCCATTCAAAAATAGCAAATATCAAGATAAGACAAGAAAATTTCTCTTCGTAATATAAAAAAAAAAAAACTTCTCTTCGTAATATGTTTGCAAATTGCATTTAGTGAATTTATTTTAGCTTTGTGTCTCTCTGTGTTTTTTTTCTTTTTTTTTATTATGTTTAACTAAATTGTTCTCGAGGCGAACGTTTTTAATTTGTTTTAATTGTTATTAGCCTGAGCATTATACACAGCAAATAGGAATTTAAAAGCAAAAGGGAAAATTATGTGCAGTCGAGATATTAGTAATTGAGCTCATAAACAAATACTAAGCCGTGCCGTGCTGAGGCGAGCCGACTTGCTTTTTGTATGAGTATATGGTATGAAATGGGTCGGTATGTGTGTGTGTGTGTGTCGAATATTCATTAAGAGTTTAGGATGATATCGTTTCGTTGTTTCGGTTGTAATTCTTTCATTGATGCAATACATGAATTTTTTTTTTTTTTTTTTTTTTTTGAAAAAATCGAACGCTCTTTCATAGTTCAGTTAATCGGTATGCTTGCAAGACAAAAGACGTAATATAATCCATGCGTTACACGCGCAAGTAATTCGAAGAAAAATCCATAGAATATTAAAAGCCAAAAATCATTGATGTTCAAAATAATTTTATTTTTGTGTCAATTGTTTTGTGTGACAAAATTTCGAAATTATTTTTGGTAATTTGTATTGAATGGAAATTCATCAAAGAAAAACGAAAAAAGAACAAAACAAAAAATAGAAAATAGATATTACGAATGAAGAGCCATTCACCTCAAAAGTGACAATAACCTATTCGTGTTTTATGTGATTTGTATCAGAGTTCGAATAAGTATTTGCAAATAAAAAAAAAAAAATCATTTTTAAGTGCAGTGTTGACATCAGAGTGAACGTTTCGAATTTCACAAACATATTTTTTTTTTTTTTTTTTCATCAAAATATTTTGTTGATTTTGATCTGAACACATAATTGCTATCGATTGCGATTCACTTGAGTGGAAATACAAACAAAATCGGAAGCAAATGCGATAACACAGTGAGCGAGAGAAAGAGAGAGAGAGAGAGAGAGAGCGAGAGAGCGAAAGCAAGAGACAAAGATCGAATGTGTTGATTTTTGGTTTGTGCCTACCAAATAGAGAGGAAAAATAAAAATAAAAAGCAAATAGTAAACAATGTACGCTTATTGGTACCCGCCTCGACACACTAAAAGGTAAACGAAATATACGTGTTTTGCGACACTGAAACTGTGAGGTGCGGCAAACGTGTACATTGCACACAATATGAAAATAAAATCATTGTTGTTGTTGTGTTGTTTTTATTGTTTATTGAGCGGTAAAATTGAGCATAAAACCAATTTGTAGGCATCAAACAATAAAAGAAAAACTAACAATTTTTTACAAGAAAGATAGCCTTTTTCGGTATTTTGAACATCATAAAATTATAAAAAAAAAGAAAAGAAACCATAAATCGGATGTATCAACTCCTGGAATTTTGAATACAAACAATGTCAGAACATCTGTACAAAATTCAGTTTCATTTTCATAAAAAGTAAATGTTATGATGGAAAACATTGACTTAATACCGTTGAATCAACTGTTTAAATTGATTCACATATGGGAAAAACAGCAACTGATCATTTCACAGGAAATTATCTATTTTAATTCAAAAAACAGAAAAAAACAAAAAAATTTCAATAGAAATTCAATTGACGTGATGAATCACATTTAGTGATTACAAAATTGCTTGTGACGGTGATCATTTGAATCAGTGGAACGTATTTAAAATTCTCAATGAATACGAGAAACAATGTCAAATATAACGCTCCTTCTCTATAATATAGCAGAAAATGATACGCGCTTGGTCGTGCTACTGTTGTTTCAATTAGTGAGTCAGAAACAGACTCACCCGTTAGTTTTCAATAGCATTAGAGAAACCCATTCTTACAGAATGCTAATGCAATGTGTTCAAACGACTCTGAATTGTTGTGCTACACATAGTTGGAGAAACAGGAGTATTAACAAATTGTAATTGTATTGTATTGCATGCTTACATTCGATGCACACAAACACACACACAAATCGATTTTATTTCGTTTTGTTAGAATAATTTCATTCGAATGCCAATTACTGTTATTGTTATAATGCATATTTGGAGATATGCTCATTTATTTTGAAAATAAATTTCTATGTAAAACGTCGTCACATTACTATCCAAAATAGCGTATAAAGTACGTAAGTTTCATTTTCGATACGTTCACTGACCATTCGATAAAATACAAACAATGACAGTTTTATTCATTTTAAATTGATTGTAATGCAGAATGAGGGAGAAAACGTAAATTGAGCATGAAATCATATCGATGATATTCAATATTTTCAATATTGTCATTGACTTTTGTGCAGTTTTTCTACTTTTTTTGTTTTTGTCTTCTGATTTGTTTTGCTTCAGTGTCTGCATACATTTATGTGCTTAAATTTCCTACACACGATTGTTTTGCTCATTCATGAGGCTAATTGAGGGGAAAAAAAAAAGATTGTGTAGGTGTGTCATATATTCAGTAAACAACCGGCAGCGTTCTTTGCAACCTGAAATTACTATAATTTGATCACTACTTGTTATTATTCATATTTTTTTTTCCGATTCTAGACAATCAAGTGCTTATAAATAGTTTCAATCAATTTGCTTCATTTTTTTTTTCTTTGTTTTACAGGGCCGATTTAGATTGGATCTCAGGAAAGATAAAGGGACACATGGTAGACATGATACATAATACATCCAATTCACAACATGCTTACGATCCAGGCGAATTAAACAGGTTGGCATATCTAATTAGCGATTTAAATTCTAAATTTGATGTTCTTTGTGTCTATAATATTCAAATGTCTGATAGATGAAGTGTTTGAATATTAATTTGAAATGTATAATATGACATTTCATGTCACGCATTAAAAACAATTTTTTTTTTTTCTATTTTATTCTTATCATTTATTCATGGAATTTGTAACTTGAGTAAATCTATAACATAAACCCGTCAGCAATTTCAATATCATTCTAATGTTACATAACATTTTTCTATATTCATCTTTGGTTAAACTACTCAAATTACAACAAATAAAGAGTCAATCGAATATGCATGAACAGCAATAGTAGCAAATTATACCAATTTGCACACAATCTAAATGTCAAAACCTTCGGCCCAATTCTTGCTGAAAGTCAGAGAGTTCATTGATGGCAAATTGTCGTTTCTATTTTAAATAAATTGATGTGAATGAATTTAATAAATTAATGAAATAAACACAGTTATCACAGTATAATACAATCAAGATGATTTGCCATAAATGGGAAGAAAAAAAAAAAAAAAAAACAAAAACAAAATCAAAATTCGAATTGTTTCTATTTACGAAAATGGCAAAACAGTTTGTTTTACGATAATAAAACAAACAAGAATTTTGGTCATAAAATAACGAAAGAGTTGGAGTATTTGGAATTCAAAAGTCGAAAATAAGGAAAGAAATGTTGCATGAAATGCTGCCGATGTGTTTAAGAAAAAAAAAAAAAAAAAACTGGAATGAAATCACCCGAGCCAAATGAAATCAAATGGTCGTTTTGGAACTTGAATGAATCGCATATAAATGGAATGCAGTTAGAGAAGAATGTGGCATTATTGTAGAAATTGCCATCCGAAAATAGAGCGAAAAGAACGTTCTCAACGAGATTCAATGACGACATGAAAACTTTTGTCTCTGATGTATTTCTCTTTTTATTTTTATTTTTGCCAAAATATTTCAAGTCCTTTGAAATAATTTTAGTCTGGGAATTTAATGGACAAGTACAGTTGAGTCAAAAGAATAAATTGTTTTTTAAATAACTAACTGCAACGAAAAAACAATTCTGCTTGAGATTTTTTCGTTTATTTCATTTTTTTTTTTTTTTTTTTTGTGCAGTGCATAAAGGTCAATTTCAACGTTTCAACATAAAGTGTCCATGATTGATTGTGACGCTTACAAAACTATAAAATAATACTGAAGTTAGCTTATTCGAACAAGTATTGAACAATCGATTTGACGAAATCATCAAAACGTAAAGAATGACGTGATGGGAGTTTCGTGTTTTAACTTCAAACTTAAAATGTGTGTGTGATCGTCTTTAAGAGCGTATCCATAAATTGATAACTATGGCCGAATGAATTTGATGACGAGATAAAATACGACCATACACCGTACACTGCCATTTAATACCATCAAGATGAAGATATTTTCGTGCTGCAATTGCTTTATCAACCTCATATTCTCTCATCGCTATGGATTTGTACATTTTTTATGTGGCAATTTTATATGATTTTCACTTGTTTGTAATGGCCAAACTTGCACATCGTTGCTGAGTGACGACGATGTATAATGCGAGAAAAGTCACAACTGCGATAAAATACATTGTTCAAACGGGTGGATAACAAAAGCAAAAAAAAAAAAAAAAAAAAAATGATAAAAAAGAGAAATAAGGAAAAGAAAAAAAAAAAGAAAAAACCTTAACTGCTTTTAGTTATGCTATGAAATTGCCATTTTCATGTTTAACGGTCAATGGAATTTCAGTTTGGATATAACACAGAGATCGAGCAGTGAAAATACATTAGCACAAGCGACGATTAAATCACTGCTTAAGAAGATAAGACGAAAACGTTCCTACTTGCATAATATTGCTGAAGAAAGTGCCATAATTTGCATATTAAACATACTTGACCCTTATGATGATGCTGCAAACAAATTGCCAATCGCTAAAACATCACATTAAATGTGCATGGCATTGCAGTTGAATGCATGCCAAGAAAAAAAAAAATTCAGCATTAACCAATGAAAACTCTGGATTTTTGATTAAATATTTAATTGTCATCAAAATCAATATTAAAACACTTACGCTTTGAAGGCAACTGAAAGCATTTATGTCCAAATCAGATAAAGAATTTTTCTGTAGCAAACGGAATTGAATTGGAAGTGGTCACAGTCAAAATATTGGATATTTTCTTTTCTTTTTTTTTTTATTGTTGAAAGAAACACTTATCCTTATATCATTACAACTTTTTAAATAGAAATATCCGTAATTTTATTGCCAGTTCTCGTCCTTAGACAAAATCAAACGATCCTTTTTTTTCGCATTGCGCCAAATTGCACTCGATTTTTTATGTGTGAATGTTTGTTTGTTTTTTTTTTTTTTCTTCTGTTCTTTCTGGTTAAGCTTTATTTTTCGTGCAGTGAAATTCCTCAATAAAAATGCCACTCATCCGACAGGATCATATAAAATTTCTTTTATTGCACCGCCATTTATTACGTTTCAACATAAATGGAAAGCTCAAAATATAGACAGATATTAAATTGTACTATCAATGCTAGTGAGATTTAGACGCATGGATAAATTCGGAATGCAGAGAGAGAGAGGATCAGAGAGAGAGAGAGAGAGGAGGAAGGATCAGAGAGAGAGAGAGACCAGGGAGGGAGAGAATGAAAGAGAGAGAGAGAGAGAAGGAGGTGAGAGAAAAAAATACATAGAGAAAATAAAGAAAAGAAACAAAAAAAAACATACTCATGAAGCGTAATGCGTACAGTTGATATTTGAATGATGGAATTGACGGCATTCTCTGGATGTCGGCTGTAATTTGTGTACTATCGTAATAATTTCAGGTCATGGCAATGTTCATTGTCGAACATACGAACGATATGAAGTAGTAAAGAGAATTTGACGATGCTATTAAATCGATTGTAAAATTTTAATGAAAAAACCATTCTCAGTGGCATTGCAAGTTGAAAATTGGGTCACTCGCCCTCCATTCCCGATGATTTTCTTTTTTCTTTTTTTTGAATTCCAATTTTGATTCGAACAAAAAAAAAAAAAAAAGATGAAAATGAAAATGGAAATAAATAAATATACAACGCGCACCATATTTAATGAAGTGATTCTGTTTATGGGGTTGATTGCAATGGAAAGAGGGAAATTCTGGAAAATATCAATGCCGCGTATTCGACTTGGCAATAACACGTGTTTCAGAATATTGGCATATCAATATTGGCAGATGCAGAGCATGTGGAAAAATTTTCACTTAAAATCGCATACGACTCAGCCGAAACAACTGCATCTTCATGCTGATGAAAGTAAGAAAAAAAAAAAAAAATTAATGATACATAAGCTCCTTGCGGCATTAAATTTTCATTTGCTTTAAAAAAAATACGAACTAATGAAATTGCGATAAAGCAAACAAATGCACATAAACCGCAATAAGCAAATCGTAAAGTTTTATTTATTTCAAGTGCAACTTGTATATGCTTCGAATACGAACTTTACAAAATGGACTAATGACTTAATATTGGACATCTCAAAACGATAGTACTTCATTATTTGTGTGATTTGGCCACCGACGTTTGTTCAATTCAGACGACAGATGAAATGCAGAAAAAGAGGGAGAGAGAGAGGGAGAGGGAGAGGGAGAGGGAGAGGGAGAGGGAGAGGGAGAGGGAGAGGGAGAGAGAGAGAGAGAGAGAGAGAGAGGGAGAGAGAGAGATTGAGAGACATAGAGAGAGAGAGAGAGAGAGAGAGAGGGAGAGGGAGAGGGAGAGAGAGAGATTGAGAATGGTATTTATTTTGGAAAAACATGTAAACTTTGAATCAAAGAATTTTCGGTTGTTTTGAATATTGCGATACAAAGCAACAACATTTTGGTATTTTGTTGCCAACGTGACTTTTCTTCAAAGTTTGCCTTATGGCAAGGATGCAATTCGAATTGTTAGCACGAATACAATGGCTAATGCGAATACTTTGGCTAATAAATGAATGTTTGTTGCTTCAGATGGATTTAGTTAAATCCCAATTTTATGCATGTATCAACGTATACCGAAACACTATTACATGCGATAATCGGAGTTTTCCATGTTCAAATTGAAATTTATTGTTTTATTCAGTATACGGAATATATTCGAATGGTGTGACTGAATTGAAAGTAAAAAGAGGTAAACCAACTGATGCTGAATGTTGGATTAATTCATTTGATGCTTGAAATCGCTCGACTGAATGCTTTACTTTCGTTCTTTCACTTTTTCTCAATCCTCTCTCTTTTACTCTTGATTCGGAATTTTCATCGCAAGAACACGTGCGCTCAAAGCACGGAATGACATCATAAAATCCAACAAACAAAATTCTACCGAATTAATTTGTTATTCCCTTTGCTTGTCATTTGCAGTTATTTTTTTTTTTTATTTTTTTTTTTGTTTTGTTTTGTTTTGCTTTATTTTGTTTGAATCAAGCGATTTTACATTTATATACTTCCTATTTACAGATTTGGTCGCCCGTTGCTAAATTTTGCAGCTGCAGCTACCATATTAATAATGATTGTTGGAATTTTTGGAAATCTATTGACCGTGATAGCCTTACTAAAGTGTCCAAAAGTTCGAAATGTGGCAGCCGCATTTATTATTAGGTAAATGGATTTTGATTAAAGGATTAAATGTGAAATGAAAGTTGTTATTGTTGTTGGTTTTTTTTTTCATTAACCTGATAATTCACAACTTATTTAATGTTGCAGTTTATGCATAGCCGATTGTTTATTTTGTGCAATTGTTCTGCCATTCAGTGCGTTTCGTTTCATCCAAGGTACATGGTTGCCAGACGGACCATTATGCCAAATAATACCATTTTTACAGTATGGAAATGTTGGAGTTTCATTACTTTGCATTGCCATGATTACAATAAATAGGTAATATAAGTATACAAAATGAAATCCATCCTATCAAAATGAAAACTTTTAATCTTACTGATGCATGAAATTTTTTTTTTTTTTTCTTCTTTTACACTTTAGATATATTATGATCACACACCATAGTTCCTATGCACGAATCTATAAAACATCATGGATTGCCGTTATGATTGTATTTTGTTGGGTATTTTCTTATGGTATGCAGCTTCCGACATTGTTCGGCATTTGGGGTAAAGTGTTGTTATCAATTTGTGAATGGAATGCATAAAATCGATTTTCATATCAATTTTATTTGATTATTCAGGTGTATTTAAACGCGACGATAATCTTGGCACTTGTTCAATTATGCCAGACTCAAATGGGAACAGCAGCAAAACGACCTTATTTGTGACGGCATTTATAATTCCATGCATCATTATCATTGGATGTTATACAAGAATATTTTGGGTTGTTCATAAGTATGTTATTAAATTTGGAAAAAAAAATAATTACAACAAACATTCTATTGATTAATTTTATTGGATTTTTCCATATTTGCGGAAAAAAAAAAATAAATAAACAGATCAGAACAACGAATGAGACAACATGCAAGCAAACAGAATGCAATACCAAATAATTTGCGTATAATACCATCAACAGCATCAAAACAAATAGCTACCAAAGATATAAATAAACGACGATCAAATACTGAAGTGGCACAAATGGCAACACAAATATCAGCCATATCAAGTGGTACCAACCAAATGGCAATCGAACCGAACGCAATTTGTGCGGAAAATATAAGTGTTAGTAGTCGAAGCGATTCAGGAGTGGCCATATCAAGCGGAACAAATCAAATACAAAGTGGAAAATTTACGAAACCATTACGTGTTAAAGATTCACGCGATGCAAAAACCAAACGAAATGAATGGCGCATTACAAAAATGGTTTTAGCCATATTTTTATCATTTGTTATGTGCTATTTACCAATTACTGTAGCTAAAATTGCCGATAAAAATGTTTCATATCCATCATTTCATATTATCGGTTATCTGTTACTGTATTTGTCATCATGTATCAATCCAATCATTTATGTTATTATGAATAAACAGTATCGTCAAGCTTACAAAACTGTCATCCTTTGTAAACCAGGACGATTGTTGGCTTTCACACAGGCCGGAAGCTCTATGGGTGGTAAGACGGGTTTTTTTTTTTTTTGTATTAATTTTTTTTTCTTCTTCATCCCAAGTGAACGCAATAGGCTTTGCCGAAAGTCTACAGGCCTTCAGCTAGACTTTCAATATAATTCAAATGCAGGCGTTCGTTGCTATTCTTTCTTCTTCACAGTCAATATCATCTGCATGCGAATAAAACAAAAAGAAGAGAAGGGAGAATAGAAACGAACGTCTGCATAAGAATTATATTTAAAGTCTAGCTGAAGGCCTGTAGACTTTCGACAAAGTCTATTTCGTTCACTCGGGATATTGACAATCGTATCTTAGCGATTCGATTGAAATTCGGTGGAATCATTTGGTTTCTTAGAAATATCAATTTGTTTTAGAGAAATGGAAAGATGTCGCATTCAGCTACAACCACAGTCGTACCATGGTATCACAGGTTTCCCAGCCAGAGGATCAGCAATTGTCATCTACGACTCCTCAACAGTGTCGCCAAGGTAGCATTAACACATATACACATAATATGTGATAAAATGTGAGCCAAATTGACACAAATTTTCTTTTTATTCATTTCACTTCATATTCATTCTTTAGATTCACCCCATCCAAGACGCTTCCAAGACATTCGCGGTAGCACTGATCCACATTAGTTATCCATACATCCGCACGAATTAATTGTATCAATCAAATCATTATACATTTTTTAGACAATTGAATCAATTTTAACATTCACAATAACAAACCATTGTTTAAGAAACAATTTCTAGATAAACCAAATATGTGCCAAAAATTATTGTTTTCTTTATTTTTAAATCATTTAGATCATAGTTGTTTTTACATTGCAAAATTACACATTTGTATTCAGTAATCTTGTATATTTTTATGTGTATTTTTAAGTTTACTTATATTTGTATTTGTAATTTATTTAATCAATACGAAATTTGAAAATGTCTACTGCTAAATATATATATATATATATGAAAAAAAGCCAGATTTAATATGAAAATTATATTTTCACTCTATGATTGCCAATACAAAATAAAAAAAAAAAAATTTGTTAAACATTAAAAATTGTCGTTTTTTAAAATGAAAAATTTTAATAAATGTTTAAAATTAGTAAGTAAAATACTTTAAAAACCAGCAAAACATTGATAAAAACATAAAATTGAAAGTAACATTCGTAATACGAATGCATAACATTAGGTAATTTTTTTTTTTTTTTTTTTTTTTTTTTTTAATCAATTGAATCAGCATTTATACTTGGAATGAGAAACATTAGTTCATAGTTCATTTGTACTTTGAACATTTCTGTCTATTTTATATCAAATTTATGACATTTAATTTGCTTTCAATACCTCCAATTCATTACGCAATTGAATTATTTCAGCTTCTCGATTGGCATATGCGGTTTTTAATTTATTATGCGATAATTGTTCGTTATACAATTTTTGCTTGAGTGTTTCAATTTGAATGGACTGCTGACGATTTTGTTCTAGTTGATATTCGAACTCTTCTTTTAAAGCTTTAATATAATTGACACAATCCTCCATGTTTGCATTGAATGTTGCTGCAATGGATACGTCTTGGACACTTTCCATATTAGCTTCGGTGATATCTTCAATTCGTATGGAATCAGTGGTATCAAAGTCTTCATACACATTTGACATGTTATTGAACTCATTCAAATTGTTATTGATACTTAAATTCTGGAATGATAAACCTGATTCATTGTTTTCGACTTTCACTGTTCTTTGAGTTAAATTTCGAAAACCTGGAATCATTTTATCTGTACAAAAATATGAAAAAAAAAAAATACAAAAAAAATATCAAAAGAGCATAAGATTAGAAGCGATACATAAAAAGGATAAAAATTCATACCAAACCATGCATCAGCAGTTCCCTTTTTGAACGGTGTTTTTACCGGTGCATATTGAAATGGGCCAAATTTTTCTTCAATTTTATTGATGTACATTTCAGCTTCCTAAAAATGGTGACAAAAAAAAGGAAAAAAAAAAAATTAAGAGATGTCAAAATATTTATGATAAATGTTGAAAAAATCTTACTTGCATTGCTATTTCAATATTCGATTTGTATTCGTTATTAGGTTCATTGGGACTTTCTTTTGAATAAACGTAACAATTGGAATAATTAGTCGTTCCAAGTTCTTTATCATTAAAGAATATGACTTCGAGTCGTCCTGTTTTTCCAATTTGCAATAACTTTGCAGGCCAATAGGGATAAATTCCTATTAAAATTTATGAAAATATCACTTGAAAAAAAAAAAAAAATCCAATAAAAATAATGAAAATCTTTAAATACCGTATTGCACCCATAATAAAATATGCGGTTTTGTGCAAACGCGAAAAACATCTTTGGAATCATTTATGTAACAATCACCACAATGTTTAAGTTCTGTGATTTGATAATTGCAATTTTTCAACAATGTTTTCGATAATTGCAAAAGTTCTTTTGAACTTTCTTTTTGCATTTTTGACGAATCTAATTTGATAAATTAAAAAAAAAAAAAAAAATTTAAATAAATATTTGCATAATTTCTTAAAAGTAAATTAATTTTTCTTACTCATGTATAAAATTTCACAATTGTGTTGTATCCATTTGAAATCGAGTAAAATTTCATTCAGGTTTTTGTATTGATCTTGTTCAACTTTTTCCATAATATCCAAAAGTGTAATCGGGTTTATCAACAAATTATTGATAGGATAATTGTCTAATTTTTCTGCACAGCCATTCTCAGCCTGTCTCATCAAAAAAGTATTCATTGAATCATTTTTTGTTTTTTTTTTTTTTTTTTTTTTTTGAAATAAATTTGAATGCAAAATTCAATTTAACAATTACATTTTCATCTGAAGTTACACGACTTATAAGTAATCCAAGTAGACTACCTAAGCTGTTATTGCCCAAATTTCTATAGAAATTTGAAATAATGTGAATGAAATTGGAAGAAAAATAACCTTGATCTTGATTTACCCATCATTCCAATTTTCAGCATCTTTGCATTCTTTGCACTTCCAATCACGTTTGTGACGATTCATATCTGGTACACAATTCATATGAAACGATAAAAAACAATCTGGTACTGAACATTTGACTTCTTGACCGCTTTTTCGGTGACAAATCCAACAGAATTTATCCCATTTTTTCTATGAAATTCCAATAGATCCAAAAAATTCAAAAAAAAAAAAAAAAGTATTTTATCCATATTTATAAATAAAAACTAGAATTAGTAACATCATGTATAGGTATCCCATTAGTTAGCATTTTTAAGGTAAAAATATCACAATTTATCAATTTACTTTATAATATTAAAATTATGAATATTTAACTCACATCTATTTTATTGTTGAATGAAGTCGATGGCTCAAGTAACATTGCCGTATCCAATTCAACTCTTGGAATGCGCCTTTTTTCTTCCATATATCGTTCATCAGAGAGCGGGAAATTATCATCGGATGAATCACTCATTGAATTTAGTTTTAACATTAAAAAAATTAAAAATCGACGAACAAATTTCGAATGTTTTTTAAAAAATGTTGTAATATTTTTTTTTTCTTTCTAAACTATTTTAATAATACACGACAAAAACACTATGATACGCAATTGATCAATGAGAATAAAAAGAACAATTGTACTAAAAATGTAAACTTGTGACACAAACAAAATGGCATTAAATTTTAAAGTTTAAAATGTTTTAACCATATGCAATTGTTTGGTTACAATGTTACCTATGAATTTCTTCTGAAGTATTTGATGTACTGAGAGTTAAAAAAAAAAAAGAAAAAAATGTTGAATCGACATTGACTAACAAACTGAAATATTAAATAACAACGCTACTAATGACAGTTTTGGCGCTTAACCATATAAACAAAATTGTGTGTGAAGTAGTGTGAGTATTATATTATATTATCAATAGCAAGCGTTTTATGGTTTTTTTTTTATGTCTTAGTGTCTACGTATTGAGGCAGATTTATTTAACTTATACCGTTCAGTAATGTCATACTAAACTACGTTTGATTTTTTTCTTTTACTCTTATTCTTAATCTTGTTCTTGCTCTTTTGTTTATAATTGTACACTATGCATACGCAATGTACTAGAATAATTATGTGCTGACTAATGAATATTTGAATTTATTTACACTCTTCACTAAAGAGCAATTCAATGCAATAAATCACATCCCAACGGTTTCAATAAAATTGTATATTCATAACTATACGAACAATTTTATTTTTAAAATATCGTGTTTTTTTCTTTAGAATTTGAAATTGATAAATTTTTCTATTTAAGATGATATTAATAAAAATAATAAGATGATTAATAAAAATGATTTTTATTATAAGAAAATTATATTCATTTATAAAATGAAGAGGTCAGTCAAAACAAAATGATTACTTGTACAAATCTCAAATAAAATAACGAATGAGACATCATGCAAGCGATTCGAATGAAATCCGAAGCTATTTTTCATTATCAAGTTTACATTTGATGCAAATCGGTATTTTATTGGTAATCATTTGAATACAACATTTTGCGCACCATTGATTTTTTTTGGCATGAGAGACTTCACGCTTCAAAGATTCGATTTTTTCAAGAAGTTCAGCAATCTGAACCTTTTGAAAATCGTATTCGGATTTCAAAGCGCAAATATATTCGCTGCATGCTTCCATATTTTCAATATATGATTGTGTAATTGGGATGGTTTTTATTTGATTTGATAAATTAAGTGAAGAGATGTTAGATTCCATATCATTTATCCGTTCAATTGGCACATTATCATCAGTACAATTTATGTTATCATCAAGCATTATTTGTTTGCTTGAATTGTTGTCATTTAGTTCGAGTTTTCGAAATCCGGGAATCATATCATCGAGATGCTTCGTGAAAAGCATTTCTCGAATTGGTTTAGTGTGTATCGGTGCAAAATGAAATTGTCCAAATGTTTTTTCAATATTTTGTATGTATTCATTTGCTTCCTGCAATAGAAAAAAAAAAACAAAACAAAAATCATAATTATTATATCGACAAATATGTTGTACAAATCCTTGTTATTACTTGCATGGCCTCTTGAATTTCGGATTTATTTTTATCGGTGACATAAATATTCGGATCTTTTTCTGAATAAAGATAGCATTTGTCATTGGCAACAGTGGCAAAAGTATGATCACCGAAAAAATGAACATCAAGTCTTCCATTATTGTCTTTTATCAATTTTGCCGGCCAATATGGATAATCATGATATTTTACCCAAAGTAAAATATGCGGCTCAGAACAAACAGTCAAAAATGCATCCCTTTTTCCCTCAATCATATAACAATCACCGCAATTCTTCAAATGATGAATTTGCGATTCGCATTCATCAAATAATTTTTTTGCTTGATTGCGAATTTCAGCGAATTTTTTCTTTTCATCGCGATTACAACCTAAAACAACGAAAATTGTCTTAAAATTTTGCAAATAAAATTGCCTAAATTACGAATTTTATTTATTTTTTTTTTTTTTCCTTACATTTGTGCAAAATTACTGTGTTATGCAATAGCCATTTGAAATCAAGCTTGAATTCATGTGCGCTTGTATAAGTGCCATTTCTGGTGTTTTTTAAAATATCCTCATATGTGATTGGATTTATTAATAATGTGCTGCTTTTTAATTCTTTCACATCATTGAAATCTTCGATCTATCAAATATAAAATAAATTTTATTTATTTCGAAAACATTCGAAAAAAAAAAATAAATAACATTTCATTTTACTTTTCGATTAATACGCTCAAATGCATGCTTCAGCAACTCAACAATATCATTGTCATTCAAGCATCTGTAATTGATTTATAATCAATTAATAAAAACAAAACGTGTTGATCTATTTTGAAAAGAAAATGAGAAGAATAAAACTTACGGTTGCACGATTTCTTCAGCAGATTGACATTCGTGACACTTCCAATCTGGTTTGTTTCGATTGTAATCTGGCATGCAACCCATATGATATGATATAACACACTGTGAGCATTTTACTTCACTGTATCCATTAAAGGGATCAGAATATATTTTTATGTGGCACTTCCAACAATATTCATCCCATTTACGCTAGAAATAATTAAACATTGATTATGTTTGAACATTTATACATTTTTCTTTCGAATTTAAAACGAATTATACATTCTTATCGCCGCCGCCGCCACGCCGCTGCCACTCGCTCGAAATATTTTTTTGGAAAGCACCACATAGTCATCGTCGTCACTTTCACTATCATTGATACATAGTTTACGAACTTTGGATGTTCGCGACATCATTTTCTATTAGAAAATGGAAATAATTGTTTAAATATGGAACAATTCAATTCAATTCGGCTATTTTAGTTATGTTTTTATGAGTTTAACGTTGAGATTAAATCAATAAAATTGAAATTTGTTAAATTGACGAAAAGATTCCATGTATTGTCAACATCGGATTCCATGTATTTCAATGCTTTTTTTTTCATTTTTCATGTAGAGAAATCCCAAATTTTTTAATGCTAAAGATACTTACCAATTGTTCTGCTTCAACTAAAAATCAATGAGAATTTTTATTAATCGAACTGTGCTAATGACGGTATTTTTTTTTTTATTCTGCGTATAAAAAATGGTCAATTTGAGAACAAAATGACTGGATAATAGTTATGAAATTGATCTGAAACTTGTTGCTGTTGTTGCGGTTTGTTGTATAAACAAAAGGTATTCGTTTACCGTTTAATAAGTATTAGGACCTTTCAAATTGTGTATGTATTGGTATTCGTATTGTTCAGCCTTTGTATAGTAATTCACAGTTCACGTTACACAGCCTTTGCATAGCAATTCGATTGGTTTTTTGTCTAATTTGTGAACTGACCACAAGCGCGCTACTGTACAAAGATAAAAATAACTCAAAATGTTTGAAAACAAAACGCTTCATAGTTATTGTTTATTTTTTCCAATAAAATCTTAATTTCAATGACATACTATAAAAATAATCGCACATTATTTTAGTACTTACAACTAAATTCTAAAAAAAAAAAAAAAGAAAAAATGTTATATTTTACATTTGTCAACTTATATGTAATAATTACAATAAATGTTTGTATCAATCAAACGTTTTTAAGTAGTTTATTCCTAGGTTTATTCAAATAATAATTACTTAATAATTTGCTAAAAAAAAAAAAAAAATAAGAGAATCAACTGTTGTTGTAATACACAATGTACTGTATATTTGCATTGGAACTATTCGCAAGCAAAATGAATATGAAAATAGTACAAATGAAATAAAGACCAACAACGAAATAATTCGTATAAAGTGTGACAATTGTTAGTTTCATTTTTTTTTACAAATAAATACTTCGACAGACAAAATTAGCTAGCCATTTCAGTTGATTCAGAATCATCTTCAGCGCCATAACATCGGCGCTTGTAATCACTCAAAAAAAACTTTGACATATTTGTTTTATCAATTTTAACCGACTGCGTTGTATTTCTAAAAAAAAAAAAAAAAAAAAATTGAAAACATGAAAATGTTGGTTTTTTTTTTTTTTTTCAAAATATAATCCATTCATCAATGAAATCCATTAGTTAAAAACAACTTACATCGTTTTATAAAAAATGGCTTGGCAATTTTCAATTTCAATACGTAGAGAATATAATTTGGCCAAATCGATGAGTTTGTCATTCTCTTCGGTATTTGTGTACGGTAGAATCAATTGTGATTGTTGAGAATCTTGCAAGAATCTAAATAAAAACCAAAAAAAAAAAAAATTAAAACATTAAAAATTTGTTGAATGATTATGATAAAGTAAATATTAAAGTGAACAAACCTCGATAAATGTTCATTGACACTGCTAAAAATGGTGAAACCAGGACGTTCATCACGAATCCTTCGGCATCCAGCCCGAATTTCTCGCACCTCAATGCTTGGTGATGATAAAAATGGATTTGATGTTTCACCTGACATTTCACTTTCAATTTGTGCCGTTTGAATGCCAGACGCAAAATTTTGTTGTCCTTGTTGCACAATATCAATTGGTAATGAAATTGCACTGCGTAACACACGATTTGTATTTGATGAAATTTGATTGTCTGATGTTGACGGTGATGACAATGTTTGATTGTCATTTGATGTTAAGCGATTTTGTAATGTTGCTGGAAATTTCGTTGGAAATATTAAATCTGAATTTAACAATGCATTTGAATCGATTGTATTATGTGATGCATTTAAATGTGATGCAAATGATGTTGGCAGCTCATCAGCTGACATTAATGTATCTTCATCTTGTCCCATACAATCATCATTAATAAATCGTGATTTATTACTGGTTGCATTGTTAATTGAATTGCGTGCTGGTTTGGCCCGTTTAAAATCATTTTTTGATGCAAAATTAACCATAGCCTCATTACCTGGCCAATCGGTTAATTCATCGTCACCTTCTCGATCACTTTCATTTGTTTCACCAGCCTCCGAATCGCTGCTACTTAATGAGCTTGAACTTAAAAAATCATTTAAATTACCACAATCCATGCCATTTTGTTGATTAAATTGCATTTTCAATTGATTTCGTTTGCTTTGTTTTCGTTTATGATTCGAATGACGTGATTGGCCTTTACGTGAATTTTCTTTATTAATTTTTATAGGTGCCGAATTATCAACGATTGGTGATTCAACAATACAACCAGATAATTTATCATGTATACTCGAATCAAAACTACCTGATTTCAATGGTAATTTGTTTGCATTTCCACAAGATCCACTGTCGATGGATAAGCTTTTTGCTTGAAATGTACTGGCCGTTTGTATATCGTGTGACAATGGTATATGATTATTATCAATTGTTTTATTTTGGCTATTTTTCAAATATGCTAAATCAAAATTAAAACCACTTGGCACATGTTTTTCATCATTTGCCGTAACAATAGCTGGCGTAAAGCCAATGGCACCGCTATTATTCAATGAATCTTGTGAGATTTTCTCAATTTTTGATATAATATTTTTATTCAGTGGCATTATGCGTTCACATGGTTTTGCATATGCGTTACGGCTTCGATTTTTGTATTCCAAATATGAATTTTTCGGTGTAAAAAATTCCCGTTGACGTGGTACACTGCTTGAATGTAAACGATAATGTTCATAATCATGATATCGTTCACGATGTGAACGTTTACGTTTTCCACAAAAAAATAATCCTGTTCGAAAATTCTCCTGATTTGTATGCTTCATAACACGCTTCTTAACACTGCTACCAGTCAATGGAAATATTGTACCTTGATTTGGATTACCTGGCGTCGATGGTGTTGTTTCATATTCCACGGCCATACGTTTGAATTTACGCTTTCGACGAGTGCATGGTCTATGTATTAGAATAAAATTATATTGAATTAATCATGTTTGTTTATTGTTTTATTACTTTTTAAAATATTTTTGATCATATTTACCGTGTTGGACTAAAGTTTTCGTTCAATGAATCGGATTCAAAATTACCAAACAGGCATGTCTGTCGCACTTTTAATGCCAACTGAAAATTTTGCCGATCATCTGAATCACTTAAAATGGAATTCGATTGGCATTCATTAATATCAATGGGGCCATCAGCTGGACTTGAACTGTCTTCAGTTGGTTGTGGTGCACATGCTGTAATTATTTTAAATTCAAGAAATTCTATACTTTATACATACGTATATGCATACAATGCAATTATCCAGTTAGCGTAATATGACTTGCGCATTTGCGAATAAAAAAACATAAAAAAAATCTTACGTAAGTTGCCGGTACTTCGAGTTCGTCGACGGCCGCCCCAACAATGTCCAGCTCTTACACGTGACGTTTCTTCTAATGCTAATGTCAAATCATGTGAAAATTGTTCCATATTGAATTCGTAATTATTTCCGTTTCTTTGTTTTTTTTTTTTTTTTTTTTTTATTCAAAATGCGTCCCGATCATTTACATAAGTTTCAATTTCTATTGGCTTTTAAATTTCAATTGATTTCAAATCTTTCCTTTGCCAGCATCTAAATGGGAATATATTAAATGATAATAAGAATTAGTTCCACATGATTTAAATGGCATTGTTTTTTTTTTTTATCGAATTTAAGAATTGATTGAACGATTGTGTTAAATTAACAATTTCGCTTAACAATAAAAAACACGAATAAGACAAGGTAATATATTTTGGTGTTCAAATACAATTGGTACCAATGGTAATTGAAATGTAAAAATTAATTTCCGAAACACTATTGCACTCAATCGAAAGGTCATCAAAATTTACATTTAAATTTATGATACGAAATCACAAAATGTGGATGAAAAATGTAAAAATGTGCGTAATTATCGCGAAATGACCATGAACACAATGCATACCATTCAACAAAAAAATACATATAATTCCACATTAAATTGCTTGATACAAAATGCAACCACTTAATTAAATTGATATATATATATATATTTGTATGGAGAAACTGTGTACAATATTTTTTCATGAACATTTTCAAAATCCTACCAATTAATTAGGATATTCTGCCAAACATGCACATTTTTTATGTGACATTTTCATTTATTTAAATTTGTAATAAGCCACTTTTGATGTATAAATTGATATACATTTGCAATATAACAAAATGTTCGATTTGTTGAATTGTTTTGACTTGTAAACTTTCGATTAAAAGTATACTTTTTGTTTCATTCAATAACAAAAAAAAAAAAAAAGCAAAAAAAAATAATAAAACGCACACCACTGACAGAAGAGAAAAAAAAATATACACAGATTCGAGAGAGGAAGAAAAAAATACGACACAACAGCAACGTAGGTACTACTCTCATTCACTCATTAAAACGTTGAGTTATCGCCACTGCATCTTTTTCATTTTGTAATATTCACCAGTGGTCTTTTTCACTCATTCAACAATATTCGTCCGCTTTCACTCTCTCGTTGCTATTGCAATTCGAATCGAGAAAAAACAACACACACACACACACATCTATTCGTCTCTTTTAACTTGAGAAAAAAAAACACCTTTCGCTTTTATCTCTTTATGTTTACTTACAGCTATCTGTCTCGCTCTATTTTGTCAAATCACTTTCATTGTTTGTCGAATTGTCACATTTTGACAGTTGTTATCGCCACCAAATTACACCATATTACACCATATTACAACCGCCAAATGAAATTTTATATTTATATGACAATTCGATGTGCGTAACAATTCTTAGGCATTAAAGAAATAAGGAATTCAACCAAAAATAAATTTTCTTTTTCATTTTTATTTTTATTTTTTTTTTTTTTTTTTTCAAAAAACTAAAAATACATTGAACGTACTAGTATACTAGTTTTTTTATGTCAAATCTACCTCTTTTATTATTATTATTATTATCATTATTATTACCCCTTTTCATCATATTTTCAACAAACGATTCTACTTTCTGAGAATCATTGCTTTTGCTATAATATTCAAGTAATTTAACTGCATCACAATCATCATTTTTTAATGTAGTTAATGCTATTTGGCATTTTTCCACAAATTGATTTCGTTCGAAATCGGTGACATTACGACTTACATTTAAGCCATCCAATGGATTGTATATATACATCGAGTCTCTATTAATATTTTCTTGAATTGTTCCCTTGGAAATTGATATTGCATCTTTGTTGAAATCAAATGAAGCATAGAAATCGAAAAATGCAACCAATAGCTCGGACAATGGCATGGTATTTTTTGTTTTGAAAATCAATTTCGAAATATTTGTAACATTTTGACCCGTTTCATTAAATTCATGCAACGTTGTAAAGTCATTAGATGGTGGAATTATTGGTTGTGGTAATTTTTGTAGAAAAAATAATGCTAAACAGGTGATCATAAAATTTGACAATCCCATCGATGGATATGATTGAACAATATTAAATTCTTTAGCCCATGCACGAATATAGAACACAAACGGTCGCACTCGTTGATCAATTTCACCAAATGTATAAAAAATTTCCGACATTTGAACACCAGACCTGAATGTGATGATTATTAATTATCATTTCATTTCCAATGCATTGGCAAAATTGTATTGTTTTACTTACGTATTACTCATTGATAAATCGCATTCCAAATTTGTGTGTGATTGAACGTATTTGATGATTGGCACTCGTGCATTCAAAATTGGTACTACATTCACTACGCCATGTAACCAATGTCGGGCAACACTTTGCAGCACTTGCAAATTATTTCGAATTGTGTACCGTGACATGTCATTGGTTTTACCTATGAAAAAAAAAAAAAATGATCAATAGAAGATTTAATAATATTTATTTGAATGTATTTTAAATCTATTTACCCAATTCCATTGCATTCAGTGGATTTTTCCTCGTGCGATTACCAAATGACATCATCACCATGTCCAAATCAGATTGCATTCGACCAAAGCCATTGATTGATGAACCTTGATATAATAAAAAAAAAACTATCATTTTATAAAAAACATATTTAACTCAATTCAAAAGTATTAAAGAGTGAAATTTTTATTTACCGAATGGTAATACGGTTGAGTTTTGGCAAACACCAGAAAGGGCATCTTCAATTTGAAGTGCTGTTAAAAAACGTAATCGACTCGATAAATCGCTCAATTTATTCACTGTATATAATTTCATAATTTGCTTATCAATGGTTCTTTCAGCACGCATCAATTGCAGAATTTTATTTTTATCTGTCAAGTTTGTTTCCCGTTGGTAGTTGAATGATTTATTTTTCCAAGATGCGTTGGTTGGATTAAACGTTAAAAATCTACTTTTAGTACGGATTTTGCTATCAAAAAATGGATTACCTAAGGTGGAAACAACAAAAGTAAATAAAAATAAATATTGTAAATATTTCTAAATATACTGAATATCATAAATTTTTTAAACATATGAAAGCTGATTTTTAAATTTAATCTGATTTTAGAAAAAAAAATGGATTACCATTGTGATAAGCATTTTGAATTATTTCATTCGTAATACCCTGATTAGCAAATTCCAGCAATAGGTATGACTTTTTATCAACTTCAGATTGAAATACATTTTGTAATGAACCGCCACGGGAGAAATAAGTAGTTAGTTCATTAATTGAATTTAAATCTCCAGGAGTTTCGACTAAAATGCTCCTCTTTGCTTGATTTTGTCGTTTCTTCACCTCATTTACAAATGGATTTTGAATGATTTTTGCTGTAAAATTTCAAATAAAAACAAAATTATTCATTGTAATCAAAATATTTCATGTTTTGAAATAAGAAAAAAAAAAAAAACTAATTACTTACAATTTTTTTTGCCATCGTGATTATGTCTGATTTGAATCTGATGCGATAAACTAAAAGGCACATTTCGAAAACAACGAAATGAATTATTCAATTTAATTGGATATTTTAACATTATTTTTTTTTTAGCAAATCGTTGTTTTTAAGAATTTTTGTCAGACATGCATTGATGTTTTCAAATGTGGTTATGTTAATTGTCAAATTATGTGACAATTTGTCACTGACAAATAAAGTTACCGTCTGACATAAAATGTTAAAAATATTCACCATATTTGAAAAAAGCGGGACTTAAAAAGCGACCATAGTTGAAAAAGTTGATGATAAAAATGAATTGATACAACACATATCAACAAACTCTATTGAGATTTCGTATGAAACTTTCATCTTTTGTTATAAATAAAGCAAATTCAAGTTCAAGTCTCAAACGAGAATGTCAAGTAAAATGCTATTGTCAAGCTGTTAGTCTATTCTTTCTAATTGATTAATTCTTTATTAATCAGAATATGTACATAAGAGTCTATTTTAATTTTGACATGATTTCCAATAAGCCCCAATTTTGATTACTATCAGATGGTTTTGTAACACAATGCTCTAGCTCTTGTAATGTTTGTCGAATCATAATTTTTAATGTGGAACATTCAGGATCACTGACATTACCACCCCATGGAGTTGTTGGATCAAACACATTTTCCAAATAAAGTATCTGTTGATCTGGCTTTTGTATCTTTTCCGTTGTTCTAACTGTTATCATTTGATTTTCAAAATCAAATGTTTCATAATATTTTAAAAATTCTACGAATAATTCAAGAACGGTATTTGTGTTTTTCGTTTTAAATTGAAATTGCTCGAAATTGAAAATAAATGTTTCTTTGATTAGATTTGTAAAATTTTTCGATTGATTATTGCAAATTTGTTGAATGACTTCATCGAAAGTTGGTACAAGAGGTTCTTTTAATTGTTGTAGAAAGCATAAGCACATATATGACAATTGAAAATTTGTAAAATTTTCCCTTTTATTGTAGCGTGTGATATCAAATTCTTTTGCCCATCGTCGAACCATAAATATGAATGGCCTAATACGTGAATCCAATAATCCCATTGCATACATGAATTCGGTTATATGAAAACCATCCCTGGTGAAATGCAAAAAAAAAAAAAAAAAAAAACGCATTGATTATAATCAAATAAATTCAATGGAACGAGAAATATCTTACATATTTTTGATAGATATATCGATGACCGAATGAATATTCGTGTCAAAATATCGAACGATTGGTACACGGGCACCAGCAAATGCATATACCTCACTACTGCCCGGTACATAATAATCAATCAATGAAGCGATACACTTGACTTTACGTCCTTGCAATTTTCTCATATCTTCAGCATTTTCGAAACGTTTCCCTTGAAATGCTAATGGTGAATTTTCATTTTCATCTATGAAAATTTTGTCATCGTATAGAAGTGCCATATCCAAATCACAGCCCATTTTTCCAAAACCATTTACCGAACTACCAAACGGATATACTTTGGCATTTGAAAAAATATCATCCAAATGTTCATTTATAATGAGTTGTGATTGAAGTGCTGTAAGAAATTTTAATCGCACCGATAATTCCGTGAGTCGAGTGTATTTGTATAAAAGGTCTACTTGTTCATCAAATGAAGCTGCATTTCGTAAAATGTTTACAGTTGATGGTTCAATTGCATTATCAAATTGCAATGGTGCATCATTTGACAATGATGGATTTAATATTGAATTTTGTACAATTAAAACACGATTCGGCCATTGAACTGTATTCGGCTGAAAACCGCTAAATTTAAATGTTTCTTTGACTGCATCCAAATGATTATATTCAATTAACATTAAATTTCGTTGATCGTGCAATGTGTAAACAAATGCATTCTTAATTTCACCAAATTGTTTGCAGTGATGATAAACTTGACCGCAAATATCTTTTGTATTCACTTCCAACATTATCGAACGTAATGCCTCCGTCTGGCGTCTTGCAGCGAAATCACCAAGATTCTCCGCTGCAAAATGAAAAGTAAAATTGCGCATTAAATATTGTTCAATGAATATGTATTTGTTCATTCTAACCAATTAACTGTGAACTTTGAATTTGTTGATTGGGAGAAAAGGTGCTTTGTTGTCTAAACAGTATACCATTGGCATATTGACAGCTTTTTATTATTTTCTGCAATCTTAACATTTTAAAGACTAAAATAAAAATGCTTTCTTAATACTTTATTTCAATTTCAACTTTTGTTGTTTTGTTTTATTTTTTTTTTTTTTTTCAATTTCACAATTCGGCTAATGCATTACACACATTCTAGGTTATGTCATTGACAGTCCAATTCGGATCATGCTTGAGATTTTTTTACAAATGTCACATTTATAACACAAATATCAAATGTCATACAATGGTTTATTTTTTGGCGGTTTAAACAATTTATTTCAACTACTTAAAAATTAATCAAATGTTAATTTATTTTAAATTTGAAAACACCGATAATAATCCCCATCTTTCTTTATTCGGTGTTTGACTATTGAAATTCATTAAATCGGTATATGTATTTTGACAATACAATTTAAATGCTGAACATTCATCAGAGCAAACATTACGACTCCAATTTTGTTCTAGCTCAAATGGATTAGCAATTTGTAATGGTAATGGTTCAATTTTTCGAATCGGTTTGTTTGATGTCAATGATATTAAATGTTTTGTAAAATCGAATGTAGCGTAAAATTCAAAAAATTTTACAAATAATTCTTCTAATGAATTTGTATTTTTTGTTTTAAAATCAAGTTCATTAATATCACGCAAAAATGTATAATTTCGATTTTCATGTGAATATCGAATATCACATTTTCGCGCTTTTGTTATTAATTCCGGTACGGTGGGTAAAATTGGATTTGGTAATTGTTGTAAAAAACTTAATACTAAACAAGTTATTTGAAAATTGGTCAGTGAATTTGTTCTCGTTTTTGACATCAATTGCACTTCTAGCGCCCATCGACGAACCACAAAAACTAATGGTCTCACACGTACATCTATTTCACCAAATATGTGAAATAATTCGGATACATAAAAGCCAGTCCTATTGCAACAATAGAGATAAAAATGATATTTAATGATGTGATATAAGAATGTTTAAAAAAAAAAAAATGAAAACTTTTTTTTTTTTTTTTTTTGTAATTAAAATCATTTCATTTACTCACATATTGAGCAACGAAATGTCAACGCTTAAATTCAAATATTTATGAAAATATCGAACAATTGGAACACGAGCTTTGTGTATAGCTGAAACATTTAATGCGCCAGGAATAAATGATTCACATAATAAACCATAGAATTTAATATGATTTTCAATGATTCCACGATTCATTGTGTCTGTATCTGATAGACAACCTTTTGTGTGAAACATTAATCGTCGATTATTGTAGTCAATTGGCGATTTAAATGACTTGTCATCGGAATTATAATGTAGTATCATATCTAAATCGCATCCCAATTTTCCAAATCCATTTACCGTTGATCCGTACGGAACCACTGTATGATTCAAAAATAAACCACTCAACGCTCTCTGAATTTGTAATGCTCCCAAAAATCTCAATCGCAATGAAAGATCATTTAATCGGGTATTTTCATACAATAAACTAATTTGATCAGATACTGAGTTTGCTTCTTTCAAAATTTTCGCTAATTCATCACATTTTCTCTCAATTGTTTTTTCATTTGTATTCAATTCGATTGCATTTTTAATCTGTTTCAATTTCATTTGATTTTTTACATTGCGAAACCACATAAAACTACTTTTTACCGGTACTACACTTGAAGCCAGATCTGGAAATGCACTCGATTGAAATACTTCATTCAGTGATTCCTCATTGTCAAATTCCAATAAAATGAAACTTGTGTCTTTCGGTACTGAATAAAAAAAAGCATTTTTTATGTGACCAAATTGACTGCAATAATTATGAATATCGTGAAATGATTTTTCCGAAGCAACTTGCACCACAATTGATCGATTTGCTTCCGATTGCCGATAATTGATAACATCTTCAATATTTCGTAATGAAAACGCTATTTGGAAAAATATAAACAAATCGGTATCATAACAAAATACGTAATAAAACATAATCAAATATCAGATGAAACAAAACTGAAAGCCTTACCAGAAGAACTATTTGAACGATATTTTATTCCACCATTAAATCTAGTTTTTTTCGCTAAATTATGTGTATTCGGTAGAAATCTTGCCAAATTTAGTAACATTTTCACCGAATATTATGTGTTTTTGATTAAATCAAAAAAAAAAAAAAAAAAAAATTATCCACATTTTAGACGGTGTGAAAAACATTTGAGGTTATGATTCCAGTCGGTGAAAATGTGTCAAAATTGACAAATACAATATTTTGTTTTAACTTATTGACAGTTCTCAATAACATGAGATAATTATTGTGTTCAACACGTGCATTGGTCGTGTATTGTTAAAAAGCTGTAATTTTATCAGAATAATTTTGAAAAAAAAAAGTGCACAAATAAACCATGAAGGAAAAAAACAATAAAACTGAAGAGCCTTCAAGCTCAGATGGCAAAGATGGCATTTGGAAAGATCCACGTTTTGCGCATTTGGTCAGTGATCCACGATTTAGAAACATACACAAATCAACGAAAACGATAAAAATTGACAAGCGATTTAAGTCAATGTTTGAAGATGATAAATTTAAAGTGAAATATACGGTTGATAAATATGGTCGACGTGTTAATAAAACATCCACCGATGATTTGGAAAAGTATTATGACATTGATTCCGATGATGATGAAGAGGAGCAACGCAAAGAAGAGGCCAAATTATTTAAAGAAGGCGGTAATATCAATGAAGCGCATGAAAGTGATGAGGAAATCACTGACGATATCAAAATAAAATTGAAAGATATGAGTATTGATTATGCGCGTGGTGAACTTCCGCTGTTGAGTGATAGTTCATCGGATGAAGAATCATCGGAAGATGAAATTGAAGAGGAATTGGATGAATCAGAGAGTGAAAGTGATGAAGAAAATGCTGAAGTTACTCGTCGTTTTGCATTGAAAAAAATGGATTGGGATAGAATTCGTGCATGTGATATTATGGTATTATTCCATTCATTTTTACCACCTGGCGGTTCAATTCTCAGCATTCGAATTTATCTATCTGAATATGGTGAACAGCGTATTGCTGAAGAAGAGCTCAAAGGGCCACAGGAGTTAACCGCAAATACTGACAATAATGAAAGTGAAATTGAATATGATTCGGATGATTCAAGAGTTGTCGATGATAATGAAGAGGGTGATGATTATCATATGGAAAAATTACGTAAATATCAATTAAAACGATTAAACTATTATTATGCAGTAGTTGAATGTGATAGCATTGAAACATCTGAAAAATTATGGCAAGAATGCAATGGTTTGGAATATGAAAGTTCAGCCACAAAATTGAAAATCCTATTCATTCCGGATGATATGACATTTGATGATAGACCATTGAAAGATGAATGCAATGAAATGCCCGAATTAACCAAATACAAACCAAGATTGTTCACAACTACAGCCTTACAACAAGCAAAGGTAATTTTGTTCATTTACAATTTCACTCTCTCTCTCTCTCTCTCTCTCTCTCTCTCTATCTCTCTTTCTCTCTATAATTCCATTCTAAATTTTTCATATCATAAAATCATTAGGTTGAACTGACTTGGGATGAAAATGATATGGAACGTGCTGAATTGAATGAAAAACTCAACACTGGCAAATTGAATGAAATTCCCGATGCTGAATTAAGAAAGTTTGTAGCATACAGCAGCGATGAAGAGAATCCAAATGATGATAATGATCCAGACAACGATAGTTCGGATAACAATCAAAATTCTGATGATGAAACTGATGAAAATAAAAAACCAAAACGAAATAAAGATGTCATATCGAAATACAAAAATTTATTAAATGACATCAGTAAAAAGGAAGAAGAAAAGAAAAAAAATAAAATTGAAATGGAATTTTCGTGGGGAATCGATACAACATCCAAAACTGATAAAATTGAGAAAAAAACAAATGACACTGAATTAACACCATTTGAAAAAATTATTGAGAAAAAGCGAGAGAAAAAGCGAGCTCGAAAAGAGAAAATACGCAAATTAAAGAAAAAAGAGAATGAATCAAATGACAGCCAAAGTGAAGACGATATTCCCGATGGCATTGATATGAATGATCCGTATTTTGCTGAAGAATTTGCCAATGGTGAATTTGCACCGGCCAAAACAAAGAAAACCAAATCCAAGCAAAAATTGGCAAACAAACACGATAAAGAAAGTGATGAAGATGCACAAAAAGATTTAGAATTATTGCTGAACGATGACGATCACAAGGCGCATTTCAGTTTGAAAAAAATTCAAGAACGAGAAAATGAAAGCAAAACCTCAAAGAAACGTCGCAAAAAACTCAAGAATAGAAAAGATGATAATGATAAAAATGTTGTGGAAGATGATTTCAAAATTAATACAGCTGATAATCGTTTCGCTGCTATTTATTCATCACATTTATTTAATATCGATCCAACTGATTCACACTATCGCAAAACTAAGGCCATGGAAACTCTTATCAAAGAGAAACTCAAACGTAAAACAAACGATACAAATTGTAAAACAGATAATGAAGAACCAATTGAAAAGAAGCGTCGAGACGTAGCTGATAGCATTTTAATTAAAAGCATTAAAAGAAAAGTTCAACAACAAAGTTAAACATTATTTTAGCTTATGATTTGAAAGATTAAAATAAATAAAAAAAAAAAAATTATTTCATTTGATTTTTATTCTGATCATGGGTACATCTAAAATTAGATTCTAAACCGTCTTATACGCATTGACTTTACATTTAAACGAATTTCATCAGGAACATTGACTTTATCACCGCTGCTTGTAATCTCAATTGAAAGTTTAATTTTTTCCGATCGATTTTTAACTATATTGAGCATAGATTTATAATCATCTATATCGATCATGACGGTTTCAATTGAGTGCAGTTTCAAAACCGATAGCTTTTCAGCATACAACAACATTTCCTTCAAGCGATTTGTACTGATTTCTGATGACAATTTTTGTACAGAAAGCTCCTCAAGATTTGGCAATTCTTTTCCAAATTGAATCAAATGTTCATCGCTGAATTGACCGAACAAATTATCTAATTCTAAAATTTTGATTTGTTTCAATTGTATTATGTAGTTAATAGCTTCATCGTTAACTTCACTATTGAGCAATTTTAAATTCTCAATCGGTGTATCATTTTTTGTTTATGTTTTCATCATTGGGATGATAGATTTCAAATTAAAATTTCAACACCTTCAACGATTTTAAGTTGCAAAGATTTGGTAAAGTTTCATCATTGCTAGAATGTATATAAAGATTTCGTTCAAGTAGATGCTAATCCATAGAATGAATTATATCTTCCGCTTGTAAATAATTGAAATCAGATATTATAGACACTTTTGTCAATTAATTATTTAGCATGAAAAAGTGGTTAAATGGAATCAAAAATGAACGAGATACATACGCGCAACTACTTAACAAAATTTTATTAAGTTTTGCAAATTTACGCTTTGTAAATGATAATATTACAAAATGTAGAATTTTTAATTCAACGCAATTGGCCATCAAATTTTTCACCTTTTTATCAAAATAACAACACTTGAAATGAAGTTTTTTCATTCATGATCATACTTTTCCCCTGAAATTTGTGATTACATACATTTGCTGTAGAATTGAAGCGTCAAGACAAAAAAGATGAATTGTTGAAATCCATGAATTTAGAAATTTTTCTAATGAATATACACAATTGATTTTTTATAAGCATTCTTTATTTAATTATTTATTGAGTAAAACATAATATACGGGGCTATTTTGTGATGCAAAATTTAATTGAAAGTCCATACTGCAAAACTAAGAAATTAGTATTTGTTTTTTGTGTTTTTTTTTTTTTATTATTTATAATATTTAGATCAAATGAAGATATGAAATCATTGTTCAAGATTTTCGAGTATTAAGTTAATTTAAATGCCTGCATTATCGGAAACACTGTCTTCCAAAAAAGAAAAAAAAAAAGAATTACATTAACAAATATGGTCTGAGTAGTCGTAAAAAAAAGTGCAATATTTTCTGCAAAATGCATTTGTGGTTGAATGAATTCTAATTGAAGATATGATTTAGTTAAAGTAAATGATTTCATTAAAACTGTAAGCATCTTCTGGGTCAAAATCCGAATCGTAATCAAAATAATCACTAAAGTATTCATCATCTGAAATATCGAATGGCCATCCACCCATCCAAGATTCATCAGATTCATTACTTTCGGTGTAATCATATTTAATGTGCTCATCAATATAGAATATTTCACGATTTTGCGCCAATATTTCATCAGGAACGTGAACTTTATCACCGTTGCTTGTAATCTCAATTGAAAGTTTAATTTTTTCCGATCGATTTTTAACTATGTTTAGCATAGATTTATAATCATCTATATCGATCATGACGGTTTCAATTGATTCCAGTTTCAAAACCGATAGCTTTTTAGCATGCAACAACATTTTCTTCAAGCCAATTGTGGTGATCTCTGATTCTGAATTGTGCACACTAAGTGCGTCAAGATTTGGTAATTCTTTGGCAAATTGAATCAAATATTCATCGGTCAATTTTCCACATGTTTCATCAAATTCCAATGCTTTGATTTGTTTCAATTTCGTTATGTTACGGACAGCATCCTCATTTATTTCACCATTGAGAATGTACAACTTTTCAATCGGAATTTTATTCATAGCTAATTTTTCAATTAGACGATAAACCATTTTCATGTTAAAATCCAACTTGAGCACTTTCAGATTGTTTAATTGTCCCAAATACAGACATTCATCATCGAAAACATCATCATCTTCAATTGATTCATCGAATACAAGTTCAACTAAATTCAATAGATTTGCACCAATTAATCGAAATAGGTTTGTTGACTCAATTATGCCATTATATGCGATAGTTAATTTTTTCAAATTCGTATTTTTCACAATGAACTTATCCATTGTCCCATCAAAATCACTACATCCAGTTAAATGTGCCTCTTCCAATTTGGGAAAATGTTGTATAATGCTTTTTCCATCTAATGAATCATCACAATTATCGAAACTAATTGTTTTCAATTGGGTGCAAAAGCCAAGCAAATCTTTCATTTCTCTTCTGAATTCGCAATGATTTAGCTTTAATTTTTCCAATTGTGTAAAAATTGGACGCAATTTCTTTAGTTTGCCTTCAAATTTAAAATTCGATAAAACAAGCTCCTTCAAATTCGGTGGGCAATATTTGCCCAATATACGGAAAAATGGAATATTTTTTTCCATTGCAATTGTATCGATATTGATTGATTGGATGTCAGCACCGAATGTCCGTAAAATATTTTGTATTACGTCTTTTGTAATTTTCGATTCAACTGAAGAACATGAGATTTTCAAATGTTTATACTTTTGTGCGAATGATTGTTTTGCTTGTTGATTGAACCGTTCGCAAACTTCGCCCGCATTTGATAAATCGATCAAATTCAAATATCCAAAAACTTCACGTAAGCAATCATCATTGAGTGCAATTAGAATATGCGATTCGGATTCTTGTTCTGGCGGTATTAATAATGGATTTGGTGGCATTTTACTATAATCTGGTTGATGCCAAACATCACCAGCTCGAACCCTTAACGTTGCAATTTTCAATACGATGAAATTCTTTCGATAAAGCGATTTTTGCACATTCAGCATCTTCAAACTCCACGAATCCATATATAAAAGTGTCTTTAAAATGGAATCGAACACATTCTACAGCACCAAATTGTTTAAAATACGCTTCGACTTTATCCACAATCTGTAATTTTTGAAAAAATTTACCGATAAAATGTGTTTTCATATTATATGAATCGTAATTATACCAAGGCTTTACTTACGCTGGAAACAACAGCTGGAAATAAATCCATCTGATGGATTTATTCCAAGTTAACTTTTCCATCGTAAGTAAAGCCTTGATAATTGCATTTAAAATACTCACTTTTAACTTGAGTGGTGCCACATATAACGTACGAATCGGAACTTTTTTGTTGTTGTTGCTATTGTCTTCACTGTTGTTGCCGCTATGAGGCCGTTTTCGAGTTGGTCGCTGCATTTTTACGAGCAGTTAAGTAACTTTCTTCGCAGAAACTGCAGAAAAAACCATGCATTTCATTTAATTTGTCACATAAATTTCAATATGATTGTTTGAGCAATGAAAAAAAAATTTTTTTTAAATATATGCGCTTCTTACCTATTTGATGATCTTTTTTTTCTTCGAAATAACGTCAATTTTACAACTTGGTATGAATTTGTTTTGTTTTTTTTTTCTTTTTAATACTTTTTAAACACTTTGCATAGAATTTTAGATAAAATACAAAAAAACCAATATGCTTTAAAAAAAACGATGTTTTTCTTCAGTAATAATTTTCACTTGGTATGCTTACTGTTTGACTGCGCAAAATAATCTGACCAAACAGCAAATCAATGCTCTCATATATAGGTGAATAATGTCGTTAGGCCGCTCTGTTCTGTATTTGTCATTAGCATTTGACAGTTTAACTGTGTTAGTGACCATAAACCGTTTGAATATGAATGTGCATGTGCATACTAATGACACTTTGCATCTTTTGCCAGGTAACACTTTTCCGATAGGGAAAATGGTTTGATTTTGAATATTTTATCAAAATAACAACATTTGAAATAAAGTTTTTCCAATCGGCCAAAGAGTGAATGTAGTTTTTTTATTATTCTACCTCGTATTGAAAATTCCACAAGTTCAAGATGATTTAGCTTCGTACAATATAAACTTATCAAAGTCAAAAAGTTGGGTCCGGAACTAAATGTATTGCAATAGGCTTTCATTGATGTGATCATTGATCCAAAATTATGTAAAAGGCGTTCAACAGTGTTTTTGGTTAATCGATCATTGAATGATTCTTTCAATACTAAATTTTTATGCTTTCTTTCGAACACATTTTTGGCTTGTTGATTGAAACGAACACAAACTTCGGCTGTGTTTACAAAATCAATGCAATTTAAATGTAGAAATACAGCTTGCAAGCAATCATCATCCAATGCAATGAGTATATGCGATGCAGAATTTGGATTTGGTGCCACCAATAATGAATTTGATGCCTTAAAATAGACCAGAGGAATTAAAATCTATATATTTGTGGTCGGATTTTGTAAAAAGGACACTGACGCCTTGTATTTGTAAAGAAACAACGCGTTGGTTTTCACGAATTTTGTCATCGCCATGTTTGAATCATTTAGTTGACTCTTCTGTTTGTTACAGAATGACGCCATAGTAGCCATTTAATTATTATTTCAAGTTTGAAAGACTAACTAATATTTTTTTTTTTTTATCCACAACAGAAACAACTATTTCTTTGTTTATTCAAAATAATTTGTTTTTTGTGAAAAATGTTCCAACGAGTACGTTGTTATATTTATTACACAATCTCGATCGAGTTGCAACACTTCAATGATTGAAGTTCAATCCTTTATAAATTTCACTAAGACGATATACTAAGAAATGGAAATTATATACGCCATTGAATCGAATATGTTGGTATATGTTCATAATTATTTTCATATGAAGATGACTTATATATCAAATTGTAAAGCGAATACATTTGATTGTGAGTGTGACAATTTGGTGTAGCTGTATATTTTATTCAATACCAATGAACGTTCGAAACATTGGCTAATTTTTTCATTGAATTATTGTATATTGTTACAATATACACTTATACACTTAATATTAATAGCTTCACTTTTCTTTTCATACAATATTATTGTATGAAAACAAATGTGAAGCTATTAATATCAGCAGAATTTATTCACTGTTTAGTACAAAATTCGACAAAAGTACACTTACTAATATGAAATGCATATATTGATTGCATGAGATTTACTGTAAAATTATTATTTTACTCACAACGAATTATATGGAATTTGAATCGTAGATTGCTATTGTGTTTATAGCGTCAAGACAAAAATAATGAAATTTAGCAAATATTGAATCTATAAATATTTCTTATCAATGTACATGAATAATTCTACATACGCATTCTTCATATAATTATTCTTTAAGCAAAACATAATATGCGTATGAATGGGACAATTTTTTGATGCAAAATTCAATTGCAATTCAAAACTGATAAATTTGTTTAAACTTTGTGTTTGTTTGTTATTAGAAAATAATTGTTCTAAGATTTTTAATCATGATTGAACACATTGTATTTCAAAGAAAAAACACTTACTTAACGTCTGTGTAGTTATAGTTATAGTAAAAAGTGCAATATTTTCTACAAAGTGCATTTGTGGTTGAATTAGTTCTAATTCAAGATAATATTTGTCTAAAGTAAAATATATGATAATTGATGACATCAAAATCGTAACAATTCTCTGAATTGACATCTGTACCGTAATCAAAATAGTAGAATATTAAAATTCATGTCGCGGTTCTGGTGAAAATTTTTGTAATTTTTGTTTGTGTATGGCGGCTGGAAATTCACCAGAAAGATGTAAGCCATGTAAACAATGAAAGCTATGCAAAAGAAGCAAACTCTGCAAATCTGCATGTAAAAAGAAGTTTGGAGAATTGTAATTTAAGAAAAAAAGATGATTTAATCTTAATCAACACGAAAATGTTTAAATAAAATCATTTGCGTCTCAAAATTAGCCAATTTTTTATTTTAAATTATGTTCAAAGAAAAATTTATTATTGTGAGCCCTTAGTGTGACGGTATGACGTTGCTTAAGTGAATCGTTTATTCACTCGTATGTGTTTTGCATTGCTTTGGTATGCGTCCCGATTTGCTTCAGTGGTGTTATGAGGTGACTATCCACCAATGAGAGCATAGCTAGATTGGTGTATCGTCGGTCATATCATTTGTCTTATGTATTATATTTGTTCTTTCTATCTTAACCGGCAAAGCGAAAGCATCAAATTTTAGGCCATCACATTATCTATTTTAAATATGTTGTAATGTTGTGATTCAAAAACAATAATCAGATTACAATTATTTTTAGGACCAAAATTCTTAGTTTTTTATTTTTTTAAATATTGTCTTCGGATTGCTAACATTTTTCTTTCAAACAAAGCATATTTTACAAATACAATTTCAATTCATTTGGTGATTTACATTGTAATTTCAACGCATTGATAATATGAGTTATTTGCATTGTACTTTGTATTTATTATACTTAGATTACTGACTTTGTTTTGTTAGGTTAACAATATATGAATGCGTGGAAAAAAAAGGGATTTCAGACAACGCGAGATATAAAATTGACCTTTGATTTGTTCATCAGAATAAACTCTGATGATTACATTTTTAGCTATGTAAAATCTGTATAATAATACAATCATCGGGCAATCTTAAAATATATGATCAAGACTAAAAATGTCCTATATTGATATATTTGTGTCAACATTTGCAATCATTTCAATACACGAAGTGCAAAGTCAGTGCGATCCAGTCATGTGCAACAATGTGTGTGAAGAAAATTCCATGAAAGGGTCATGTGCTGGAAACAATTGCGATTGCTATTATGGAAAAAATTGTTCAGAAATTACTAAGGTGGCTTGTTATGCTGCTTGTAAAGTATTTAAGTTGGATGGCGAGTACGATGATCATGGACAGTGCATTTGCGAAGCTAAGATCGGGCCATGTTCTCCAATTTTTGGTGACTGTCAAGAATCGTGCGAAGAAGATCCAAGAGGAGAAGAATGTGTAGCGACAGGTGGTATTGTAACAGCGATTGTCTGCTTGTAGTGTGGTCCAATTGAGACATGCGGTTGCCTCTCCACACATTATGAAAATTGCGACGAATTCACCGGTGTTAACAAAAAGGAATTTAATTATTTTCTACAGGCTAAGCCAAAAAAATCATCTGCTTCGCTTCATAGCAATTACATGATACTGACCAATAATGTGTAATTGAACAAATTTGATTTTAATAATAAAATTACACTCTTGATGAAAATTGTTTTTTTTTTTATTTATCATTCGCGCTTTTTTATCTATTAAACAAAGCATGAAATAGCTTACACATGTTGAACTTGTTGAACTTTTGAATGCTTTGGAATTGATTCAAAACAAATTAATCCATTAATCTGGTTTTCCATTAAGGTAAGCAATTCAGCTCAAGCGAATGAATTGGTGAACATGAACAATGCAGTCTGACCATATATTTTACATTTTTAGAAATGCTTAAAAATGTCAAATCATATCGAATAATTATAATTGTATTAAACGGAATGTTGCCACAAAATAAAATAAAATAATGCAAAATACTCAAATAAAATGACTATAATCATATGATTCATTCGAGTAATTGAACCAGCGGAGTGAATTGGTGACTGTGGATTGCACGAATCGCTTTCGGCAACCACATTTCTTAGTACATAAATTATTCAAATATTTTAATTGAACGCAATTGGCCATCTTATTCTTCATCTTTTGGTCAATATTACAACGCTCGAAATACAACTTTTCCAATCGAAGAGAATAAATTTAGATGATTTATTATTTTATTTCGAATTATAAAATCTACGAGTTCAAGATGGCTCAACTTTGTTTGGCATAAACTAATCAAACTCTAAAAGGAGTCAAACCACCAAACAAAAACCATGCATATGCATCGGAACTGGCCTTCATTGATGTAATCATTGACCCAAAGTTACGTAGTTCAACAGTAATCTTGTTGAATCGATCATCATTCCAATACCATACTTTTCATGAAAGCAAGAAACGTGCGAAGAAGATCCAAGAGGAGAAGAATGTGCAGTGACAGGTGGTATTGTAACAGCGATTGCCTGCTTGGAGTATGGTCCAATTGAGACATGTGGTTGCCTCTGCACACATTATGAAAATTGCGACGAATTCACCGGTGTTAACAAAAAGGAATTAAATTATTTTCTACAGGCTAAGCCAAAAAAATCATCAGCTTCGCTTCATAGCAATTACATGATACTGCAGGTCTAGGCGATGAATTTTTCAGGTTTACTACGTCGCCATCTATTGGTCAGTATCTTTATATAATCTTTACATTTTTCACATATTTTTGTTGTGGACTTTGGCAATCTATTCGGCTAATAAAAAAAGTTGACTATACGC
>JAQOWM010000720.1:0-17742 GCA_029041755.1 Resseliella maxima | reverse complement strand
TGAATATAGAAAATGACACAGAAAGTTTTGCTAATGGAAATAGGACTGGATATAATTGTAACAAACGCTCGGGAAAGCCGTAAGCAAAGCAACGCGCGCATTTCCAACATCACCAACAAGAAAAAGAGCTGTATTGGCGCATATTGTTTCTAATATGAATGAATTGGATAAAACAGATTTATTCAATGCTATCACATCGCCATCGCCACCGCCCAAATCAAAATTTGTTTCAAATAATAGATTAATGCTCAAAAAGGAAATCAAAAATTTTTATGATCGTGATGATATTTCCAGTGTCTCACCTAAAACTCGTGATGTTAAAGAATATGTATGTGCAGAAACTGGGTCCAAAATCATGCTACCCACTAGACACATGACATTAACTATCAAAGAAGCCTATGCAATTTTTGACGACGAACAAAAGGAATTAAGAAAAGGTATGATTTGCTTCTGCATTCTGTTTGAAACATTTTTATATAATTTATTTCCATGTAACAACTTTTAGAATTATTTCGTTTGAAATAATTTCTATGGCATTTAATCACAGCACGCTAATCATATGAGAATCAAGATACTTTTTCACATATTTTTGGACTGTACAATTTTCATTTTTTTTTTAAATATTTTTGCACGGATTTTTGAGACACTTGTTGCTCCTATTTTGTATTCAAAGTAAAAATCACAGAATTAAATTGGCAAGATGTTGCCAAAAATAAACAACAACAAGGTGTGGTGTTTCTTTCTTTCAAAAATATCGACCAATGCATATAAAACCAATTAGTAACTTGCCGCAAAATGTGTGTTTATGCTCATATCATGCTTATTTTATAGACGCCGTTGCAGCTTCACATAAATATGCTCCGAATGTACCGAATTATAAAAATGGTTTTGTTCAAGAATTTTTGTGTGTTAGATCTCCAATGGACTGTTGGTATGGACAGTTTAATAAATGTGCTGGTGTTACAGCAACAAAATTGATCGATTTGGTAGGTGGCACAGATCTCAAAAAAGCCAGTAACCTGGATGGAGTAGAAAAAAAACTCTGAAGCGAAACGAACTGAAAAATGAGAGCAGAATGGAACTTTGACGGATCTCATTGCATATTTAATTGCCTTGTCGCCGCAATTTTTGGTACATAGTCTCAATAAACGGAAACAGTCTGCCACGAAGTGGCCATTTATTTGATTTCTTATCTATAACATTCACATATGTGAGAATGATATCGGTTTTGTACTTTCGCAGATTTTTTCGAAAATCTACATCAACCCATGAACGCACTTCCGAAATAGTGTAGCGTGACAGTGAAATAAAATTAGTTATAGCATAGAACTTTTAAGGCATACAAGCAAATGTTAGTGGACAGAATGTAGCTCTATAAGGACCTCATGATATGTGCTTATGAAATTTAAAAATTAAATAAATAGTTTGATAGTTTCAATGTTGAAAAGCATACGAATGTAGCGTGACAGTGAAAAATATTGACCATATGGTGAATCCACATTTATCAGTACAGATAAATTTCTCTGCATCGTAAATATAGTATGTAGTGTCAAAGAGAAGTCACGCTAGCTTGTCACTGTGTCACTGTGACACAGCACACGATAATAAGTCGGTAAAGACGAATTCCTCTGTACTGTTGATTGTGGGAAGAAGCTGACAATGTTTTAAACTTGGTGGAAAATCTTTGCAAAGAAAAAAAAAATGGAAAGGTTCATTTGGTGGTGGTCATGGCAATCCCAACAGATCAATCCCAACGGACTGTCGAAAAATGGATGAAAAAACAATTTTCAACTCAGAACTATGTAATTGGGGCATTATACGGGCTATACGAGGTCGAAATTTTTATGTTGATATGTGTAATGAAAAAGTCGAATTGATTGTTGTGCAACATATTGATTTATGAAAAGTTTACGATTTTATTGATTTAGAAAACGATAGCAAATTTAGTAATGGGCAATTGCTTTTCTCAACAAGATGCAGTCCTCAACATTACTTCGGTTTTACCTCGAACCTATGGTAGGGTTTATTATATTAATGAATGAACTTCGTTAAAAATGTGTTGCTTACATCACATGAAACAAACAGGAATCTGTGTCAAGAGAAATATGATAATAACAAATGGTCGAGAAATCCACGTCTATTAAAAAGAAATATCACATTTGTAGCTAATTTTCAACTAAAACATTCATATAAAGTTAAAAAAATTTCCACTTACGTATATATTAAAGTACCACTTTCGATATCTAATAATTAAAAGAATATTGAATTGACAGTGGTTTTTGTTTTAAGATCGAAAAGAGTGAGACACTAAAATAAAATAAAAAATTTACTATTTTCTAGAAAGAAGTTTAGAAGGCTATCGTCTGAAAATGGAAATTGCATTCTCATTTCAACATTAATGACTTCATTGTATGCTCGTTTATAAGCTGAAAATGTTGAAATAATTGCCTATTTCAATACAGTTTATGATAAATATTCGATAGATCAATATACCCCTTGTGCCGAATTCCTTCCATCCTTCAGCATCTAGTTTGCAATTTCTGGAAATTATTATAAGAAATACAATTAGATTTACAATGAGATTCGATATTTTGATTCTGAGAAGAGAGTTCCATAGTCAAACACTAATGCTTGAAAACAACTTACCCGACTGGTGGAATACAATCTGAAAACGAGACAAAAATTGACAAATGTATTGTTTCAAATCAAATCAAGAAATTTATTTTTTGTCAAAAGCTTTTTCATATCATTCTTAATTCGCATACAATACGTCAAAACCCATAATGCTCAATAAAACATATAATTTTCACGTAGATAAATGTTGAAAAAATGTCACCATAAACTCACCAATTGTTCTTCTTTTTGATCGCACTTCATTCAAAATTTCCATTATATGATTTTGGTCTGAAAACGAGAAACAACAAAATCATTTTTTTAACGATCAATAACTTAAATATTTGAACGGTGATTTTCCATTACGATAACTCATCGCGAATGTGTACGGAGTATAATCAACGCCTTTTCCAATTTCAATATCAGCACAATTTTCAATTAATTTGTTAACACATTCAGTTATGCCTGCCAAAAAAATAAGCAAATCAATTTTCGAGAAAAAAAAATTATTTTGGAAAAACTTAAAAAAACGATTTAATTTCGATAAGTTTCAATTTCATGATCATTATTTTTGACATAAATTCATACCATTAGCGCAGCAATAATGAATCCAAGCACGTTCTCTACCTGGAATGCGAGCATTAATACAATTATGTTCAATCAACTCATCGGCCATATTTATTGCACCTGTAATCAAAAGAATTATTTTAAATCCGATTTGTTATACTTTCAAATCATTTTAATTCATTTGAAATTTAAAAAAAAAAATCACTTTGTACGAATAAATTGATTATTGTCTGCATCTGATTTTCGTCAAATGTTCTGAAATTTAAAAGAACTGTTCAGCTGAATTGGGTTTTTTCATTTTCAAAAGTAAAATATCGATTCTTCACATCAAATTTCATCATTCATCGATTCAGAAAGATTTGTTTATGAATGAATTGTAATTTACCTAAATCCATGGCCTCCTAAAAATAGTGTGAAAATTGATTAATTTAGATTTAAAAAAGAGGAAATTGTCACTGACAATCGGGATTGGTTTTGACAAAATTTATTTTTATCACAAAAAAAAATCTTCATAAAAAATAATTTAACCTGCAAGCCCAAAGAGGAAGAAAACCAACGAAATGAACTGCTTCATAATTTGAATCGAATCCAATCACTGCAATCAACTGTAACTAAATGAGGATCAGATAAATGAGAATCAAATTTATAAGCTGCATATATTAAATATAGACTGAATAAGAAACTTTAAAGATACTTATTAGCATATTATATTAATAAAAGGGTGTTAGTGTCTTTGTTTGCCCAGAAAAATGTATTGTAATTGTAAAATCAGAATGCAAAGTCATAAGGTCACGTTGATTATATACTAACAAAATAAGAATTATTGTGCTCAATGTTGAATTCTCTTTTGAACGACACACAAGCTCAATTCATTCAAATGGTTAGAATTTTCGTACGAAAATGCATTTCATTTCATTTCATAAATAACAACGTAGACAATGAGTTGAAATATATTCGTTTTATAGATTAAAAATTGTCATTAATTTAGAACAAATAGATAAGTTTTTTCTATTGAATTTTTAAGTTGAAAATGTAAGTTTGTATTCATGCATCTTTCTTTTCCTATGAAAAAACCTTTCAATATGCTAGTGAAAATAAATTTTTTGTTGAGTTACGTCTTGCAATTTTTTGTCATTGTAAGTTCAATACTTAATAATTATTAATTATAATAATTCTTCACCATTCGGAGTTTAAATCTTTGAAAATGAAGTCACTTACTTTTTTTACATGCTTCGTACATTCGTTTCATAGAAAGAATCAATGATTTCATCATTGCAGTTACATTTGATGACATACAAAATCCAAAGTAAATGTTTTTTTTGTGTTACTTAATGCGCATTGAACAAATCGTCATGGGTATCAAAAATTAATGAGAATCCATAAATCCATTATTACTCATTCTGATTTTATTCAAATTCAAAGCATCACTGTGTTTAAAATTGTTCAATACATGGTTGGAAAGTTTTAACAAACAAGATGTCTTACATGCGTAAGATGAACTTTTCCGCAGTGAAAATCCAACGCATACAATTTATCCAATTTCTGTTACAAATTCGTTATATTTTATCTTAAAATAACATATTTTAAGTTTTTCATCACAACAAATTATTCTCTAACTAAAGTAGTCCCATATTATCACATTTTCCTTAGAGAGGAAACTAGTAGAGTAAATGCATTTTTGAAACCAAAATAAGATGAATTAGGCACGATTTCTATTTCTCCGTTTAAAGTAAACCGAAAATGACTTACGAATTATGTTCAAAACTACATTTTTACTTCTGTTTAATTGTTTTTGCGAAATAATGATAGTTTTACATGGTTCGAACTTTGAGCGTCACCAAAAAACCCATCTAGGGACCGAACAAACAATGGAACGGACTTTCCAATGTTCGATGACCTACATTTTTTTCGCAAAAAAATATGAGTTTCCTTTGACGAAAATGCCGTGAAATTCCTATTTTGGACACTTTTCATATAAAAATCATCATTTGCACTGGAAATATCTCCATTTAACTGATCCACTATGCGGTCACCATCCATGGCTGAAAATTTAATGGTTTCTATTCCTGACCAATCCTAACAATTCTGCATCATCAGATTTTTTTTTGGCCTCGTTGGGAATGAGCTATCGTGTTAACAAATTTTTGCGTACAGCGTACAGGGTACAGGGTACAGGGTACCACACACTCACATTACGACGATCTAAAAACTGGTTTTTCATGTTCTCCTAGGTTCGAAACGCCGAGAAAAAATATTTTTGGGTGTCCTTAATTTTTTGACCGATTACAATACTTTTACGCACAACATGTTGTGTGCGGAAAAGTAAAACTACAAACTCACAGATAATTTATGAAAAATACCATGTAGTTGGATAAAGGTTACCAATATCGTGCTATTCCCATACAAATAGAAATAGAAATTACCGAAAAAAATGAAATCATTCGATTCGCAAATGATGAATTTGAAAGTTTTTGTTTTGGATAAATTTTATCGCTCATTCAGTTTTAAGTTGCAATCCCATTGAAATACATTTCGAAAATATAAATGAAACATTTTGTATCATTTTGATTTTAACATAAGTAAGCATTTGTGACTTTAGTTCGTTTTGAGAAAGTTTAGAGTGAAATATTTAAATGTTTAGCAATTGCTAAAAATAAAGTGATCTGTGTCATTTCTTATGTGAAATCTTCTAATGTGTGAGAGTATTTGATTGATTCCATATTAATATTTGTTGAATGCCTCGAGAATTTAAGAATAAATTTTAAGCAAATTTGTCATTAAATAGTCAATTAACTGTTTTTTTTTATTAAAGATTACTGAAATCAATTATTTGAAATTTTTTTAGACATAATCTATTGCACATGGAAACAAATGAAAAAGTGTTAAAATGTGAATTATGCAAAATGTGTCTTATTTATTCGCACTACCAAAGGTGTCAACGGACAAAACTTGTCCGCCGTCCGTCCGATTAGGGCAAACGGACGGACGGTCGGACAACAAAATTTTCGTGCTCTAGGCGGACGGACGGACGGACAACAAAATTTTTGCGTGCTCTAGGCGGACGGACGGACGGACAACAAAATTTTTGCAAGCTCAAACGGACGGACGGACGGACAACGAATTTTTTGTGATATCTGAACGGACGGAGGACGGACAGCAACATCAACAAGTTTTGAATGGACGGACGGACGGACAACAACATTTGGCGAGTCTGAACGGACGGACGGACGGGCAAAATTAGACGGACGGACGGACAAGTTCTTGTCCGTTGACACCTTGTACCTCTACATTTAATTTATTAACTTTCTTTTCAAGCCAACCTTCCCATAACTCCCATAGAAGAGAGAACAAATCACAATTTACCCCAACCATACCATGGAACAACAACTCCCAAAATCATTTTTTTTCCCTTTATTTTTTTTACCACAAACAAAAAAAAAAAAAAAAAATTCATTTTTGCACCAACCCCCATAACTCCCATTAGACAGAGAGAAGCAAAAGCAAAGAACAAAAGGAACAAAGAAAAAAGACAAAGAAAAAAGAAGCAAAGAACCAAAAGACATGCCCAACAAAATTCACCCAAAACCGCATTGACTTACACCATTTAATCTTTACCTATTTACTACACCATTTAATCTTTACACCTTGATACATTACACCATAACTTTACCCACCACCACACAAATTCGAAATAATATTTTTTTTTCCATTTTTATTAAATCATGAAATGGCAACGAAAAAAACAAAAAAGGAAAAAATTAATTATTTTTTTCGATTTTTGTGCAACCAACGCCCTATTTGCAGCAAATTTATTTGGGCACCAAAACCACCTATTTGTATCATTTAGCTACCTATTTATATCATTTACCACCTATTTGATATCAAAGCCACTTTCACGAAATTCTCCCATTTTCTCCAACCCCCAATATTCCCAGCAAAACTTCACTTTGGGGATTCGTCACAAAAGAACACAAACAACCCAATCACGACCATTCATTTCGATTTTGTCTTTTCATTATTTATAAATTCCAAATTATTCAACACAACAACATTCCACAAACGAAAACCAACGAAAAAATTATAAGAAAAAAAAAAAACGCACAAAAGAACAAAATAAAAAAAAAAGGGGCAAACGATGATTTTTTTTTAATCATCAATAAACGAACAAGCAACGACGTTTGAAACTATCAACGCCTCTTTTTATTTCTTTATTTTTGCTTTCATTCGTAAATTTTCAATACAAAGAAGTTTTGACAGCTTCATTCTATTCCGTGCGGTGCATTAGTAGTTTATTTATTTTTTTTTTTTTTAATGGAAGAGAAAAAGGAATCGAAAGAAAAGGAAAAAAGGAAGGAACGAAAAAGAAGAAAAATTTCATTGAAATAAATTCATGGAAGTGACACCTTGGTGCATGCAAATCAATGTTTATACTCTCCATTTATATATATTAATTCGATATCCTTATGTCAGTATGACCGAAATAAAATCTCAGTGACGACACCACACTCTTAGAAGATTGAGAACTTGGACAGTCGACGGGGTGCCGTTCACAAAATTTTTCACACAACCATACTTGATGCTGGCATCCACCACCTTAATACCAGAAATTAACATTATTTCGAAATTATGCAAAGCTTTCGCTTTAGGAAATGATTGGAAAATGCTTGGCGCCAATGAAAACTTGGCCTAAACAAGAAACACGCAATATGCTACACCAAGAAAACTGACCAACAAAAAGCTTCAAAAAGAAAAAAACAAACAAATCTGGGTGAATAATGATTATGTATCTATGACAGGATGGGAATATTGTGAGAATGAACATTTGGCAATGCAATTCCATTCAACTCAAATGTGCAAAAATTTTGGGATGCTGTCAAAAATCTAAAACCAAGACGGGATCATTTGCCGGAATGTGGTTCTGTGAATGCTATAAGCTGAATAGCCCATATTGAAAAACTGCGGAAGGTGTACCGGGAGTTATTTTTTTAAAATTAGAATCCAAGCCTTAGACATATATTACACAGGTACTATTCGACACAACATTTCCCTCTCATACTTTCTTGTAATTCTTTACAGCTGTTTACACACCCGCTGATGCCAAGAGCTTTTAAATGATAACTTTAGTAAAGTTATTACCAAAAACAAAAGAATGGCAGATTTGCACCTGCATCGGAATGTTTCTCATAAAAAACTTGTCAATGTAAGTTTAGAGAAGGAAAGAAAAATTTTATTCCATAAATAATATGTGTACTCAACAATATTTGATACATATCTTCTTATTATTTGCATTTTCCATATTTTTTAGGTTCATTAATCGAACGCAGAATGAATCGGGAACTCAAATGTCACAAAGCACAGTGCTTTTCTTTTTTTATAAATCTATAAAAAAAAAAGAAAAATTTTTTTTTTTAAAAAAATAACAAAAATTGAAATTACATTTTTTTTAGGCCAATGCATTTCTTTACTTCTTAAAAGAGAACCAATGTTGCATTACAAGGACCACCAGGAAGGGAAACAAGGGGCTTAGTCAGGCAGACATTGATACAAGTGTTGACGAAATTCAGGCCCTATCTTCATGTACACACTAGAATCGGCTTGCATGAAGAGCAAAATGGATTGATCACAAAACAATCGGGATAAAAACCGATATTGTGTACTTTGGATACACACCATCATCTAAATGCACATTGTTTTTGGTACGCCTTTGGAGCTATTAAAATATCTAAATGCACACCAAAATTTACGAATACATCAGATTCATTTGCTTCATGATGCTGATGTAACAAGCTCGTCACTGAAGAAAGATGGCCACAGAAATTTGTTGAAAATGGAGTATTTTTCATACTGTGCTCGAGCAATTCAATGATTAAATCCCGTAAATTATTCCGAAATTGACACGAATTCAAAACACACCACATCATCTTATCCAATTAACATTACTATGTTGAATCAACAGTGCTAGATGGAGGTTTAGAAAATTGAAAAAACTTCTAAACGCGGAAGACACAAATTTTTTATTCGTGAATGTGAGTAAAAATTTATAACGAAAATTTCTTTGAAACTTCTAAATCAAATTTTTCATCATAACAGACAAAGAACACAATTTGAATGTTACGTCCCATATTTTTTGGCATTTTGTGAACGAGCGTAGGAACATCGCAAAATATACGAATTTTTAAACAACGATTGCAAATTCTGTGCTCAAATTTATTCAAGATGCGACAAACCAAATTGGATGGAATTTTGGTCCCCCAACACAAAATGTACACTTCGACTAACTCGAATATGGTGGCACCGTATCACATTTATTTTAACATCAAATCGAAACAGTTCTTGGGTGCCTTAAACGGAGCACGGCAAAACCATTCATTGCATAATTTCTACAAAATAATTCAGGATTACCGAAATAATAATTAACAAGAAAATATTTATTTTTTACATATTTTCCGAAAGAAAACAAACAGCAATATTAACACAGTGTATAAGCAAATTCTCAAAATTTACAATTGCAACATGAGACACCAGCAAAATTAACAATTTCAAAAAAAAAAAAAAAAAAATTTAAGATTTATATTTGATAATAATAAACTTCAATCCTATGATCATAAAATATTAAAAATCCGAGAAATGAAAAAACGCATTGTGAGAAAAATAAAATGATTCCCGCTATTTATGAATAAAAACATGATCATATGGAAATTATTCCAATTAAATGAAATTATACATTATTTTTCCAACTAAAAAATATTTATTAATTATAAAATCCAATTTTCTTCATTAAATATTTTTTCCAACATCAATATTTATTTATTACTTAAAAATAAACAAATGTGAAATCACTAATTTAACACGCTAACCATAAATTAATATTATAATATTTTTTTGGTGTTTATCAAGAGCCTTTCACAGCTTATTCAGGTATTCTGGTACCTTTAAAATTTTTAATACCTCATCGAATACTAAGTTTTTTAACATTTTTCTTGCGTTCTATCGCCTAAAACGAAAAAACCATATTCTTTCTTGGATTGGCTTCAATCTGAATCACACTAAATTTATATTAAAAAATTTTATTTATTTCAGAAATTAACTTTTAGTGATAATCGAAAATTTCATACTTTAGCCCCAAAGAGAAGCCCCTCATTCTGCCCACAAATATCACCAACACAAACCTTGAACTCACGATCATTATTTTATTTTCTTATATTTCTAATTCCTTCATTTTAAAAATTTTTACTTTTCGATTATTCCATATTGGCATGCTTTTTTTGATTTATGAGGCTCATTGTTGCGACGCTTTGGACCGTTCTATTTAGCAGCTCTCTAATCACAAATCAATCCACTTTAACATTTTTCTTCAACATCTATTTCTCATTCTTTATTATAAATTTCTATTCCTATTTTTTTTTGCTTATATATCAATATAAATAATTTTAAAATACCAATATTATTATATGCCACCAAATAAATCTATTATGCTATAATAAAAACAAGAAAAAAAATTCAAACCAAAAAGAAAGACGTTTGAACAGCATCGCTCATTTCATAGCTTATTCAAATTTAAACTTCGCAATAGTTAGTGTTAATTATAAGAAATATTATTCAATGTACTTGCTTATAGGTATTTTAATTTATTAGCTCTTATCTATTTTATTTTTACATTTAATAGAATTTTTTATTTTATTTTGGATTCGAAACCTTTTCTTTGCTTTTAAAGAACAATATCACATCAAAACAAAAAATCGCAAAAAATTATTATTTATTTCAAATAATACAAGCGTATTTTTATTTAATTTAACTTTAAAAAAGAAGTGAAAATAAATGGCAAATTGAACACATAAACAAGAGAGCGTTAGAAGTGGAAAAAATAACGAAGAAAATATAGAGGAAGAAAATATAGAGGAAGAAAAAATGAGGAAAATATAACATCAGAAAACTTAGGTGATTCAACAATCAATTGCTCATAAAGAGAAGGAAACCTCAATCTCAACTAGACCTAAACGACAAGAAAAATAAGCGAATCTGTTCAAACAGGATGCCTTCAACCACCTGACGCCATCAACCACTACGCTTCACCAACAATCAAACTAAAAGGTAAAATTTTCATCTTTATTTAAATAAATTTACCCCAAAAACAACAAATAAAACAAATTTTTTAGAAATTATTGGAACTTAAGAGAAATATTGGAAGGTACATTTACACACAAACGAAGAGACGAATGCCGACACATTATGGCAACTTTCATAAATATAAGAAAAGAAATGACAATTTTATGGTGCACTCTAAATTTATCTATAAACCCAATCCTTACAAACCCATTCAACCCAAACTCAAACAGAAATTATTAACAAAAACAACGACTTAATAATAAGACATCTTTTCAAAGGAAAAAATTTTTTAAATTGCTACAGCAAGATTTGTTGTAAAAGCTGCGGCCAATAGTTCTTACATGAGGGTTTTGGTATTTTCGCTTTTTCATTGGAAAAATATAAAACCAACTCGAAATGATTTAGTTCAATGGATGCCATGCAGAAATACTTTTCTTCTACAATTGCCCAACTAGCAAATCGAACCCAAAAATCAGTAAATTGCTAAAAAAAGCAATAGAAACTGGAATTGCAGCTACCACCGAACTTTGCGAATTACAAAAAGTTGACATATAAGTGTCGTTGCCTATTTAACATCGAAGAAAATAATGAACTTCGACTTATCTTTTTGCTCATACAAGTGAGAAACAGCAATGGTTAAATCGGGTTAGTACTTTTAAAATTTACATAGTATTTTAGAATATTATTAAAAATTTATTTTTATATTTTATATATTACATACATAATATTTTTTATAGGAAGTGTTCTGACCGACTACATCACGGAAATTTTCTTAGAATATGGCCTATCTGAACAGGAAGTGAAGGACCATTTATATTCCTTAGTGATCGGTGCCAAATCAATGGGGCTTATTCGAAGAGATTTAAGCGAAACATGTTATTCACATATAATTCACAACTTAGTGTCGGCAATGTTATCCGAAAAGAATTGAAAGTTATTTGAATAATTGTGCGACATTATCATCATATGTCAAAAATTTTGTTTAATAAAAGTTTAATCCAACACTCAAACGTATACCCCACGCGTGGAACAGTGTGTTTATAATGATCGATTGCAAATAAAAAGTTATCAGGGTATATAAGCTGTTAATAGCAAAACAACGGATCAGAAACGAACAAAGAATTATGTCTTATAAACAACCAGATAGTGAGAATCGGACTTATAACAATCTTAAATATGTCAGACTTAAAGATTGAGACTTTCTTTCACCATTCAAGGTATGACATTTTCTTAAACAATAACATTATTAATATTAAAACAAATATATAACAGTGGCGCATATAAATAGGAAAGATTTTTTTCTCAAAAAACGTGAAAATATTACTAAACAACAAATTTCAAACAAATGTATTTAAGTAATATTTTAACATGTTTTAACACAAAATTCAAAATTCCCATTTATATGGCCGCCACTATATATATATTAAAAAATTATACATATGTATATTGAAATTGAGCGCCACGAATCGATTTTAAACTATTATTCAGGACTTCAGTGACCAACTCGAAGGAGAAAAAACATAACACTCCACATGGTTTTGTTGTTCATCATAAGCTAAAAGCCATCTTATGTCATGAACTAATGTTCAAATCGAAAACAATCTTCAGAATATAAAATGGTTGATATTTTTTTAAATTATTTTTTAAATAACAAAGTTTTAAATTTTTTTTATCTTATGATAGATCATCAACGAAATGGTGAGGCACAACGAAAATATTCACGAAGATAGTAATAATTCTGGTATCAATGAAAGTGACAGAGTGTATACAATTTCGAGGAGCATGGAAGACTGGGAAAAAGTATATGATAAAGAATTCCAAATTTTTCGCCAACTTTTAACATAAATTTATGCTGATCCTCACACCATTATGAAGAAATTGAAATTTCTTCCGCTTAGCAGCCCCCAGTTACATGATGAGATTGAGGTATCTTTCAATTTACTACCCAAATCAAATCATGTCATAGATAATGACAACATAATGGTGTCAAACACACCAGAGGTGGACATGAACAGTCACTCCAGTTTTTTAGATGCATTCATCACATTCGATGATTCAGAATTGAGACGGGAGTCTGAACTTAACGTTACTTAAACCACCCCATCGCACGTTTACAGTGATACCAAGAAATGGTGGAACAGCATAAAGAGCTCTATCCAAATTTATACAAAAATTTTAAAAAACTCTCATTGTTCCAGCAACAAGCCTACAAAGAAATTTCAGCCTCGCTCAATATAATAACGGAAAAGGAGTTTATACTGCCTTCCAATTAAACAATATGATTTTTAAGAAACAACTTGTGCATTTATTTAAAAATTTTATAATTTCAAATAAAAATTTTATATTTTCTAAAAAATTTTACATTCAACAAAATCGATTTTTTAATACAATATTATAATTAAATTTATTTATTGCATTCAATTCAAATTTACTTTAAGTATCACAGTCTACAAATAACAATATAAGCAGCTATAAGTTTTTTTAACGGATTTCATTTTTTTTTTAATGTAGATATGTACTCCAAAAAAAATTAAGCATGTATTATTATCATAGCTCAATAATAATTAAACATCCATACATTAAGATGATTTATGCATTTTAAATTACAGCATATTCGATCGATTATATTTTTTTTTAATATTTATTTTGATTTTTGAAATGTTGGAATTTTTTTATCTTAAAATTATCACGCACATACATAAATATGTATTATCTCCCAATGAAAAATGAATTAAAGAGCTAAACAAGTTGTTTAAAATAAAACAGAAGTGGAAGTTTTCGCTTGGAAAATGATGCATGTCCGTCCGTCCGTCTAATTTTGCCCGTCCGTCCATCCTTAAGAGCTAGTAAAATGTTGTTGTCCGTCCGTCCGTCCGTTAAAAGCTATCAAAATGTTGCTGTCTGTCCGTCCGTCCGTTTGAGCTCGCGAAACTTGTGTTGTCCGTCCGTCCGTCCGTTCAGAGCTTCCAAATTTTTGTTGTCCGTCCGTCCGTCCTTTGAGCTTCAAAAATTTTTTTCCGTCCCCCCCACCCTCCGTCTGTTCAGACTGAACGGACGGACGGACGGGCAAAAATGACGGACAGTCCGTCCGTTTGACACCTTTAATTCGCACTATGAACATTGCTTAATGCTAACTTTAACAAATGTTTGTAAGTTAAGAACAACAAGTCCAAATGCATTGTATTTCATGGGTCGATTTGTGTTGCAATTTTTCCAAAATAACAATAGAGAAATAGATTGAAAATGCAAACTGAAACCGCAATAAATAGAATGAAAAAATTCAAGTTGAAATGATGCAATTGCTAAAAATTACCAAAACATAATTAAATAAATGAAAACATGTGGCAACGTGATGAAAAATTACACTGTTGTAGTTTTTGAAACTTTTTTTTCAAGGCAGAGCTAAAATAGGTTTTTTTTACCTAATTTGGGTACGCTGAATTCAATGGTGATAACCATTTTTAAATCTGTCCAGATGACCTCGAACAAAATTTTCAAATCAAATATTCTTGGCTCAAGATGGTTTTTGCACCCTTTATGGCTGTGCATATCGTTGATTTTTCAACAAATTCTTATTGATTCGTACAGAAAACATATTTTAAAGCATGATATAATATATAACGGTCTTTTACAGCCCTTTACAGAGCAATTTAAACAATTATTTCTCTATTTTTTTGTATTTTTTTCGATTTTTTTCGAGTTTTTTTTATCTTTTTGGTTAAAATAGTTTATGATTTCACTATAATAACTTCTATTCAAAGCTCAAATGAGTGAATAAAACACGAATTATTATTTATTGCATGAGAATTAAGAATTTTAATGAATTTTTTTTTTTTTTTTGCGAAATTTAACAATTTTGCCAAAAAATTAACATTTTCTTCATTCATCGCTATCATCATCATCAGCATCAACATTTGATTGTAAATTCCAGCATAAATCGGCCAATAGTGAATTTAATTTTTTCCCGCTGTACCAGTGCTCAAGCTGTGCAGCAACTTGATAAAAAATTAATAATTCATAGAATAAAACCAATAAAATCAACAAAAATATTCACCTTCTTTGATTTTTGCATCACCTAAACGAGGAAAAATGGCTTTCACTTGAGAATATGCGCGAATATTTTGTCGTTTAACTAATGCTTTGATGAAATTTTTCACCAAGCCTAATTTTATGTGTAACGGTGGTAACAATATTTTCGATACATCTCTAATCAGTGCGACATTCTTAACGTTGCGACGACCGACTATAGGCGCTGCTCTGGCTGGCCAATCTCGTTTTTGATACTGACTTCCATCGTTATATCGCGAATTCCATTGACAAAGAAAACACATATACGTTGTGTAGCCGGTTTGAAGACCCCGAAGTATTGAAATCACTTTCAAATCGGCACATATTTTCCATGAATGTTCTTCGTATTTAATGGAATCGATAATTCTCTTCAACGATTCATAGTTCTCGATTGTCTCAGTACTAACCAGTAAACATACCATCATGATATCTCGATTTTTGAAAAATTCTTTTTTCATCGGAAAGGGCATCCCAAAAAACCCCCGAATACGAAATCTTAGCGGCCCAATCCAATATATGTGGTGGTGATGGCGCTGAGATCGTTTAAGGGGCCAAAATCGTGGTTTTGAGCAAATATTACCATTTAGTCTATTAAAGAAGCCATTTTAAGGTTATGTTATGTTCAGAAGAAATGTTCAACACACTTTAGAGAACACATTGGAAATTTTTTTGGGGCCGCCCTCCACATAGGGGGTGCCAGGGAGAGTCAAACATGTGAAAAACCCCTAAAATTTGCCAATTTAGGGTCCAAATGGGGTCAAAAACCCATTAAACCCCCCAAACCCACAATATATTTGGAAAGCCCGTAAAAAATGCTCCCTTTCATGTATTCATTCACACAATTTTTATCAGACACCCCCTTCATCCTCAAATCGGGTCAGAATGTTGAAAAAGTCTTGCCCCTGCAAGTATGCAGCCATTTTTGAGTATTTTAATGAAAACTGCGCATGTAACGCATATATTCAGAATATAGGACATTATTCATAGTTTTTTTTGGTATATCGGGTTTTCACCCCGGGGACATCATTTGACCCCCAGTGAGGCCAACATTTGAAGAAATTCACACAAAATAAAGATAAGTACACAGAATAATAAATCATTTGTTATTGCCATACATTTTTTTTATTGATTTATAAATTCGCGGTAAAAAATAGCTCTTCATTAATTAAAATTGAACGAAAGTTACTTGCACTATGATATTCGTTGTAAAATATAATTTTTCAAATGAAAAACAAAAAAAAAATATTCAAATTTTTCTTTGTGTTGGATCAATAAAACAAATTCAAGAAAAACATGTAAAAATAATAATGAATTCAAAATCTTCCTATTATAATAAAATTATTATTTATTCGATGAAAATAATTTGGAAAATAGAATAAATAATTCTAATGTTATTTTGCAATAATGTATTTACATCAAATACGATATTTTCATTTCTTCATGTTTTCTTCACTTTCACTATTGAAATTTTTCCGTTCATAATGTGTGAATGTGACAGTATGTCAATATCGCATACAATGTGAACCACATGTCACGCGCCAAAACTTTTGACAACTGACATTGCCGCTTATGTTATTATTGTTTTGACATCCATGTTATTACAAGTTATTATTCTCATTGTGTTACTGATTTGCTTTAAATTTTTAAATTTTTATGAAAGTTATTAAAAAATGAGTGATTCAAATTCAAATCCAAATTTGAAAGACGTGTTTGTTGGTGTTTTAAATGAAGTTGAATTAAATTCGAATAGCAATTTTGACAGTGAAATGGTTTCAAGTAAATTTAAACAGTGGCTTCAAAACGAAGGTTTTATGAAAACCGGTAATGTGTGATGTTTAAAGAATTGATAAAAAAATGATAAATTTATCCAAAATAATAATTTTATCCTATGATTCCATTGTAGAAAATGAGCCATATAACGTTGATGATAGGCGCAAAATCGCATTGCTTCGAAAAAAAGGCAAAAGCTACAAATACATTCAAAACAAATTTCGCAGAGCAAAACAAGAAATGATTGATCGATGGACAAATGAAATGAAAAATGCAGGTGAATTTTAAATTGTGCAATTTATTCACAAATTATTGTTCAATTTGTTGCACTTTCCAGACGCTCAACAAGAACATGGACCTACTCAAGATGAACAAAATGTTGACAACAGATTTGATGATGTTTCTATGTCAATGAATGAAACAAACGATATAAGTGAGTAGAAATGAGTTAAATAAATAAAACTGTCAAAGATTTGATATTTGTTCGATATTCAATTTAGCTTCAACAAGAGGGAATAATTTATCGGCCGGATCAATGGTAGGAAATGTTAATCACATCGCTGAAGAAAGCACTGAAGCGATTCCTGACCCTGGTCAAGGTGATTTTTTACATTTATA
>JAQOWM010000600.1:87500-332500 GCA_029041755.1 Resseliella maxima | reverse complement strand
ACACGACCACGGCCACCAAAATCCAATTTCATTCGTTTGCAACGTCAAAAATACAATCAAAAATCCAATTTTCAATTCTATTGTTACAATCGGTGCGCTCGCTTTACAGCTCATAATAATAAACATTCACTCATTCACTAACTTGGTCATTGTCTGTCGACAAGAAAAAAAAAAAAAAGAACCAAATAGAGTGTGTAAGCAATTATTGTAATCAGAAAAATACCTGCGTTTTATAGATCAATAAAATTTTATAATCATCCAATGAAATTGTTCAATTAAAATTTATGACCAAATTCATGTGTCATATGCAATACACAATGGCAACCAATGAAACCAATTGAAATTTACACACAACTAAATTTTTTTGTCATTAATTCTTTTTGTGAAATGAGCGCATACGCATCATGTCACTGTCTTTTTTTTTTGTTTTTTTTGTTGTTTTCTGAACGAAACGATCTAAAAATTACCACTCAAACCAGTACTCCTGTGCTCGGTGGATACATTAATTATTTCAGTTGTATCATTAATATATAAAAAAAAATGAGTGCCGCAAGATAAAATGGGAAAAAAGAGCAAATTACTTCATTGTCATCGTGTCTTCTTTCCACACAGAAATGTCAATGAAAAACAGTGATTTCAATAAATATTCAATTATAAATGGCCAGATATTAATGAATTGAAAATCAAATAATTGGTTGAATATGGTTATGACAAGCATTTTCTATAATTAATTTAATCAATCGACATTTAATAATTAACTGACAGTAAATGTATTTCATATTATTACAATAGTATATTGTACAATTTCGTTTCAGAGATAGAAATGCGCAATTTTTCATTTACGATTATTTAAAAGTTAAAATGTTATTACGAATCAGGGAAATTTTAACACAAAAGATTATTTTTCGTAGAAATTGTTTACTTTGCAAAGTATCCATATCATGGAATGATGGTAAAAAGCGCTTATTATATGACCGCTTATATATTGATATTCCGTGAGAATATTATTAAAATCAAAATGTTAGACCAGTCGCCTTTTAAATGTGATTATACTGAAACTTGCTGTTCAGAATTCAAAATTATACATCGGAAATTGAATTTTTAAACAAAAATTTAAAAATTAACATTATGATGAATTAAGCGGATGGATTATATAAAAATTGAATTATATTGAAATGAGCATTATCCATAAATCTCCAATTTTAAACAAAAGCTTTGAGCCTATTGAAAGTTTTCACTTGAAACATGAAACAACAGATCGATAAAAGTATTTCATATTCAATACACGCATAAAAAAAAAACATTTTTTCAATTAAAATTAAATGGAAATATTTTGTTGGGTATGAAATTGATGTTCTTCAAGTGATGGCCAATATTGTAAAATTACAAAGAGCAAATATTTCCGATCTCTAAATTTATTTATTTATTTCGCAGGGAAATACCGAAATTTCGGATTAATTTGCCGAAACATATTCAAAGTGGAAAATAATTCAACCAATCGAACTATTTCAACATAAAACAGCATGTGTTTGCGAAAAAAATGAACAGATAAAAAAAAAAAAGAAACAACAACTCCGCATGCGATTACTTGGCTTATTTTATTTACCATTGAATTCAACACACAGAATGCAAATGAATAAAAATAAATTAAGTTATGGCATCAAATTAACTTTGGAGCGTAGTTCGAATTTCGCACACATCACTTTAGTGATCTGTTAGCTCGGACAAAAAAAAGAAAAAAAAAAAAAAAAAAAAATGTGGAAAAAATGCAATTATTTTGTGAAAGCATTCCAACAGAATAAAAAGATAGAGGGAGAAAAGGGAACAAAATGAGGGGGAAAAAGCGAATTATTTATTCTCTCTGAGCTGATACATGATTCGTAAAATATTTTATAAACAAATATTGACCGAACGTAAAAATATACACATTGTAAATAGATCGGCATTTTTTTTCAGGATAATTTTCATTACTTTCAAATAAGTATACTCATTCTCATCATTTCATTGGTTAATATTACATTTGCTCTCAGCATCAATTCAATTAAATCTCGAAACTCATTGTGAAACTGATAGAGAATCCATATTCCATTGCTATGGAATGAAAATATTTTTGCGAGTTTGTTTTATAAACCAAAATGAACGGGGAAAAAATTACTTTAAATGCAAATGAGAATGCATGCAGGGTGTGTATTTGTATGGGTATGTGTGTATATATGTGTGTGTTTCCGTGCATATATGAGTGTGTGCATGAGCAAGTGATCTTTTAATACATCGAAAATTGTACAAATTACAATTTGGTATCATTTTCATTGGCATCCATTTAAAAAAACGATTCGTTGCATGTTTTTGATTGAATCATGAACCAGTGTACATTTTTCATGCAAAAAAATTTCATTTGGATTAAAATTGTAGACAGAAAAACTTGTTTGAATATCAATTTGAATGAAATTACTGAAAATAGAAATGTTTCGGCAAATCATTTTTATGTGCGCATGTGGGTACTTTTTTTTTGTGCTGACAGATATTGCAAGTTTTGTGTTCATGACATGAACTGTATGCGTAATTTTATGTAGTACAGATCTGTGCAGTGTTTTTGCAGGTAGACGTAAGCAATCTATCAAACCAATGTGTGTAAAAGAAGAAAAAAAAAAATGTATCTTTTGAAACCAACAAACTATTCGAGAGTGAAGAAGGTAAGCTGTAAAAAAAATCTCAGCCGTCAAAAAAAGATGATAAATAGTGGTTAACGAAAGAAACCAAAATGTTACCACACACACACACACATATATATTCTTTCAGCAAGTAGAAAAAGTTCCGATTTCAATTTTGAAATGCGCATAAATTAACCCTTGTCGCTTCATGAGAAGAAGCTGCACTCGAATTTCGCTTCGGCAAGCAAAAACAACAAAAAAAAAAGAACCTCAGCCAACTAAATCATATGAAAATAAAGAAAAAATAAATATGTTTTTCTTCTTTCATGGATGAGAATGAGAGTGTAGCGCTTGAAATGTTACCTTACTGACATCGTCGAAACGGATGCGTACGAAAATAAAAACATCATAAAATCTTTGAAACAATAAAATTGTTTTTCATACCGTTAACTTTCTTCGCTCTCCCTCTTGTTTATCCACTTAGACATTCGGGTGAACCGAATTTAGCCATAACAAAAGTGTAAAAATGAAAAATTTAAATTATATGATTTGCCGAATAAATAAAACATCACTGTAAATCCATACCATCGGCTTAAGAATGAAAAGTGAACGAAAACAAGAACCAGCACAAGGACAAAACGGAGTGGGGGAAAAAATACGCATTGTTAGAGCAATAATAACAAAAGTGATAATAAAATATTAAGCAAAGAATTGCAATTTCGTGAACAGAATCGAATTTTAAGTTAGTATTTATCGTTGTGAAGGGCAAAAATTTAAGGTAAATGGAATGAGAAACATAACAGTTTCATTGAAATGTGGCAAACAGTGAGCGTGCCATGCGACGTGCCTACTGAAAAAGCACCGAGTATAGCTTTAATTTTCATTCTTCATGTTTCACGAGTTTTTTTTTTTTTTTTTTTTTCTTTTCTCTAGCGCTCGACCAATGAAAACATGACAAGATTACTAACTCATGAAAGCAAATGTCAAATTCATAAAAATAAAGGCTGAAAAGTCTGCTTTTTGTTGTTCAATTTCGGTTAAGAAGAAACCAGATGCACATAATTTTTTATCGTACGCGCATTCACCGAATATTTGGTAAAATAGGTGATAAAATGCGTTGAAATAGAATGGAAAATGTTTCGGGAAATTTTTTTTTTTATTTTTTTTTTTTTTTTCATAATAAACACGACAATTGTTCAATGTTCAGGCAGGCCATTCTAAGTGGATTAAATACAGTATGGCCGATATTGTTGAGTTCCAGTTGCTGAGCTCAAGGCCGACGAGAAGAACAAAATAATTTTCTACTTAAGATGAAAAAAAAAAAAAAAAAATGTTGACGTAGATCGTGAGTCTGAGTTTCGTCAATTGTTTGTATGCTTTGCTGCTGCGTTCCTTGCATAACGTTGAACAGAAAAAAAAAAAACAAAAAGAAAAATGTCGTAATATGTAGCAACGGATCGTTTTGCATGCCAACGAATAATTCTCGAATGCTTGTAAGAGCAAGTCTCAAGCAAAATAACAGAGAAAAAGGAAGACGAGATCAGGGACAGCGAGAGTGAGCAAGAGAGAAAAAAAGAGAGTGAGAGGAAGGTATAGACTAAAAATCCGCATTTCACATGGAAAACATGGATGGGCTTTTAAACGAATGCGATTAAACTCTCTATTCGTCTATTCCATTCGCAAACATTTACAATATGTTCGCATTCATTTTCATTTATATTTCTAAGCGCTCTCATTTTATATTTTCTGATCCATCCGGCTTAAATTTGGTCTACTTTGTTTCATTTGCAACTTTTTTCCCTTCTTAACATTTTACTTTCTCTTTCTCCCATTCTCATTGCCATTCAAATTCGCTCTCTTTCTCTCTCTCTCTCTCTCTCTCTCTCTTCTCCCTCTCTTTCTTTTTCTCTTGCCCCTATTTCTCCCTTTTTCTGTGCACTGTGCGAGTGCTTTTTTTAATTTACTTTATTGATGTTATTTATGGTAGGTTTTTTTTTTATCCAGTTAAGCGTCGAATTTTTCTGCTGGCATTTGCAATGATGCCGTCAATGTCGGTGAATTGCTTTGGATATCGGCGACGGTCTCCATTGCCAAAAGTCTCTCTCTCTTTCTCTCTCGCTCCCATTGAAAATCTCAACGATACATATAATTACAGTGAATGTTTTGTTATTCTGTGTTGCAGAGAAAGGAAGAAAAAAAAAAGCGACAACGAATTCAACTACTTGCAAGAGAATTCATGTGAGAAACGCCAAAAAGTCGACAACGACTTTAGTAAATACAATCATTGTGATCATAAAAAAACATGCTTTTCGCTGTAATCGTCGAATCAACATGATAAGAGAGAGAGAGAGAGAGAGAGAGAGAGAGAGAGAGAGAGAGAAAGAGGGAGAGAGGGAGAGAGAGAGAAAGAGAGAAAGAGAGAAAAAGAGCAAAAACATTTTTGCACCAATACATTGGCGGAAAGAAACACTTGTGATGAAAATAAAGCACAATAAATCGGTCGATGACGAAGCAATGTCGTATAACATGACAATACTTATATAATGGTATAAGACGATTTACGGCAACTCAAAAACCGGCATATATGAACAAACATACTTAAGTAAATTTCACAAAATAATATATTGTTATGGTGTTGATTTGGCCAATGGAACGAAATGTTTCTGATTTTTCATTTTATTTTTGCGTGCTCTTTGCTTTCAAACTCAATGCCAACACGATCTCTTTATCACGCATAGTGAATGGAGGTGAGAGAGCATTACATTTATTTGTTTTTTCTTTTTTTTTCATTTCACAATTGATATTTGCTCATCCACTTCCGGCATCATTTATTTTGAAGCTTTTTTGTTTTGTTTGCATTTGTTCATACTGTACAAATTCACACAGGTTCAAATGTGAGATTGAAAATAACCAGTTTTTTTTCATCAAGAAAGAACGGAAACATAGAAAATATGGTTGTATTTTGTTGATAAATGATGCTACGAGTCATTTCTTTTCATTTCTTCGCAAATTTATCAGTCATTGAAGTAATAATGAATAACAGAGAATTCATAAGGCTGCTTTAAATTAAATTTCCATCGAAAAATTTCCCAGTGGAAAAGTAACTCAATGAACCTGTCCGGCCAATGTACTTTATGAAAAGCTTAGAAAATACAACATCAATGCCGACGATAAAGATCACTGAAACCTTGGAACAAAGTAAAATAAAAAAAAAAAAAAAAATAGGAAAAGAAAAATGAAATGGCGAAGCAAAACTTGTGATTAATACGTTCAACTGGATGCAATTCTATGAAATATTGAATCGTTGAGCGCAAAAATGGAAGACCATCAGCTTAAATTCTCTTGTGTATTGAATATTATATACCGAGGACACAACTAAAAACAATTTGCATTGTCATCATTTGTAATCATACGTTTAAGATAAAATGGCCAGGAAATTGCAAAATATTCTCATCATAGAATACAATACAAGAATAGAATAGAATATTTTCTCGGTAAATTACAATAAATTCACTTCAGTCATTCACTGTGTGTTCACTGTTCACCTAGTTTTATTGAGCTTTTGTATTCTTTTTTGTCTGTTGTAGCAATAGTTGTGCATCTAAACTCTGGCAGAAGGTAAACTGTAGCACACACACACACACGCACACACAAAACACAACTACTTCGGAATGAGTAACGAGAAATAGTGAATCATATTTAGAATTTTCTGTTGAATCGAAGTTTGTTGAGCAGGGTACATCGAGTTAAATTTATTTTATATTGCATTTTGATGGTAGAAATGCCAACAAGAATGGTGATGACAAATGTATTTGAGTTTTCTTGAAAATATTCAACTTGAATTTAAATTTGTGCTCAAGAAAATTAAACAATTGCATGAAAAGTCTCTGGAGCAGATGAAATTGTAGAGAATAAGAATAGAATGTGTCGCGGATGGCAATAATTTTCCACAATTATTCAAAGCATAACAAAAGAGATGGAGCTTTTGCATTTCATTTCCTGCACGCTAAGAACTTTTATTCGAATACAGAATCTCAGAGAGAGAGAGAGAGAGAGAGAGAGAGAGAGAGAGAGAGAGAGAGAGAGAGAGAGAGAAAGAGAGAGAGAGAGAGAGAGAGAGAGAGAGAGAGAGAGAGAAAGGAGAGAGAGAGAGAGAGAGAGAGAGAGAGAGAGAGAGTGAGAGAAAGAAAGTGAAAGTGAGCAGGAGAGAGATCGAGAGAGCAAAATTTTAAAATCAACCACAAAGTTTTTAATGCAACCAAGTGATAAATAATAAATATTCGTTAAGCAGCCATTCATTGGATGACAGACTTAGAAAATACTTTGTCCGGAATTCTAATAAGTTTCTTTTTCTCCCTCATTTTGTTGTATGTTATTTGTTATTTCTAGTTCGAAAACCTGAAGTTTAATGAATCAAAACCAATGGTGCATTTTTCAAGGCATTTTCCATTATATTCGAAGTTCGAATATTTCAAGATGACTTGAGTTCTGTTGAACCAAGGGACTAAATATGTATGCAAAACAAAATCACGAGCAAAAAATTGTTGTAAATAATTTCCCTTGTGAATACTCACCACTTGATAATGATGCAAAAAAAAAAGAAATAAAAAATAATTCGTTCTCCTTCTCGCAAAGTCTGATGCCGTTTTCAATACACCACTAGCAATAATCTGTAATGAAAACAAGGGAAAAAAAATAAATTGAAATGATTTGAAGACTGTAAAATCGAGAGAAAATTGCATTTGGCCAGTTGGAGCACCGGCCTAGGCCGATAAAAAAAAAAACACAAGAACTTTTGATTGGAATTTCAATTAGATCAACTTTATACACATCACTGACTTGTAGTTATTCGCTTTAAACCAATAATGTCTGCTGGCGTTCCATAGATTCAACCTCTTATGGAGTTTTTTTTAATACAGTGAACAATACTTGTATGCCCATTGCCTTGTATGAATATAACTTTAACCTGATTTCACTTGAATGTTTTCAACGAACATATGTGCTGGTCGTGTATTTTTACCCTCTCATGCATGAAATTCGTTTGGAAATACAAATATGTAACATTTGTTACATGGGCTAACCCAACAAAAAACTAATACATTAAAATCCGTTTTGATTTTAGTTTTATCGGCTCATGCCTTTTATGTGCGTTAAAGTATCTTGCATTTTGCATGAAAATTCAATTTCAAATGATTTATCACGAACAGGCTAATGACAATAAAATTCCATTTTGGCCTGCATGCAAAATACAAAATTACTATTAAAATTCAATACACTAAACTGAATGAACTGATGAATCAACAAGAAATTGGATGCAATGCCAATTGTAATGGCCAGTCAATGCGCTAAATTATTTTTGTTGTGTACAAGATTTGTGTGCTTTTCATTTGCCTTTCATTCAAACAAAATATAATTGAATAGAAGAACGGTAATTAAATATATGCGCAAGCATTTCGATTTCGTTTTTTTTTTTTCATTTTTCATTTTCACATTGTGTGTCATTCAACATAAGCGACAGCTTGTGTACAGTCCATTTGAATAATCTTGCATCAATTGAACGTCGGATTGTTTAAATTCAATTATGTGTTCTCAGTGGAATACCGTTCTCAGGGTAAAATGACAAATAATTTACGATGTGCAGACAAATATGCAAGCACAAACAGAAGACTTTTGTCCAAAAATACATTTGCTAAAGACATCTGGACGGTTCCATTGTAATGAAAAGAGAGAATTCAATATCAAATTCCGAGTCTAAGCACATCACAGCAAAATCGAAAAGCAGCAACGCAATAGAAAGAAGAAAAAAAAGTACACCATAGCCCTGAAAACGGAAATTAAGCACTGACACGAAATTGTGTTGTAAACGAGACTAAATACGAAACGAGACACAATTTTGTGACCAATGATTTCGAATCACAAATGAACAAATGATTTGACGTTCAAAAGATTTGGCCGAACATATTTGCGGTTTTTCTTTTTGTTCATTCGAACTTTTAGTTTCTCATTCATTTCTCATTCGAAGGTTTTTCAGTGGCATTCAATGTGCCATTAAAAGCATTTTCTTTCAATTTTGTCCATTTCTTGCCCACAAAGTAAATGACGAACTTCTGTTTATTTAACTAAATAACATGTTCGTCTGCACAAGTTGCCATTTCATTTGTTTGAATAACCAATGAAAACCAATCGAAGCAACACATACACACAAACAAATAGATACACATACAAATGGCTGACAAAAAGCGCATTACCAAATCTTTGGGAAAAATTTCAAAACAGCCGTATAGACGACATCAAGGTTGATGCTTTTATAAGAACTTTTCTAATCAAAACCACAATAAGCTCATTTGATGTTTACACTCTTCACACCATCCACACACTTTTACCGTTCTTTGTTAAATTTCATTCTCATCATTGTTTTGACGCTTGATTTTTCGCTGTCTCTTTGGACCATATCACATCACCCAAAACTTATAACGAATAAACAAACATCGATTTTGCAGTGTATTTGCTTGTTTTCGACACATTTATTACCGATCACATGTTTATTCTCTCATTTCACACTCCTCTCTCACTCATCTCTCTCTCTCTCTCTGTCTCTCTCTCTTTCTCTCTCTCTCTCTTTCTCTCTCTCTTTCTCTCAAAATAAAAAGAAAAACAAACTTTTATGAATAATACGAGTGTTGACGTTGAGAACATATCTAGCGAAAATTGTGTATCAGCACGATTCAACGGTTTTGATGATTATTTTTTTTTTTTTTTTGTAGTAAGAAAAATACATGACACAAGCCATCAACATGAAAATCTTCTATGTAATAAGGTTTTATGCCAAACAATCTCTGAATTTGACAGTATTTTTTTTACGCGTACTAACTTGGTAAAGGCAAAGAAAATATTCGTGAAAAAAATGCATTTGAAAATCGTTGATCCAATGCAATCCGCACAATTTTTATAGCCATAATAGCCGTCGACAGACAAACAACATAGTACATTTTTTTTTAGAGTGAATGAAAGATAAATATGCAAATGTTACGCCCAATGGCCAAAATTAAATATTAATGCACACCACGCGTGGCGGTACGGCATTCATTGTGCAGCCAATTCATTTTTGCATTCGGTCTGAGTAAAGTAAGTGTAAATCAACATTGTTGAAGGGTTAGTGGGAAGAAAAAGTAAAAAAATATTTAGATCGCAACAGAAAAAGGCAATGTGAAATAGAAAGAGAGAGAGAGAGTGAAATTTTGCGTTAAATGTGGCGCTTGCAAATGCACCAAACTGAAAATCATCTCATAAATAATTTAAAAAATATACGCATGACGATGTTGCGCGAAGCAAGGCAAAACTTTATAGACATAATCAAATGTAATTTGAATGTTTGGTTTAACCAACAAAATTGTTTGGTGTTTGGTATCATCGTTTTGTTATGTTTTCACTTTTGTATTTTGTGTTTTGTTGGAGATTGTTTTCGTTCAGCACATTCAATTCTGATATTGCGCATATTTCAAATTGTGAGAAAAATAGAGAGCGAAAGGGACAAACAGCGATAGAGTTTGAGAGCGAATTGGAAAGAAAGGGAGGAAGAGGGAAAGAGATCGAAAGAGTAAAGCTTCATAGCTTTGGGATAATGTAACACAAAGATAAACAACCGGACACAAAGTGCGATTTGTGCTTCACAATGGGGACTCCTCCTGCTCCTCCGCTACACATGATAGGCCAAAGAAAATATTTGGAAATTATGATATGTTTCGTCTATATTTAATGTATGAGTAAATTGAATTCATTCCGAAAAATTTTCCAAATGGCAACAGAGAATCACTTTTTCTGTGTGTTCACAACTAAACGATGATAATGCACACACGGATTCCATGTGATGAAATATTTCAAGCATCGCTGAAATAAATGCGGAGTAAATATGTGAGCCAATAAAATAGACTTAGTTTTACAATGACGATCTCTGAAATGATACTAAAAGCAACACAAACTTTAATTCAAGTCCCTTTTTCCCATTAATGCTTTACTGTTGAAAATGTTGATAATTTTTACTCCCACACATACAATGAACTAACCACAAAGAAATTTTTTCACTCTTTCTCTCTCCCTCTCTCCCTCTCTGCCTCTCTGCCTCTCTGCCTCTCTGCCTCTCTCTCTCTCTCTTTCCCTCCGGAATAGAGAAAAGAGAAAAGAGAAAAGAGAAAGAATGAGAATGCGGTCCTGGTTGTTGAATGTTGATACACACATCAAAGTTATATCTCATCCATCCGGAACTGTTGCTCAGGGTTACATGATTCGGTCAATCGCATTTTTCCGCTTTATAGTCTCCGAGCAATATACATAACATCACAATGATGGCTTTTCCGTTATAAAATTAAGTATACCGTGGGTTTGTATCAACTGTCATCGATGAAAATACTTTCTCAACGATGGTTTCTGTTTCTATGCGTTTTTTGCTCCCTCTTTTTCTTGTTCGTATCACTGAAACATTGTGTAAAACACATTTTGAGATTGTTGCCAGTAATTAAGCAATGATCCAACGCTTTCTGATATAAGCACACACACACACACACACACAGAGAGAGAGAGAGAGAGAGAGAGAGGGGGAGAATATTATGGTGAAAAAAGTCCCTTGGCATTTTTTATGTACACTCTATAAACGTTGTCAGTTTCGATGGTTTTTTTCAAGTGTTTGTTCAACAAAAAACAGGAAAAAAAGATGGTTTCGATCAACAATGTGATATAAATTAGTATCAACCATAAGCTCAACCGATAAAATGAAACGTGAGCAAGAATGTTTGTTAATTAATGAGGTAAAAGACAGAAGAATGAAAAAAGAAAGAAAAAAAATGTATGTCTGAACCGAAGGTACGATAAAAGGTTAATCAAAATTCGTATTGGAATTTTTTTCCCAAGCATTTTCCAATAACAAGTGAAACAAAAAAAAAACCAAAAAAAAGAAAATCGAATCAATATTGCCGTTGGACAGGAAGGATCTCTCCTTTATAATTTCGACAATTTGCCATTTTATTCGGTGTAAAAGAAGACATTATGGTGTACATTGAATGCCCTCAGACAATGAATGAAAATGAATCATTATCAGACAAATAATGTACAAGCATACAGACTGAAAATCTCCTGAATTGAAAAAAAAGCAAACGCAATAAAATGCAATGAATGAAATGGAACAACAACAAAAAAAAAAAATACAAACCGAATCCCATTCAGAGTTTATAATAGAAAATTTATTGGATTCCTACGAGTGATTATATTTATAAACGAAATAACAATGTGCTTCGTTCAGTTGGAGTCATCGTCGTCGGCATTGTTCTTAATAATAGAAGGAAGGGAGAGCGAAAAATAAAAAATGCTGTGAATGAGCTCGTGTCAGCAACAGTGAAAAACTTGCGGAATAAAGCCGTGATTTTATGAAGCAGATTTTGTTTTTTCATCGCTTTTTAACGTAGCACAATTGATGTTGGCTCTCGTGCATCGTACTCATACACCATGCCCAGACTAAATAAAAACAATTCGCTGCTCTGGTCTGCCATAGCATGAAGTTTATGGTTAACAGAAAGAATATTTCATACTTTTCTTTTTCTTTCTCTCTCACTCTCTCTCTCTCTCTCTCTCTCATTTTTCGAATGCTATTCCTTTTAATTTTGGTCTCACTACAATTGCTGCAGACATGCCGAACACTGTAAACATTCATTTCAAAGATTATATTTATTTATACAATGAAAAAGAATGGAATAAAATCTGTGACACGAAATGTTTCGAGCAAAAAAGTTTTCAATTCAACTCGAGGAGAGAGAGAGAGAGAGAAAAAATGTATGCAATTCAATTCTGAATGTAGTTTTACGGCAGGAAGACAAACTTTTGAGCTTGAATGAAATGTATGCTATTGAAAACGCATTTTTTTTAATCCAAAGAAAATTCCCAACACAAAATTTGAGATTATTTTATCCATTGTTCTTAGTCATTATTAATAATTCGAAAATAAAATAAAAATATGAGCAAAAAATGCGTCATTTTATGATTTTACGATGTGGAATAAATCGAAATTCATCATCATATTTTAAGTGTGTTGATTTATCGTTTGATTCAATTAATCATCATTGTTATAAGAAAAAATGAATTTTCCCAACGCAATGTAAATGCAATCAAAAATTGATGTGTAAATTACCCGCAAATAACATGACAAAAAGTCAAAAAGCAAGAAAAAAAATCGACCAAATATAGAAAACAAGGCAATTGGAATAATAGTATAATAAAAATGAAAAAAGATGAATTTTGCTGTTGAACTAGAACAATTGTGTTATTTTTCCTAATGGAAATGCCGAAAATTTCATACATTTTGTAAATGGTGATAATATAGAGAAAGTGTCTTTGCTCTGTCGCCTAGTGAATTTTATTCTTATGATTCTCTGTCGTCAATGCTGCATTTTTGTAATGGAATAAATTGGCTCAATGATGAGAGCAAGAGAGAGAGAGAGAGAGAGAGAGAGAGAGAAAGAGAAAGAGAAAGAAAGAAAGAGAGAGAGAGAGTGAGATATAGATGGTGGATGGGCGCCTACAAAATAAAAAATGTTCGAAATGGCTGAGTACTGGGTCATTGAACGTGCACAGTTGGTACATAAAAATTCATGTTCTCACGAATGTTATATAGCTGCAAACGAAGCGCCTCACAACTTGATTCATGTTCGGTTGTGTGTTTGTGTGTGTGTGTGTGTGTGTGTGTGTGTGTGTGTGTGTGTGTGTGTGTACAGTTTTACACAGTGTTTGTTTGTTACACAATTTTTTTTTTCTTCACAAAACCATAAAAACAATTCATTTCAACATGACACACCACAAAATTTGTAGTCCTAGCACCACGTTTCATTCCTAGCTGCCACCGACAATATATGATTCGCTGGACAATTTTTTCTCGTTACAACGAAGCCGCATGGAAAACCAGATTAATGCAAGAACCACAACAGGGCGACACAATGTAATAAACAACAATAAATGATTTTAGCAGCATCATTTGTACTTACTGTTGCAGATTCTGTTGGAAATTAATTTATTCGTGCTTGTTGGACTCGTAACAGCACGGCTCAAGCCGGATTTCTAATTCAAATTCGTTTTTCTTTTCTCCTTTTCTATCTGTTTCTATCTTTTATGTTGGTTGCTCTTTTTTCATGCGTTACATTTTTCAAGTTGCAGCTTTATTTGTCCACTTGTTTAAGTAATCGAATTGAGTTGGAAAATGGCTTTGTAATTTGAATTAGAATATGTGATAAATTTTATTTTGAAATGTGAATAAAAATGCAAACTGATGGAACTTTTTCGGATTTTATGGAAATTATTTTCAAAGAATATTTCAATGTTTTTTCTGTTGAAAATTTGTTCCATGGGACATCGGTGATCTTTTTGAATCTAATCCATCAGTTTAAAAAACGACGAAAATTTTATGCAACAAAAAAACTTTGCAAAAATCGATTTTACATAAAAGCGTTGATTCACTTTATCGCAGACTTTCATGCGAAGACTTCTTGTGTAAGAAAAGGAGACAGAAACAGAGAAACAGAGAGAGAGAGAGAGAGAGAGAGAGAGAGAGAGAGAGAGAGAGAGAGAGAGAGAGGGGGGAGAGAGAGAGAGAGTGGAAGACAAAGAGAGAAAAAGAGAGAGAGAGAGAGAGAGAGAAATTGCAATATTGAAAATTGGCTATAATCTATCTGAAAGCCGTGATCCAGATTTCGTTGTATCATATTACATTGATGCGATTCGTTACTTCACACAATATCATTATATCACATTTGTGCTTCTATTGACTTTTTGCGCCTCATCAACTTAATCGATGTGAAGAAAGTCGTTTAACATATACAAAAATTGTCCTTGAAATCACTTATTTGGTATTAGATTGAAATTTTGTGATTGAAATTGGGGGTGAAAAAAAAAAAACAAAAACGATGGCAATTCATTAGATATTCACGATTCAACATTGTTTGAAAATCGGGTTAAGTCATGTTTCTCTCTCAAAATTGAATGGTTTGGGGTCATATTAGACAATAAATTTGATGTGCGTATCTAAATTCACGCTTCCTGATCATTTTTTTTTTTCTCTTTGTTTTCTTATGCATTCGTTCAATGGTTTTATGATATAGTAGATGTTGGTTCATTTTTAATGAGCTGTGAAAATGAGCTGCTAAGCATTTTGCTGATAAAGTTCAAATAAAATCTTTTGAAAATAGAAAACCGTTATTGTATACAAAAGGCCAAAATTTTAATATCTAATCCAGCTCCAGCAAACGCCAGCAAATTTTCCCATCGTCAAAAATCTCGAAGTCGTAAAAATGCGATGTATCGCCTACATTGAAATACATGAATAAGTTCCACGAGATACACAAGACGCGCTAATAATGAATAATCACTATACTGTGCCACGAGAATTGCTGATTGTTCATCCTTGAGCGAACCCATAAATATTAAAATGAGCGCAAAGAAATTCAGGCTTTACAGTCAAACATCGTGTTATTTTTCTTTGTTTCGATATAAGCGAATTAATTACGGGGGTCAATAAATTTCAACGATGAAGAAAAATACACAAAGTTATGGTTTGTAAAATGGTGGTGGACACACTTCGCAAACTTTCACCATATTTTAGTGGCTTTATTAATAGAAATTATTGTGAGAGAGAAAGAGAGAGAGAGAGAGAGAGAGAGAGAGGCGAGAGAGAGAGCGAGAGAGAGAGAGAGAGAGAGAGAGAGAGAGAGAGAGAGAGAGAGAGGGGGCAATGATTTTGGTGGCGCCAATGTCATTCATTCCGTTTCATTGTTTTAATTTTGATGAAATGACTTTTAACGGTACACAAAATGAACATTAAACATTGTATATAGATTATGAGAGAAAGGAAGAAAAAAAAAGAAGAAAAAAATGAAACAAAAACAGCCGTAAAAATTCGAAACAAAGCCCATTGATATCTTAATATTTGGTCATAAATAGACAAAAATTCATACATAAAAACAAACAAAATCTTGAGTATCTTTATCATCATTCATCACACAAAAAGTGAACAAGTTATGAATCAAAACGAAAATAAATTTTTACAAAAATGTATAATTTTGATTTATTTCTAAAGAATAGAAAAGGAATCAATTTTTTAGGGCTTTGAAATGAAATGAAATGAAAAGAAAAAAAAAACAAATTTTGATGGGATACGTGATTCATTACATCAGCATGATCGTTAACATCATCAAGCATCATAAAGCATCAAAAGCTACTGACTTTTGAATTGTTCATGTTTGTAACCAAGCGCCATGCTATTCAGCAAATGCGGGCTTTCTCTTTTACACCCACACGCTCGCATTGTTTCTCTCTTTCCAATGAACAGTGTCAAAATAATGCAATTTCTCTGCAATAATAGCAGAAGAAAAGCGGGAAAAACAATGGAATTTCTGTGAAATCAAGTCAATTAATCTATCTTTTGTTGATTTCGTTTGAGTTCTTGTGAAATGATTCAAACTAATATGTACGTGCTCGTGTGGTAAAACCATATTTATTTCATTTTCCCATGAAACACTTTTTGATGATTACGTGCCATCGCATTTTGAACTCGATTCCAAATGTTAATGCTATAGTTGAATTTATATATATACACAAAGCGCGAATATTGCGGATGCGCAAAATACTAGGCAAAATAATAATAATAACAACAATATCAACGACGAAATTTAAGAAGAAAAAACAAAAAATGTTGAAGCTCAGCAATATTGTTTAAGATTATGGCATAATTTATTTGCACGACTCATTATTGATCGCTAACAAAGCTACTTGTCTGTTTTCCATTTCAAAGGGAAATATTGAGCTCGGCAATAAGATGAAGAAATAAGCGATGCGAACGAGAGCCGCGTATTGTCGAATCGATGGTAAATTGGTTAGAACAGAAAGAGTTTACTTCCCTTTGATACGCAATTATTGCTTACGTGATGCCTTTCTTTTGAGTTCAAAGCATTGTATTAAACTGAAATGATTAAACCGTTGAGTGGGGCACGTATTCAAATATGAAAGCTTATGCTGCGATGAACAACCGAATGAACACAATTGTGTTTGACATCCACACGAATCAACACAAAATGCTCGTGCTCTGATCCAAAGCGATTATATATACATTTTTTTTATCTATCTATCTATCTCTCTCATTCTCTTCTCTTTTCCTCTCTCTTTTCCTCTCGCTCTCTATCTCTCTCTCTGTCTCGCTCTAGCTCTCTCATCCTCTCTCATCATTCCCACCGATTAATGAACAACAAACACTGTTTAAGCAATTTCGTGCAATATTGTGTACAGCGTGAAAATTCCAAGGAATCAGAAAAGGAAATTGAAATCCCAATATTATTGAAGCGAATCAACGCATAAAATAAGGCTCTATTTCTTTTTAGTTTTTCTTCTGCTGAACAACAAACGCCGAATGAAATCAAGCGCTTGATTGTGCAAAATTCCATCGTTTGTAGGCAAAAACCATTCATTTTCTTTTGTTAAATTTGTTGTTTATGAGGTTTGTCTTCCTTTTTATTCTTTGAGCTTTCCTATAGTTCTTTAGCCTAGTTTTTTTCTTCTTTCTCTCTTTCTTGTATTTGCCACATTATTGATTCCAATGCATGCTCAAGTGCGAAAAATGAATAGAGAAAATATTTAACATCTATTGAAATTTATTATTAAACTGACACCACACAACCAATGAACAGTGTTATTGTCGTCGCTTTTGAACATCATCTTGGCGCTTCGAACAATAACTAACACACAGGCATTTCTCTATTCATTCTTTCTCTCTGTCTCTTTTGTTAGGTAACGATGGCATGGGTCTAGTCGGTGTTAGTAAAATTTACTTAGTTTTTTCCCTCATCTCATTCTTGCATCACTGACATACAAAAAGGGAAATGCCATCGTTTGGCAAATTGTGCAGTTTCAATAGCTCTTCTCATGCTGGGCCAAGACACTAAACAACACTTGTCATTCATTCTTCTTCTCGTTGCTCGGTCAAAAGCAAGTGTTACACCATCAAGATATTATGTGATGCTTGAATTGAGTGTCGTGCGAATAAGTAACATTAGAATGAGTTTTAATCAAATGCCTGATAAAAACATGTGTATTATTATTATTTTCTCCTCTTTTTTTTTTACTTCATTCAAACAAATCGTCAATGGTTTGGTCAATAGCTAGAGGCTAAAAAAAGAAGAAGTCTATGTAAAACATTGTTGGTATGTCAAATGAAGTGCCAAAGCACTTGAGTCAAGGCACAAAAAGTAGAAGCAAAAAAAAAAAAAAACACATCTTTCGTTAGATTGAAATGAAAAGAAAACAACAAATGGCCGAAATGTCTGCGTACAACGCTGCAAGGTATTTTCAAGTGTAATTTTTTAAATCTACATACAGTTGAGAGATGGCATCGAATGTTTAAACCAAACACTGAATGGCATCAACAAATTGAAGGTCTGAATGAAAAACCACCTTTTCCAATACATAAACGGCGCAATACAAACACACCGATGAATTCATCCAATGAAAATGAAAGTCAGGTGTGAGTTTGATTGTCGGAATCGGATAACCGTTGATTTGTTAAACATGCACACGTGAATTTTGTACAAATGTGTCGGTTCACATCATTTCATTTACTTTATGAATGAGTTTTGTGGTTAAAACGGGCTCAATATCATTCAAAGGCTAGATTATCATGATAATGACGATTGCGTTTGCATTAATTTTGACCTTTTTCCATCAAAAATATAACGAAAATGAAATGGAAGAATTTCCAGTTTTCTAATCGAAAATTACCAATTCGTATTGATTTGAATGCAAATTTGTGAACCACAGCAACCAACAATGTAAAAAAAAAACAGAAATAAATCGAAAATTGAAATTTTCAGACGATTTTAACAGCATTTTCATTTGGATACGTATAAAAAAAATCATCAGATAATTTACTATTTCAATGTTCTTTCATTTTGATTGCATTGAGAATGAATAAGCACTTTTTTTTACACATATATCTATGATGCGACAGTCTAAAGTCTCATTTTGTTTAAATGAGGTCATTTTTTATTGCTTTAAATTTATTCTAACATTTCATCCATTTTCGTTTTGCCGACTAAAAATTTGAATAAATTTCGTACGAACCATCTGTAATGATGACAACATTAAAAAAAAAAAAAAAAAAAAAAAAAAACAGTTCACGAGCACATACCCAGATTGATCTCGATTCATTTTGTTGGGAAAATGCGCGTGTGATATGGATAGAATGAATTGTATGGGTGTATAACGAAGGAAGGCCAGGAAAATGACTTGGAAACGGTAAAGCGATTCTTTAAGTTGTTATCAATTTAATGGCGTAATTTTTCCTCACATTTTTCTTTTTATTTTTTTTTTCTCACTTTTGCTCCTTGCTGAAGTGAATGAATAAGGAAAAGGCAAAGTTCAATATCGATTTGAATAAAAGCGTATCTTCTTTTTAAGTTGCAAAGGCGTCGCGCTTTTTTTTCACAATCAAAATTACAAATCAATTTGTTTTTTCTTTTTCTTTTACTTTTTCTGTACGCACATTGTCGTTGTATTTGTGGGTAAATAAAAATCATGAATTAACTGATATTGAAGTTTAAATTCAATGTGTCATTTGGAGAGAAAAGAAGACAAATCAATGACGATTGATGCAAATTCTTCTATGTCGTGATAATGAGCAAACATATTTTTCAATGTAACTTCAAATGGAGTGGCTCTCATTTGGAAATTTATCTTTTTTAACAATCAAATACGAGCACAATATTCCATTGGGTTTTGTAGAAATTTTCTTTTTATAAATAACGTTGAAATGATTGAAGTTGATTTCAAAAATGTTGATTGAAATGACATAACCCAAAATCGACTAATAAATAAAATCATTGATTTTTTCTATTTAAAAAAAATAGGCACCCTTCATTGATGTTTATTTATGTACTTTGAACATCACATTGGACAAAAAGAATTTTACTCTGACTTTCAGCATAATTATACAACATTATAATAAATATGAGCAATTATTTTCTACAAAATTATACATTTTAATCAAAATTAGTTTGATTTCATTAAAATGGTATCAAAAGTAAACATGCAAGTTCCTAATTACAGAGAATTCTTTGTTTTTTTTTAGACGGACTGAATTGTGGGCGTATTCAAAGGCAACGAGACGCCATTCATGGTACAAGAATAAAAAAAAAAATCATGTAAATTTAATCAAGTTGAGCCATTCAAAGCCAGACAAATTAACGTTGTCCATATCAGTGTTGGAAAAGAGCAAGTCTAAATTTAGAAAAAAAAAAAAAAAAAAAAAAAAAATAACGGATTTCATTTCACTTCGTTATTTCAGAAAATGCAACCTTAATTTCCGATCCCTGATTCTCATTCATCGAAGCCAATTTAGCCAATGAACTGAGCTGAGGTAATTCGGTTTGCAATTACGATCCCAATTAAGGTGTAAAATGAAATATAGCCATTTACGACGTTGTTTTTCAATTTCTTTTAATCTACCTTTTCGTGAAAAAGAAAAGAGTTTCCTTGATGATTGTAAAGATCTTAAGCCAGAGACTTTTCCTTTTTCGTATTTTTTTTTCTTCTTCTTCTTCTTCTTCTTCATCTCCTTCATTCAAGAAAATCCATGCTACTCATGCAAATTATTTCTGCTTACACAATTCATTTTTTTTCTTCTTTTCTTCCTTATTATACATTATAAACGCTGAGAAAATGTTGTGCTACGTGATTACTCTAAACAGTAACGAGCACCAATTTGTATTTACGCTTCTTTCTATGGTTGTTTTTACGGCATTCATGATATTTTTTTTTTTTTTTTTGTTGGAATGTCTTCCTCCTTTATCCGCCAATTTGTTTTTGTTTCTCATTCACTCTCATTTTTTCTAAACGAAACAAAATATTAAAATCACACAGAGAGAAAAATGCCTTAAACAAAGTGAATTTTATTGCTTAACATAAAATTTGTCATGTGAAAGGTGTAAAAGAGAGAGAGAGATAAAGAGTGAGTGGAGAGAGAGAGAGAGAGAGAGAGAGAGAGAGAGAGTGAGTGGGAGAGAGAGAGAAAGAGTGAGTGGTAGAAAAAGAGAGTGAAAGAGTGAGAGAAAGAGAGAGTGAAGGAGGGAGAGACTAAGCAAGGATTTTTCAAACAACCCAAACATTGGGAACATTGTAAAACAATTCCAAATGAGAAAAATGAATGACTGGAAGCGATAAATTTCATTATATCTTATGCATGATAAGCTGATGAGACGAGTGTTCCATTTGCTTTGTGTGTGTTTTCACCTTTAGAAAAATCCTCATGTCTTTTGCTTCTGGTTAATTAGGTGATATCTTTTCGCTCTTATTTTATTCGTGGAAATTTTAGCGTTCAGACGCGAGAAACACAGTGTTTTACAGCTTGAATTTTTTTTGTTGTAAAAAAAAAGAGAAGAAAATATATTTTTTTTTATTTTTTACTTGCGTAATCTTCATCTTCATGTTAATCTCACTTGAATGTCAATTTATCATGCATTTTGAACGTTGACTTTTCGCTCGGAAAACGTAGATAACATTTACATTTGATGGCGCATTGCAATGTGATTCAACGCATGTTCACAGTGTACACAATTGTTAGATTCTGAAATTTAGGCTGAAATACAGTGATGATGATGAAGATGATGTAACATAACATTAGGCAATTGATTGTGATATAGTATATCGAATATACAGAAAAATTGAAAAAAAACACTGATCAATATATTGATTACTTTGCATTTGGTTGGAAATTATTGTTATGAAATCGTTCAAAATCATCGGCACATGGTGTGTATGTGCCAAAGTCAAACAAAAATTCAAATATTTCCATCATTTTCCGCACCGGTACATCGCATCATATCACATTACATTATATCAGCACGAAGGAGAAAAAAAAAGCCGGCTTTAATGGAAAACGAAAAGGTAAAACTCATTGAGTGGGCTCAACAGTAGCAAATTCGATGAAATGAAATCAAATCCGGACGGAATTTGCTCGCAACCAAAAAATTTTGCCATAAATTCATGAGCATATTAGCAAACGAGTTGGAAGTAAATGAAACAACCATTGCTGCATGGTTGTATAATATTAAATAAGGAAGCGTAAAATCTGATGATCGCTTTTCATCTTTCTAATCGTCCATTAGAGATTTACCAAAAACGATAAATGCTTTTATGTTGAAGCATTTGAATCTTACGTTTAAATAATGCAATTGCTCTAGGGAGCCACTGCAGTATAAATTTTTCGGCTACTTTACATCTCAGCAATGTCATCGCTCGTAAGAGCTTTTTCCATGAACCTTTTGCAATGATATTACAAATAGGCAAAAATGATTGTAAGCAGCCGTATAATTAGATCGAGTCTTTTAAGATATCGACCGGCATAAATGTTCAAAACAATTTTTCGCCATATGTGTATCCATGCGCGCAAGCAAAAATGTTTTTGTATTTAGCATTTGATTTATCGATTTTAAAATTGCTGGTAATTCAATATGATGTGGAGTATGTGGAAAATTTGTTTTGAAAAACATTTTCCACACAACAAGATCAAGTTTTCATTTCTGTATTCTATTCTTTTTATTGACTTGTGCATTTGAGCTGCGGTATCAAATTTGTTCTGAAACTTAGCAAACAGTGCCGTATCGCATATACATATATATATATATGTATATATCCGTTGGATATTTTTCCTATTTGAGATATTTTGCTGCTTTTACTCAAAACATTACTCTGTATGTCGTGCGGTCTGTCCTCTGCAGAGCGTGGGCGATACCGACACTCTTCAAGACATCGCTTGAGTAAAGGTAGCAAAATATCTAAAACAGCAAAAATATTTAACCGCATTGTTTGAAACTTACTAAGACTGAAACTTACTCACTGTTGACAACAGAACCAAATTTTCATTTGGAAAAGTTCTTTGCGTGCAAAATTAACCAAACAAATCATATTATTATTTATAAAAAGTAATACAAATTGTTTAATAATTTTGCTAAATTTGAATGGCAAATCTCTTATTTACAATTTAAAATAACAAATTTTGTTCACCGGTTTACCAGTGAATTTGGTAAATCTCAAAGAAAATAATACTTGATGCATAAATCGTCATTAGTTTCAATTAGTCAAATTAATGAGTGCTTGTGAGATGCTAAAAATAAGTCAATAGCACAGTTTTCACACATCAAATAATGTTAAAGTTGACACATTGTGCATGTGATGTATATCACGTAGTGTTGGCAATGTAACATACAGTTCGGTATGAAGCAGCGCATATTCTACAATCAAAAGTATGTAAAATTAAGTAAATGTGAAAATGAAAAATACTCCAGGGATGTGACACATTGAATATAAGCACGAAACTGTTGTCAAAGAACATTTTACAAAATACAGAGTGGAAAATAGTGCTGTGAAATTGGGTCAATTATGAAAGCAGGTAATTCAAAATGCAAAATAGCTGCAGTTTTTCTTTTTTCGTTCTTTTTCGTCATAAAAACTTTCAAACGATACAAGAAAGTGCTGAAGAATATCATTTGACATTTTTTTGTAGAAAAGTTAAGTTTTTTCTTTTTCTTCCTTCATCATTATTTCAAATATTTCAACAAGTTTTCTCATTGATTGCACTAATTCTTTTCCTTAGAATTTTTAATATCACATTCTCTTATGCATAGATGTTCTTGAAAGCAAAAAAAATTTAAGAACAGAATTACAGAATTTGAAAAAAAAAGGAAAATGAAATCATAAAATATAAAAACAAAATTTATGCTTTGAATATAATAATCTTGAGTTCAACTCAGTGTCTACCTCAATATTAAAAACAAAACTCACTTTGATGGCGACTCCTTTGAGTTGTAAAACTTCTATCTAATGCATTTACAGTTTTCAGAAAATGAAACGAACCATTACTTAATATCATAAATTCCGTTTGTGTGAATTAATGCCAAAGCAATTATCCAGCATTAGATCCTTTGAAACTTTTTTTAGTTTGAATTAAAAATATTTTTCGCCTTTCACCCACAGTGGTAGATTTAAAAAAAAAAAAAATGTGTATCCTTAACGGAAATAAATCATTTAAAACAAGCTGACTATTTTCACTCAGTTTGTTTTCTTCAATTTGGAAAATGGTTTTTATTGCTCCCCCAATGGCAATCCGCTTATTTCTTTAATCATGTGATTTCAGTAAAGGAAAATGGAATGCCTCATGTTGCTCATACACATGTAAACATTTACGATCTTCATTACTTATGCGTTCGCTAATCTAACAGCTCTTTTTTTTCTCTTTCTCTCTCTCTCTCTCTCTCTCTCTCTCTCTCTCTCTCTCTCTCTCGCTCGCGTTCTCTCTCTTCTCTCTCTCTCTCTCTCACTCTCTCTCTCTCTCTCTCTCTCTCTTTTAAATTTCAATATTATTTACGATGTGACATGAAAGACCATGTAAATATCATTAATCTTTGTCGATGTGCGTGTTTTTGTGAAATTAATTAAATCGGTAGTTCTTTGGAGAGCAATATTTATATCGTAAAATTTTTGATGGAAAACAATATTGATAGTTATGAATTTATAGAGTTTGAAGGATAATACATTTTCCACATGGATCGCCGAGTCAGTATTTATTAGCGCGAATATTCACTATATAAAATTCTTATCAACCAACTGCCAGCTACAGTTAATCTATTGTATTTTCCAGTGCACATACACATTACACCGCTTTAACTCTGAGAGAAAAAGTGGGAAAAAAAAGAACAACTAGCAAGAAAATGATCATAAATGAAGATAATCTCTAATTAAATTGTTTATATAACCAGACCTTCAATCAACTTCTCACTTAGTGTTGTGCTTTTTATTTTGTTTTGTTGACAAGATTTACAGCATAAAACATTCAGAGTAGGTGTTGAAAATGTTTAAAACACCATATAAATAGCAAATAAAAAGAAAAAAAAAAACGAACGAACGACGCCACTTGGTATTTTAGCCATTAGCTATGATGACCCTATCTATCTATGTGCAAAAAACAAGACTGCAGCACTTTTGAAAGCCATTCACACTCGTAAAAATCATCATTAAATCAACTCAAGAGTAAGGCATTTCGAAAGAATATTGTACAACCGCGTTGGCGTTATATTACAGTTTATGGTATTCTACAGTTTATGCATTTCAAGTTTAAAACAAAATTGAACAAAACAAATGACTTAACTCGTAATATAAAGAGCTTCTTCAGTTTACATTGTTATAGGAAAAGTCAACCACTATTTGTACACATTCATGAAGAGAAGTTTTAAGAGAATGAAAACACATTAAAAATTATAATAAAATTAATCGAAACCAAGAAGGTTTGGTTTTATAAATTGAAACATCAGTCGAACTCATTTTCACAGACGTCAATTTCATTTTAAAGCTGATTTGTGTTAATATTACCAATTTGCTGTTACAAAACTTGTACATGTCGCAGAAAAATGATATGGATTTGAAAATATTTTGTAAAATATACAGGAATAACAAGCGAATCTTTTAACAAATTGCATTTTTTTCTCATTTGTACATATAACTTTTTATCGTTTTCTGTGTACGGAATATTTTTTTTATATTTTCAGTAAAACGTTTTATTAAAATACAACATTTTTATCCAATTGTAGGGAATTTTCTTCCCTATCATACATAAATCTTTATACCTGTTTTTTTCGAAACATTTCCAAAGAAAAGATTCGTAAAATATTTGAATTTGAAAAAATTAATGAAAATTTTCATGGAAAAATATAAATTCTGACAATTGTACGTATTTACATTTCATAAATTCACTCAAAAAATGTAATTATTTTGCATTTTGGTTTTCCAGCAATACTTTGAGACGTTATTATGTTTTCCATATTTTCTATTGAGCTGTATCATCTTTGAAATGTACATATTTGAAGTATGTGAAAGCAATACAACTGATCAAATGAACGAAATAATAATTGATTTCTGTAAACAAATGCAATTTACAAAATTGTTTCAGTAATAAGGATAATATTCACTCTAAATATACTTTATAACAAAATAAATATACAATATTGGATATCGGATATCAGTTCATTCAGTCAAACAATTCTGCGAATTTTTGATGCAACCAACTATTCGAATTTAGTACAAAATGTTCTTGTATTGTTCCTGCACAAATATAATCTTAACAAAATCAAATCAAATGCATTTAAGGTATTCCACTGATACGGTATTTTATTTGAACAATTATAATGGATAATATTTGTGGCCAGGCCAGTTATTACTGATAAAACCATTTCATTGGCATAATTAAAATGATAATTACTTGAGAATCAAATGTGGAAATTGCTGTGGCATTAATTACAAATAATAATGATGCCAATGTAAGCTGCTTTTCGAGATATTATTAGAAAAGGTTTAAATTTCAATCAGATTATCGAATTTCTATGATTTTGATTTTATGTCAGATTAGCACATATAACACATCAAAGTCTATTCATGTAAAATTGCTACAAATGGCATAAGATACAGCAAAAATGGAAGCCAAAACAAATGATAAAATTCAACCAGAGTCTTTTGAAAAGAGACTTTTTCCTTTGATTATATTTTGATTTTATCAAATTTAAAAGGGAAGAAAAATGATGTTTCACTTACCCTGCTTCCTGTAACCTTTTTGAACAAAGAAAACCAATGCGTTGACGGTGTTTGTCAGTCTGTAAAGAAAAGTAAAAAAAAAAAAATCTTTAAAAATAATCTTATAATGGATTTGTATGAACAAAACATGACACAGGTTTTCAAAAAAATTATATTCATAGGGATGCAAATTGCTGACATATGACAACAATTTATTAATCAATCAAATTCGATGAAGAGATTAATTCATCTTGACAACAAATTAATATAAATCAATCGATTCAAGTTTTGGGTTTTTAATATTGAAAATAATTAATCAAATCCTTTGGCAGTCAATTAAACCGTTGATATGAACATTGAAATGCGTAATAAGCATATCTCGTTCGATGTTTTAGTGACAATGGGCTTGTCGAATCTCTGTTCATGTTTTATCGAAACAAGCAAGAGTGTGTGTTTCCAAGTGGAAAAAAAAAGGAGATCAATGTCGACAAGCACGTTTATTGTACGCATTTTGCAACAATTCAAGGCGTCAATGAAATGTGTTAGCTGTCAGTCTTTTGCTCCGTGTCGTTTTTTTTTTTCTTGTCTCTTTTTAAAACTCGCTTGTTCTCTTGTTCTATGTGCTTAACAATAAAAAATTGATTATTCATCGCCAAATAAGATTTGACAAAAGATAAACGACATTTTAGCCAATGCTGTTGGCAATGTACTCAAATGCCATTTTGGTGGCTGATGTTGAAATGTAATTTTTTTTTTCTCTTCATTCTGTGTCATATTCGTTCGTTGTTTTCATTGGAAATTAAAAAAAATTGTATTATCAGCTTTTATTTCTTTCACTTTCCATATCCATCGCGATTTATTTTTATTTTTTACCCATTACATTCTTTTGAATGAAAATTTTCCACAGTTTTTTTTTCGTGATTCGTGGGTTTTTTTTATCCATTTTCGAATTGTCATCGCGATTTTTTTTTTTATTCGTTGCCTAGATATTGTTATTTTTGTAGGCGTTAAATAGGATGGAATGAATAACGAATGAGAAGGGAGAGAAAAAAAAAATGGAATGAACATGAAAGGATAAAGTCAACGAAAATAAAGTTACTGTCGTATCAACGACACAAATACACATTCAGAGTATGAGTGTGTGTGTGCGTTTTTCATCATGAAATGATGGAAATATTTGAATTCTGCCTTTGGTTTGGCAAACATAAATGGCTCAGGACAATCGTTTAATCTCGCTTCAATCGTTCTTTAATCTTTTGTCACCCACGACAGTTTGAATCATTATCACATTTTTGTCACACTTGGATAAAGTGAAATAATCTCAAAATGAAAGTATTTCAATTTTTGTTTCCGGAATTACCCTCCGGATTTTTCACAGCATTTCATCGAAATTATTGTTTTTTTTCTCTGCATTTACTTTGATTGCGTAAACGTTCAAAGACTCCGTAACCAAAATGATTGACTCAAATCCAAACTGAATTCAATGCAAAACAGACGTGCACAATCAACCAAGAGAGCAAGCAGAGCAAAAAAAAAAAAAAAAAAAAAAATGCGTGAATAAATTCCTTACTTTCGTTTAACGAGCGAAAAATTATGACAAATGATTCGCTTGATTTTATTTCGCTTCTTCACCCTCCATTATTATGTTCGTCTTTTCGACATCAATTACACAATTTCACATGTAAAAAGTTAATCTGACAAAAATTCCGTTAATTTTCATTTTGAAAAAAAAAAAAAAAAAAAATTGTTTTCTCTGCTTTCGCAGTCGTCCATTGACAATTGGTACACGTGCACCATTCGTCGATGGCATCCAATGAAAATTCCATGTGATTAAATAGATTTTGGATGGTGAATCTGTTGAGGAACAAAAAAAAACAATATTCGCGTAACAAAGAATAACGCTTAACTTGAATTAATGAACGCGTGTTCAATGGATCAACACATGCTAAAGAAAAAGTGAGATAAGAATGAAAAAAAGAAGCAAAAAAAATACTTTTCAAACAATTTGCGCGTATTTGTCGTTAAATAAGAATGCCCTCTTGTATTCAGTTAAATGCTAAAGAACATGAAGTATAAATGTGTCACGTTGATGAATAATTGTTTATTGCGTATTTCAACTGACAGATCCCCCATTAATTGGCTCACGGTATATTTATCTATTGCAATAGCACATTTTTCATTTCATTGAATTTTCTAAGAAAGTTTATGCCAAGCGCAAGAAAAAAAAAAACAAAATACAATTTGCACATTTTCTTTTTCACAGGCCAGTCAACGAACCTAAGCGAAGACATTGAACCAGAAATAAGAGCAATTTGCTCGTTTTTCTTCTTAAAATAACATTTGTACGGAATTGAAATGGCTGTTTTTTTTTTATGTACGCTCAATGGCGCAATGGGAAAATACCAACTAATAAGCAACCATTTGCAAATTGCTGTAGTAGCGGATGCAATTTCATTTGATTGAGTTGTCGATGATTTTTCAAGCGTTAATACAAGCACACAATGCAAACGGAAACTATCGGGAAAATTGGACAGATGGTATTTTTCGCACAGCCTTTAAGGCAATCACAATATCTCACAAAATGGCATCATTTTATCAATCGAAGAAAGGCATTGTGCCTCTTTCTCTCTCTCTCTCTCTCTCTCTCTCTCTCTCTCTCTCTGTGTGTGTGTGTGTTTGTTTGTTCGTATAACATGAAAATTGCACAACGACAACAGCAAATGCAATGCACTTGAGACAATCAAGAGAATTCAATGTTATTTTGACACTTTCCGTATAAATCCATTATAGCATAAATCCGATTTGCAACGTTTTAAAGTGGCAATAAGCTTAAATGATTTCCGCGTTACAATCGTCATTTCCGAATCTCTCGCTGTGAATCGGTTTTCTTTGTTTCGTTACATAATTCTTTGGAATACAATCGCTTTTTAAATTATTAAACATTTTAACTCGTCAGCTAAACTGGCACTTGACTGTTGTTTGCAATTGCTTCAATTGTTGTGAATCGTCAATCGCACAAATACAAATACAAATACAATTCCAGTAGGAAGACTATTGAGTTCACCTAGTTTACAAGCCAATTTTCATTTCAAAAAGCGCAAAAGGAAAATTGTCGGTGGAAAAAAGACGAAAAAGTCTCCGACAAACACAGTATTATAAATAAATGGATTTGTGTGAAGGAAAACGACTTGTTTGCTACGTTGAAAAAAAAAAGTGCAACCAATGAATAAGAAAATAAAATACAAATGCCGAGATATGAATTGGTGGCGTTTGGAACATTGCGACAAAGTTTTTTTTTTTTTTTTTTTTGAAAAGGTTCTTTTATTTGAATTCGTTGAATGAACATGAACACCCATCGAAAAGAAAAAAAAGAAGAAGAATAAACGCGCCACATAAACTTTAATCCAGCTAATCGTACGAGCAATTGTATTCGTACACACAAGAATGAAACACCCGAAAGCGGCACGACATTCAATTTTTGCAATTTTCTTCTATGTTTATAGGACATTCGAACACAACGAAATCGGCAATAATTTCAAATTCTATTGTTATATTTTCATCCATTTTTCATTCGTTATCGAATCCTTGCAGCGATTACATGAAATTTATTTTTATTTTTTTACGCTCCCGTTCTCTCACTTGATTTTTAAATTTTCTTCCTGAATTGTTGGCTTTTGATTCGTTCAGTTTGTTGTTATGAATTCATGATTTTGTGACCGAGTTTTTCCCATTTTCCTATGAATGTGAATGGGAATGTGAATGTGAATATGAATGTTGAGTGTGTCATAGCGTTTCATGTATTATGACATAGAATTTATGGTTGCTTTTGAAAGGAAGAAATTGTTTATTGCCAACATTTAATCACATGAGCCATACAATATCGCTTTCAATACACATTGCATGTCTTAATTTTACTTAATACGTCGCAATTTCTTTGTTATTTTAACATCAACTAAGGGGACGGGGTTTTCTCCTCAAATGGAATGGGAATTTTTGAATTTATTTTAAAACATGGTAGCTTATGAAACGAATAAATTGCCCGGAATTACTTGATAATTTGTATGTCTACACGTTAACTCCTTCGCAGAACGCTTCATGAATATACTATAATTCGTAACTGAATATACTACAAATTTATGTTGAACGGTATCCTTTATTCAAACATTATTTTCAAGCAGACATTTGAATATTTTATACATTTTTCATCGTAATAACCGTAATAATCGATTCGGTAAACACTTGGAATATTCCTATAATTTCGACTTTTTGAGCTTCTGAGTAAAGCATTTTTCGAAGAAAAAAAATTTATTCCAAAGTTGCTCCATAATTATCATGGTGATACGAACAGTATAAGACATTTTCTTATGAAATGTTCAAAACAGTATAAACTTTATGCAATTTTACCAAGTAGATATCAAATTTAATGTATTTCAAGTGTATTTGATTATCTTGTTTTTGGTTGATTAGCTTTATTCACTTAATAACATCCATTACAATATCTTGATCAATAACTAAGTAACTTGGATTGGGTAAAATCAACGTGTTGCCCAAATAAATACCTTCTTCGAACTCTTGAATAATCCATCTTGACTATTTTTAATTATGCAAGAGATTGATGTATTAAATTTTTGGAAACCGGTACAGATTACACCGGCACAAATTTTAAAGATTTCATCAAATGGAAATTTTTATCAAAAATCCAATGATTTTCATAACGAAACTCTATCAAATTTAAATTTCGAATATTTAAAATGAGAAAATCGGCGTATGTGTAGAGCACTCTACTAGAGTGAGACTTTCATTGGTCCCCATTTGTCGTAATTTTTGGTATCCAAGAGGAAAACCAAACAAAATATCGAATATAATTTCCCCAAAAAAAAAATTTTTCATTCATTGGTTCACAGTTCCATATTCACTTTTGTAAACTCCACATAAAAAGAAGAAATAGAGCAAACGTAAATTAATAAATGAAAACAACTTTTTAATAACAATATTCTTTTCGTATTTGATGTTATTTCAGTGAATGTCGATATTAATTAAAATGGCAGTCTCCTCTCAATATATGATTTTCGTTACTTTGATAGATTTGTATATTTTTCTGTTTTGCAAAAAAAAAAAAAATTCAATCCCATAAAATAAAGTTCACACACACACACACACACACACACAGAGAGAGAGAGAGAGAGAGAGAGAGAGAGAGAGAGAGAGAGAGAGAGAGAGAGAGAGAGAGAGAGAGAGAGAGAGAGAGAGAGAGAGAGAGCGACAAAAAGAGATAGAGATAGAGGAGAGAGAGAGAGAGAGAGAGAGAGAGAGAAGAATCTCGCTCTCTTTCGGGAATTTATGAAAATGTTGAATAACTGTGAATAAATATTGATTATACAATATTTCACACGGTTTTGCATTTATGTTTTTGAAATGCACTAAAGTACTTTGTGTACGTATTATAAAGGAAATGCACCAGCGCAAAAAAGAAAAAATCATATAAATTGGTTGGTGGGATTTTCATTTTAACGCTACACATTTTTTTTTTCTTCAAACCACAAACAAACCTATTTTGCATTTGTGGCTTTTTATATGGTAACAAAAAATCACCGCACAATAAAATATTGAATTTGTGGAAATTCATGAACCATTTTTGGCTCATGTATATATTTATTTATTTTTTTTTTATTCTCCCGACATTTGCGTGCAAAATCTCCATCCAATTTATTCATGTGGTGTTCACAATTTGGATTAAGTTGAACACTTTTTCACGCATTTTGTTATCAAAGTGAAAATAGTTGAGAAAAAAAAACGCACATTTTTTCACGGAAAAAATATATTTTGTTACAATTGAAGTGTAGATGATAGTCATGCAACTATTCAATGATTGTCGATATAGAATTATTACATTGATTTTTATTTGAACAGTTGATAAACTTATGAATGTTGGAAAATTGAATTTGAAATTGATTGAATCATTGATTTATGTTCGTTATGTAAGTTGCACATTACATTCCTAAATCGTATAATTTAGAGTATTTTGGAAAAATTTGTAAATTCTGAATCAATTTACAACTATTATCAAAAATGTCCATTTTAATAGATGGTTTTAGCTTGAAACCAGTCTCTCTAATGTTTAATTAATTGAATGAAAGATTTCCAGGTGATATTTTTAGTGAAAAATCAAATGAAAAACTTAATCTCTTGGCTTTGTTTATTATGTGTACTTTTGTTTTTGACGTGAACGACATCAACAACAAAAAAATCGTGCGACAAGAGTTTTACATTAATTTGAGTTGAGTGGTTGTTCTAAGGTGGCACTTTCTTTTCATTTGCCAACCATTTCAACCATAAATTTGCAGTCATTATCTAACTTGTCGCAGATAGAGCCATATTATTTGTGTAGACACTGTTGATGCTCGATGTAATTAGATTATTGTTTTTTATGGGAGTAAACAGTAACCTTTTATAATGCCTTGTCGCAAACACGCATTGACCATTTCCCAAATGATCTGGCAAGTTAAAATGCTTTGCTTATTTTTTTTTTTTTTCGCTTTCATTCACTTTATCTTTCTTTCTCACTCTCACTCTCACTTTACTTCTTCCTACATAGGCCATAAAAAAAAAAAAAAAATCAGCCGGAGCCATTTAAAAGCTAAGATAATCACCGTAAAGTGGCAAAAATGTCGCGCAAAATACAAATTCAATTCAATTTCGAGGGTGGCTCTTTTTCTCATAAAATTCAACGACTATACAGCAATTAGACATTTTCGAGTGTGACGATAAATCGGTCAGTGGATTTTACATTGTGTGTGTGTGTGTGTGTGTGTGTGTATGTATGCCATTGCAGTGTCATTGAAATCAGACTGGTGAGGTCGTTGATAAATGCGTATGAGCGTGCCAACGACCCATATAAATTAAACGACTACTTTTTTGCTCGCTACGAAATTGCCTGTAATTTGTTGTTTATCACATTCATTTTACATCACCAATTTGAAAATAAAATCTAAAATTTGCTATTTTACGATAATTTAATATGAACTTTTACCCGATACAAAGTGTAAAATGTGTGATTAAGCTTAGATTTTCTGAGAAAACCGCATATTCAGTTCTACATCTATTAGCAACAAAAATTATACTAGGAGAGTCAGAGAGAGAGAGAGAGAGAGAGAGAGAGAGAAAGATAGAGAGAAAGATAGAGAGAGAGCGAGAGAGAGAGAGATGTCACACTGGATCCAAAATTCAAACCAAAACAAGTGATTCACAGTTTCACTAAATTTTCCATGGTTTAAGCATCGCACGGTGCTCACAACTATGCAACAGAGATTTATTCGTGACAACCAAAAGAAGGGAGAGAAACTTTTAATTGGATTAGAGAATTTATGTAGGGTTTCCGTGCTTTTCTCTCCGTTTTTTACTTTTTATTTCAATTGCTGACTGTGTCGAGTAATGATACTTCCGAGCATAAGATGGATTGAGCATTTATACGTGAACAGCGCTATGAAACAAAGAAAAAAAAAAACGCTGTGAAATCAGAGTAAAAAAAGTATTCTCAAACGAATCACACAAAATCGACCTTACTAAAATTGTTGTACACATGCTAATTGAAGCAGACACATTTTAGATTTTAGCCATTTGAGATTTGTGAGTTTGTAACATTTAGGTAAATCAAACGTCAACACTGAAATATGAAATGAGAAAAAAATCGCTTATCTTTTTATCACATGTGACATAAATTGTTAGAAAGGGTAAATTGAATTTTATCGAACGATTACATAATTGACCTTGATTTTTAACCTTTTGATCATTCAACCACCACCATATTGCATACGACGACGAACCAATTAGCTTAAAAACCACACATAACACAGACACTGAAAAAGTGTCGTTAGTGCGCCAAAAAAGTGTTCATATTCAAATTGTGCAGATCGGCAAGGACAATGAAATTTCTCACCAACAATGGCAACCGAGACTGGGATGGTGAAGATGGAAGTCATAATGCGATAGCGACAATGTTGTATGCAATTTTCTCAAAAATGAAATGCTGAACCATGTTGCAAGGAATGTGTATGGCTTTTGTTTATTAAATATGTAAGAAAGAGAACCACAAGAATGCGTTATAAATTATGATTATGAGGATGTCGCGTCATAACACGCACCCGAAAAATACCATCGCGTACAAAACTGTTGTTCATGGAATGTCATCAAAACACTTTCTCATCCTTGTAAAAATGATTCTTCTCTATGATTCAAATGTCGTCATGCCCTGAACATTTTCATTGCATTGTTATGTAGAAATTCGCTTTACCATTTGAAAAGAAAAGTCACGCCAACGCAATTCAGTTGCTCGCTTTCTCTATTTCTTGCTCTTCATTTCTTTCTTTCCCTATCCTTCTCTCTCGCTCTCTCTCCCCCTTTCTCTCTTTCTCTCTCTCGCTCTCTCTCCCTCGCTCTTTCTCTCTCTCTCTCTCCGCTTTTGTTCACTCTCATCCTGTCATTCTGTATTCTTCTTTTTATCTTTCTCTTTCTCTTTTCCAATCTCTCGTTTACTTACTCACTTAATATTTCTTTGTCAGTTCGGTATCTGTATCACGCTTGCCGAGACAAAATTGCGTGTATTATTATTAGCAAAATATTTTGTATGCATACACATTAGTTAGTAGAAAAATCACGACAATACAATGAACAAATGCTTTCCAAATGACATGATGATGGCGTTCATTAGCATTTTGATATGACAGCACGATCGCATTAAAATTGATTTTTCCATTTTGTGTTTTTCTCATTTTTGCTATTAGTTGGTGCAATCGCACCTCCTTGTTTTATCTCAATTTCATTCGATCAATGTTTGGGTTTTATTTTCACGTCTCTATTTTTCGTCGACGAAAATTCATATTATTTTAGTTACCGATTTCTTGGAAAAATTTAGTTTGTTTGGGGTTCGTGACCGACGTCATAGTCAAGATTGAAAAACATCCAAACGTTTGTCGACAATCGGTCAACGATTCAAATGGTTTGACACTGATTGCTTTTGTTCATTTTGAATCGCTTGAGTGGGCCTTAGTATTATTCTCAATTTTCTTGTTTCATCTTCGCACGAATCAAATTCTCGAATTCCATTTACTTTATATTTATTTTTTTTTCTCGCATCACATTACTATCGATTGAGTTCCATTTCATTTCAGACACCATCCAAAACAATACATGAAAACTGGCATATTTTGTTGAGCGTACAATTTGATTTAGTGATTTGATTGTCACATGAAGTCTGGCACACACACACATCTATCGAATATGGTTAAAAACCGGCGTCTGTGCTTGAAACGTCTTGTTAAGCGTTGCTTTGATCACCGTTTAATTTTTTCAACACGCACGTCCTTTTCCATCACTCTCGTTTTTTCCACCATTGCTTCGTCTCTTTTTTCTTGCTCTTCCACATTACGTTTCTTCTACAATCTCTTTTATTTCTGCATTTAATCGAGCAAATTGTTTACTTAATTGTCTGTCTGCTGTCACAACATCAGAACGCATCCAGAACAAAAACAGAGAATAAAAAACAAAAAGCAATAGCAGTGTGGTGACTTCTTATCTATATCCCGTGCTACCGTATGATGGTTGCGCTTATTTTAATATGCTAATTATGGTGTAGCCCATTTCAAGTGAGAGAGAACAGCACGCGAATGAACGTCAATTTAACCGCTTATAATTATGAATTAAAACTGGTTAAATGTTCAACGACAACGGCTTTTATGCTTCATTTAAAATTATTCAAATAATTACTAAAGGGGAGAGATTTACGAAAATGGAAAAGAATTCAAACGAAAATTCTTTTTTTTTCTTTTTTTTTTTTCTCGACTCAAACGACAGTGGTCACCAGTTTTTCTAGTTATTAATAGCAGTCGGTTGAGAATGGCACTTTTGGTTTTTCAAGATATTGAAGCTGCTCGTAATTAAAATTTATGTTATGAATGAATATACGAAATAAGCAAGTGATTGCGAGAAAAATTTCATTTTAAAATGAGTATGAGCTGTCGCTCAGTCAACCCGGAAGCTCTTAGCTGAGGCGAACATTGATTATTCAAAATGAATTTTTCCTTGTTCTCGCTCGCTCTCTCTCTCTCTCTCTCTCTCTCTCTCTCTCTCTCTCTCTCTCTCTCTATCTCTCGCTCTCTCTCACACATGCCCAAAGAAAATGCTCAAAAGGCTTGAAAAATATGCTTTTCAAATGGGCAAATATTCACCGCACTTTTCACGACAGTTAACTGCGGTTTTTTGTGGGTAGCAAACACTTACTTTCATACAATGCGAACACCATACATACACACAAACACACAAAATGACAGTGTGACAAAAGCCAAAAACCAAATTTTGTCACTTAACAAATTTGCAAACCATTCATTTTCGCACAGGGTTCTTAATACTTTAGCGATTGTTTTCATTTGTGTCGGCACAATTCCAAAATCCCTTTTGTTACATTTCACGATGAAGCGTAATTTGCTTTTGCGCTAATTATAACTTGCCATTTATTTCATTTACTGGGTCTTTGTGTATGTTTCAAACAAATCGTATGCACACTGTACATTTACCATGTATTTTGTGATATGTGCTATAAGACGAAGCGTTATGCATTAAGAAAAGCAAAACAAAATGAAAGTGAATGAATGAATGAGGAGCGAAGTAATTGTGTGTCGTCACCAGCCTCAAAAAGTACATTCCATATGCATGGAATAATTAATGACTAATAAATGGCAACGAAGATGCCATTGCACTAATACAAAATTAAAAATCCAACAAATTACAAAGCATTTAATACGATGATGTATTGTTTTGTGAACCATGAATACGGATGCTACTGTAATATAAGAATGGTTGGATACGTTTTTGATTCGGCATAGCTATTAAGTGGCTCCAACTTCAATTTACTACATTTCTATACTGCATTGAGCGTTCTCTTAACTCAAGTCTTATTCAAGAAAATACACATATAACCGGCAACTATTAAGAAGAATCATATGCGAAGTGAGTTATAAATAAATGTTAAGATAATCATAAATTATAGTTAACAGCATAAACAAAAACAAGCATTCGGGCTCGCGAATGCGATGCATCTTGTAAGATTAAATTGCATTGCAAAATATGTGCACGATTCTCTCTCAGCCATAGCCACGGCCAGAAACTGATTCAAGTGCATACAAACACACGGGTTTCTGTTCTTTCTTTTTTTTTTGATATTTTCTCACTCACTTTTCGTTCGTCTTGATTTGGTATACGCATTTATAAACTACGTGATATTTTGATATATGGCCAAAGTGCAATGATCGCTTGAAATGTTATTCGTAAGCATCGGAGCACTCAAATCGATCTCCATTGTTCACATAGTTTGTAAATGTGAATATAAAAACCGTGCACATGGAATGTGCTATTTATTCCCTTGTTTAACTGAAAAACAAAGCGAAAATTCGCGATTTAAACTCTTTTTCATTCGATGCATGCACTTTTCTTCCACTACTTGTCTGAATCTATGTTTCTCTCTCAGTCTCTGTTTCTATCATTCCATTTCGTCGTACAGAAATAAACTATCTTTCTAAATAAGTTTTTTTTTTCTTGGTCTAAACCAAATTGATGCGGTCCACAGATAAAAACATTGAAATGTTGTAACAAATTGAAGAAAAACAATGAGAAAGTGGCGAACAAACAATTTAAATTCTATTTTTAATTTGAACAGAAAAAAAAACAGTGACGAATAAGCAAAATTCCAAAGTATCTTTGCGTTTTGTTTTAATTTACATTTGCTTGATTCGAATTCTCTTTATTCGATGCATCATTTTGCAAACGAAATAATTACTTATGTTATGCAATACAAGCATCAATTAAATACACAATATCTAACTATTTAACAAATTGTCGATTGAATCATGTTTGATGCAGCTGCAAACATTTAGCACAAAGCATAAATGCGTATTCAGTGAAATAAAAAACAATAAAATTTAGTTTAGAAATAGTGTTTATTGTTTTTTAAGCATCGATTGCATGTTATTGTTTTTATTGAAATCGATTCATCTGGGTATATATACATTTGGCGCTCAAATTTTTTAAATAGCTTTAATTGAGAATACTGGAATAAATTATGGCAATTTTGTTTCATTTTAAATCGGGAGATCGTACTTTGTGCGTTATTTTCATTATTATTTCGAGATGAAAGTAGAATATTCAGATTTTTGAACATTTTTCCACGTCCAAATATTATGATATCCAACATCTTATGTAAACATGAATCAACGTCACCATTAGCTCGAGGAATTTTTTTTTTTTTTTCAGGAAAGGAAACTCATACTTTTTCGCGTATATACGTGGGCTTGTTCTATTAAGTTAGGAGTGGAAGTCTTTTGCTATTTCCAAAGCTGTCAGTTCAAATTTATAATCGGCCAAATGATACAATGTAACCATTGGTATGGCATATGCAGCATACCAAAATCATGTCAAAAATGGCAATTTAAAGTGACTTAATAGAGCCATATTTCATTGTGTTTGTGTGATGAATGAATGGGGTGTTGATGCGATGGAAATTGCTTGAAAAACGATCAACACCGATATCATTTACCTGAAACATTGAAATGAACCAGTTTCATTGTACAAAATTCCATTCCGGCCATTTTGCTCTCGAGTTCATTGTTATTTTCTATTCTCTATTCTTGTTTAATCATTTTCATACATTCGAGGTGCAAATTTTATTCACTGGCAAATCTCTATTTCAAATATGTGCCAGTGATATTTTCTTTTTCTTTTTTTTTTTTTTTTTTTTTTTGTCTCGTTCATTTGATTACCTTTCGACTGAAAATGTCAACAACGTTTTTCCGCCAAATCATATTATGTGCTGGATGGCTCTCATTTTTATCATTGTCAGATGTAGAGCATGCATAAATCGCCAGCTCAAGTTTCAATGTTTTATTCGTTAAACGCAATTTTCAAAGTCTATTATTTTCCGTTGTCTGCTATTTTTTTTTTGGTTTTGCTTTTCACATAGACGTTATTTCTGGGAAATGTACATATTTCTCTCTCTCTCTCTCTCTCCTCTCTCTCTCTCTCACTCCTCTCTCTCACTCTCACTGTCGTTTTCCCGCTTTCTGCGCCTCGCGAGAACATTCTAGCCAACGCTGAACATACCTAAGCAATATTATGTAGACAGAACAATATTTATTTCATGAACCATTGTATTTGCTGGCGTCAAATTCCACAAAAATGGAATTTCAAAATACCAAAAATTCCATTGTAATACAGACTTTTCGAATTTGACGAGTATTTGTTTTTTTTATTCTATTTAGGCAAAAGAAATTCAAAGCTCTCTATTACTTACTATTTCTGTATCAAAATATTTTTCGAAATTTTTCATCCGAATTTCGACTACGAATGAAGCCAATTGAATGTATGATACATTGTTGATTTTACTAAAAAAAAATTTAATATTTAGTCTACAGAAATTATACTGTAGTAATTCGTTTTGTGGCATAAAACCGAAAAAAAGGCCAAAAATGCATTTCTTGTAATTAAATTTAAGCTCATTCGAGCTATATAGCTCAGTATAGTCAACTATCGTTAATTGTCATCATTTGCAATTTGAAAAATTAATCTGACATGTAATTATTGATACGTAAATTGTGACATGGATTAGGCGTCTACATTTGTGATAATAATAACCTTTAATCGCATCCATAATTTATTCATACACATGGGATTTCATGATTAAAAGATTTTATGCATCGTCATGAAGAGAGATAGAGAATGCACGAGATTCGGTTGATTTTTCAATTAAAAACCAATTAGCTGCATCGCTTTTTCGGCAAACATGTTCAATCGATTTGCACGAAGGCACGAAATATCGAAAAGAGAGAACGAAGAAGAGAGAATGAAAAAGAGAGATGGAAAAAACAGAGAGAGAGAGAGAGAGAGAGAGAGAAAGAGAGAGAGAGAGAGAGAAAGAAAGAGAGAGAGAAAGAGAGAGAGAAAGATAGAAAGAGAGTGAAAAATAAGGTCGCATTGAACTGAACGAACGTGTGAAAATAAGGAAAATCGTTGATGTGGGTAAATTGAGTTTCCACATCGTTGTTTGGCATCTCGCGAGAACGATTTCCCATGTTTAACCATGAAACGTATGAAAAATAGTCAAAACCATCATCATAGCAACGGAGATTGGCACTTTTATATGTTGTTTGTGATTTATTTAGAAATTCGACAATTTTCAAATCCGTCAATGCTATTGATGATCGGCATTTTGACTGAAACTGATGTCATGGCAGCCAATAGTTATAACAACATAGCATTACAATATACACGAAAAAGGAAGAAAAAGTTTTGAAAATAAAATCCAATTTAAAACTTTATGTGGCAATTACTGTTGTTGATTATCGCATATAGCCGGTGTTGTGCACATCGTTAACTATAATTCAGATAATTCACTACCTTGATTGTAATATTCAGTGAGACAAGGACGAGAGAATGAGCAAAAAGTTTTGGTAGACTCTTTCATGTGTTTTTGCAATGAAATTGTTTTTCGCGAATCTCGTTAAGAAATGTGTCGTCGCACGACAGTAACTTACGGTCTTAGTACACTATGGCAACGCACGATATATATATATATTGCACGATTTTGCTAAGATGAATTGCACCATCTCGGGCATGAATATCAAATTAGTCAATCTATAATGGTAAAAGCGCACGTTATAAATAATATTATTTTTACGATCGACCGGCTTACCGAATGAAACTTCAAACCGTGTCGTCTGATTTGTCGATAAAATTTCCCATTTAAAGCATTTAATTTTCTGTTGATTAGACTTGATGATTATACAATTTTCTCTTTACCAATCTCACTTAACTATTTCTATTTGAAACTTTGTATGATTCTTCTTCGGGAAACAGAAGCACCGCCTCTCATTAGTGGTTGATGCACATGTAATTGTGCATCAAAATGGTCCAAGTTTTACACAGTTCCAATTTATCGGTTTCAAATGGCATTCGTTTGTATATCGTGAATATGTGTTCGATCGTTAAGACTATGGTGAAAATTGCTATTGAAATTCCGTACATAAAATGCATGTCACATTGTCCACGAATTTTGGTTCATTTACTTGTTAATCATGTTCAATGCACAATTCGTAATTCACTGAGAGACATATGTTTGTGTATTGAGACACTGTTTCTGAAAAGCATTGATATTGTTCACTCTATTATTCGGGTCAAAATATCCATGCACATTGTATTTCAAAATCATTTTATTCAAACAAATTAGTCAATTCATCATGTTTTTATTATTATTTATTCGAATGAATATTTAACAAAATATTATTCATATAAAACGAACAATTTAAAATTGAACACAATGTTCAAAAACCAATCTCATTTATTTTTAATTATGAAATTTCAATCGTTTTGCAAAAGATTGACGAGATTGATTTTCAATAAAATTCGAATTTTTCATTTGTGATTTAATATCAAAGTGAAAATTAATTAATCGGTCAAAATGAACAAATGATAATAAAATTTGTCTGCAATACATGTTTGTATGTATAAATTTGAATCCAATATGTTTCAATTAAATCATTGCATTGAAATATTGGCATTTAATTGAAGTAACGAATGCAAATGGGTCACAAATGAGAAGTGATGAATTTTCTCATTGGACGAATAATAGATTTAAATTTAAACTTTTTGTGTTTGTTTTCATTATTATTTATTGTATTCAAAATTCTTGTAAGACTAATGCAAATGAGTTTCATTTAAATGACTGATGCAAATGAGATACAATTGAGAAATTATGATTTTATTCATTTGACCGAGTGTCACATTCACTTGTCACATTCATACGTCGCGTAAAAATATTCATTCGATTTATATTAATGGTCGTATGGTTTAATAAAATAGATTGATTTCCAAACAATTACCTAAAAAAAAAAACAGGTGATATTGCTTCGATAAATTTGAAAATGATCAGCTTTCATTTGCACCTATTCAAATTGGTGGCGATGTTTTTGCTAAACAAAGTTAAATATCACATATTGCACAACAAAAATCAATTTACGGTAATTAATGTGCCATAAACCAAATTCAATTGGATTGCATTAAAATCAATGTCAATAAATCATTATAAAATGGTATATCTTTATAAAATAAACGAGAATTGAATTTTTGCATTTGAAAAATGTACAAACGTTTTAGATTTATCAACTGATGTGCATTATATGATAGTGAAGAACATTAAATCGATCAATTTCTCCATACGATGAAGTATTCTGAATAGCAAAGGCAATAAAAAATGTGAAATATGCTGTTGAACGATACAAGTAAAATGGCGAATGGTGAATGGTAAACGAAAATTTTATTCGATTTATATGAATCGAAATAACATAGTGAATATCGCTTATCTAATATTTTGCATGTGTTACGGTCCCATTGATTCGCATGAATTCACATAGTGCAAACGACATGAACAAAAGAAGCGCGTCGCTTTTAATGTGATATTGTGAATTCGATTTCAAGGCAATGAATAAGAGCTGAATGTGAGGGGTTTTGATACGGCACAACTATTTGATGTTATATGTAGGACGAAAAATGTTGAAAGCCAAGGATTTCGTTTAGCATTTCTTGTTTTCAACATTCTCTCTCTCTCTTTCTCTCTCTCTCTCTCTCTCTCTCTCTCTCTCTCTCTCTCTCTCTCTCTCTCTCTCTCTCTCTCTCTCTCTCTCTCTCTCTCTATCTCATTCGCCGTCTCATCTTCCATCTAACCGCCATTTTGACTCTGCATACCGGAGGCTTTTTAAATTCGTGAATTTATTTCCCGCTGAGCTATTCCGAATTGAATTATTCACCACCGTCGAAAAATAGTGGCACACAAACACACACACACACACACTGAGCCAGGGAGAATTGGTTAGAAAAGCACATTTTTCGGAAACGTTGCGCAAATTTTCAACTGATGCACGCGGCAATTCAACCAAATCAATATATAGGAAAAGCGACAGGCCCAAATAACAAGCAAATTCAAACAAAAACGGTAATATTGCGAAGCTTTATTGTATTCATGTGCACCAATGTCACACAGCGATACTCAATCCGATATTTATGCCAACATTGTATGGGAAGGCGAATGGGTTTCGTTCACGACCTCAGCCATTGGCATTTCGAAAACGCATTGTAATAAATGCGTATGCGATGGATAGATATCATTGGAAATATAAATAAAATATATATAAAAGCAAAGAAATACCTATATTGGCTTACGCTTTTGGCTCATCTCTAATACTGGAGTTGAATATCGCGAAATACACCGAACAATTGCCCCAAACAAATCGTTTCACGTGTTCTTTGTTTTATTATATCGGAATTTATTTTTTCCGATGGTATGAGATTTTATATATTCCAGCCGACAAACACATAATTTATCTAACGTGTACATTTTATCCAACATTGATACAAAAATATATACATGTTCGACATAAATATGCTTCGTTTGATCTCTCTCTCTCTCTCTCTCTCTCTCTCTCTCTCTCTTCTATCTCTCTATCTCTCTCTTTCTCACTTTTTTTTATTTGTTTTACCCGGTTTTGGCTGTTCTTTTTCAGCGGTTAAATGCGGTTTCAATGTGGCATTATTTCAGTTGTGGGTGATTCGATGAATTTATCTCGTTGCCATTTTGTTCTTCATCTCACATTAAACCATGTGTTTATCAATTTGATCCTAAACTGCATATTATGTGAATGTAACCAATGAAAATTGTGTATTTATGGATATGCTGAACCTCATTCATAATCGTCAGTTTTGCTTTGTGCATTGCCCATAAGCTTTTTTACACACACACATTTTTATCTTCGTTTCTCATTCTCTTCTCTTTTTTTCTAACTCTATCTCCCTCGCTCTATCCCTCTCTCTCCCTCTCTGTCCCTCTCTCTAACTATATCTCCCTCTCTTTCCCTCTCTCTCTCTCTCACTCTTTCACTCTCACTCTTTCTCTCTCCCTATCTTCCACACAATATTTTTTTTTTGCTCCATGACAACCGAGTGTTTTATGTTATTATGGTTTTTCCTCTTTCAACATTTCGAATTTATGTATCGACGTACATCGATTGTTGGTGTGAAATTTTGATTTTGGTATATTTGATGTGCGATTCGATGTAATGTCACGAGATATTCAGTCGTGCAACACAAATTATTGCCATTTAAATGGCGAAATGTGTTTTATGTTTGATGGTTTGTAATTTGTCGACCTATTTCCTGTATTTCTCAACTTAACAAACCGACCTATCTATCTATCTATCCATCAAATAGAGGAGAATAATCTCATCCTCAATCCAATCAAAATATTTTGTTATGTTCCTAGCGCATTATCGAATGAAATGCGTAAACAAATCAACTTGTGGCTTTATTATTTGCTTATTATTATGTATGCGCTGGTTTGAGTTGTCATTTTGAAAATTTAAACATAAACAAATCGATTAATAATTCATCAGTTGTGATTTGAAAACACCATATGCTGTAATTTGTGTTGTATGGCTTTATGGACTCTGTTAGTTGAGTTAAAGTGCACAGTGCACGGCATATAGGCAAGATGGCGATGTGTCTGCTGAATGATGAACTTCTTGATGCAAAGATAACTTTTTTTTTTTTTGTCAACGATAACAAAATTTAATTTTGCTAAGTGAAACATTTCAGTGCATATGGCATTAAGGAAACATGCTCATGAACACCTGTTTCAAAATACACTCTCTCAGATGTTTCCAATCATTAGCGATTCCATCTTGTTCTTTTGACAATGCGCCTTTTGTGTGCGTATCATCAAAAATTTAATAAAAAAAAAAATATTCCGCGACAAATGTGACCCATTCATTCTTAGTTCATTTTTCTGTCTCTGTCTCTTTTCGATTAAAAGTTCAACGCTGTCATGAAGTCGAAAATTGCGAGCATGTGTTTTGTTGAAAAAAAAAAGAAAAAAAAAACGAAAGGAAAGGAAAGGAAAATGTCATAGCAATGATTTCATTAAATGAAATTTTGAACGATGGAAATAACTTTGTTATTCAAGCACAAATATCAAATTAACAATTCCATGGAGTATTTGATTGATTTCGTAGCCAGAAAGAAATTGAATGAAATCAACGCCTTTGCCATGATGAACATTTCAACTTGAAAATGTACAATTTCGATAAATAAATGAAAAAAAAAAAAAAAATTCGAATTTCAATTTTCCATTTGCTAAGTGAATGTTTCAAAATTGAAAATTCAATTTCCGCTGTCGAACTTCATGCACTCATTCACCGGAATCTGTGCAATTGCATTTCAATATAGCATTTGCTTCATTATTTCAATAAAGTATGTAATACTAAAAGCATTTATGATTGTATTTCAATCAAGTCTTGCAAATGTGGTTGAAATGGATTCATAAAGTGACTTCAATGTAATAACATTGGCAATTGTTGATTTAACTAACGATTTTGATTTAGATTTCAATATGCTCTAATCATCATTGTTGAACATGTAATTTTGGCCACCATATCACAATTGACATTGAATGAACTTTGTAATAGATTCGACGCGGAAGACATTAATTTACATTAATATCAACACAGGTTAAGGTAGATCTGTTATAATTTGTGGGAAAAGTTGAAGTTTCGATTTCATCAGAAATATATGTATATAAATCGATTCAAGTGATTATTATTGGAAATGGTTCTCTGTGTATCACTTAGTCGAAGAGTTCACCCCTCATTTGGTTGTGTTGCTCATGGTTCGATAGGCGTTTCAACAGTGTGTTGTTATCTTGCGTAGACTGTTGGCGGATGAGACAACATGGAATGAAGAACATTTTTTTTTTTATTCAATAAAGTGTTGTGCAATGCCAAGGACGAATATCGAAACGACTTGATTTTCATCAGAAAATTTCGTGCTTGAACATCTGCCACTAGTAAAGAGCACAAGCATGTTCGTTTCTATCGAGTACCTTCATCAAAACCACGTAATGCTTTTTTTTTTTTGCTTTATCGCTGCTGAGCAGATGAAAACATCGTACTGCGATAAATAGTGAGGAGCATAAGGGACAACGAATGAAAAAAAATAATAATAAAGCCATCGATGGATGATCGCCTTGCCGAACAAAAAAAAAAGAGAGAATATCGAGAACACGAACCACTCGAAATAAACACATGCTCGACGAATGAAGATTTATACACTTTTACACGCTTAATATTGCATCTTCATGAGACCGCCAATCTCTCCCTTTCTCGATCTATCTTTATCTTTGTCGCTTGCTCGCTTACTCGTTCTCATCGCAAATTGAAAATCATGAGCCATGAGCCATTGATAAGAGAGTGCGTGAAAAACTCATATGAAAGTTAAATTTGGTCGCACCAAAAACGACGCGACATGAATAAGTTTGACATTGTATTCTCATTCTCACGATTTGGCTTGGCTTGGCTTTATTTTGCTGTTATTCGTTCGTTAGGAAAGTTTTTTTCTTTCTTTCTTCTCTCTCTCTCTCTCTCTCTCTCTCTCTCTCTCTCTCTCTCTCTTGCCCTAGTTCTCTTTCTCTTTTTTTTTCTAATCGAGTTCGTTTAAGGGGAATTCCGTTTGTATTTGCTGGGATTGATAATAATGAAATTGCGTGCATGTTCAGCCATTTCATCCATGTAAATTGAATGCATTGTTCGTACCTGACTTTTTGAATCACAAAATTGCCAGTCAAAATTGTCTACATAGATAGATTCCCAAACGACGACAAATTCAACGCAAGAAATAACCCATCGTCATTGTTGTGACGGTGCACCCTAGAATTTTCGGTTTTTTTTTGTTCTGTGTTGCCGGCAATTTCGTTTTTTTTTCTCTCTTTCATTCACCATTGTCGTCATTGCCGTCGTTGGTATGCTCAACAAAAGGGTTATTATACTTCTGAGCCATCGATAAATTCCATGTGCGCATATGAATGAATAACAACGGTTTCGTAATACGTTTAAAAAAAAGGTAGTCGAGAGCACGTCTCGATACAATTTAATAGGACCATTTGTATGTATAATTGCACTTGTACACGAGATTTCACTTTTGTTATCAACCGCTGTACTGAAATTGGCGACGTCAAAAAGAAAAGAGAAATCGACAAAAAATAGTAACCGGCCAAAGTATTCTAACAATTTCCATGTTATGATAATGCACCAAAACATTTTTCGGTTTATTTGCGTGTTTTTTTTTTTGTCGCAATGACGTGATAGCAAAATCACTTTGCGCTATTCGTTCTTATCATTATTTCTTTCAATTATGGATAAAAAAAAAGAAGAAAAATAAAGAATTTCGCCACAAATTAACATAAACTCATGACTTTCATTCTTCGCCTCTTATTAGAATGGATAGCAACATTAAGAATGGAAAGGTAAATTTCAAACAATTACCACCATATTAAATCTCTCTCTAATTCAATTGTCGATTATTATTATTAACATCACGAAAGCAACGCATATCGGCTAGACACTTTGCATTAAATCCAACATAATCGTTATGACATTGACGAAAACGGCAGAAAAGAAGAGAGAGAGAGAAAGAGAATACAACTTAGAAGAACTTCACTTTCACATCATTTCCAATAATCGCTTTGGTAAACAAAAAATAAAATGTAGTTTGCAACTTTTTTCCCCCGTTAATGTTTGAGTAAATTTTTTTCAAATATATCAGTCGATCGACATTTATTGCTGCCAATGAAATGAAAAAATCGACATCAAACACCATAAATAAATCATACGGCAAAGAAATTGCCAGCGAAAAAAAAAACGGAATAAAAACCTTCTGCGGAAAAAAGAGTGATTTGAATCACCGAAAAAATAAAGAAGCAAAGAAACAGAAACTCGTTGCAAGTATGAATAAGAAGTTTATCGAAAAAGTTGGCTGATAAAGTGAAAGGCCGCATTTTTGTAAAACAAAAGTTTTACATCGACATTCTGTGGCAAATTGATAGCGGAAGATTGCAGCAAAATTAGATAAAATAACGAGCGCGCACACACACAGACACACACACAGACACACACAGACACACACAGACACACACAGAGACACACACACATACGTGCTGACACACAAAATGAACATTTTTACATTGATTCCACACATTCGCATAATACACACATGGTGTTTGGCACTGCAACACACAATGCTGAATACATACTTGATTTATCGCTTACATTTGACATTTATTCGCGTTATATATGGATAAAATGTGTTTTATTTCAAAAGTTTCGTTTTTCTTCTTCATTTTCATCTTTTTTTTTCATGTTCTTCTTCATCTTTGTGTTTTTTCGATATTCTCGTTTCTTTTTTGTCAACATTTGAAATGTACATTGTAAACTGTCTTGAACAATATAGTTCAATGTTTCTTCGCAATGGATTAACTCAAGATTGTTGTCACTTAATGGCTCAAAATGGAATGCTTTATCGCTTATAGATAATTAACAATGCAACTTCAATAACCATTGATATATTGAATGGTGAAAAAATTCATCATGTCTCTAAGTAAACAAATATAGTAAATTTCGTAAAGTCCAAATTTATTTAATTCAACACACAAAAAATATATGTTTCAGTTTTTAATGTTGGTTGAATCTTTAGTTTTCTTTTGTTTTTTTTTTTTCAAAATCATATTGGCCCGTACATCTATATGCGAATTAATACATTCATAATCTTTATTATTGCAAGTAAAAATTTGAGTATCCATCGAAATAGATCCAAAAAAGCTACAATTTGGATCATCAGCACCTGAACCCAAATGATCATTTACATGGAATGTTCCCCGAACTTGATCCATAGAAATGTTGATATTTTTTTTTGTTAATCCATTAAAACTTAAACTTCCGCTACATTTTATTTCAATTTTCGAGAGGCACACTATACCGTCGCTTCGTATTTGAATTTTTTTGACAGGCACTTTGTCCAAATGTATTTTCGTTGATGAAAAGATTAGTTTAGAAGTAAATGGAATATTAACGGGTCTTAAGAAATCTTTACTTTCGCGTATTACATTCCCATTTTCATCTAAAAATCTTGCCATAACTCCAATAATAAACCCATCGCCTTTTGCATTGTGTGCATAGATTATCTTACATTCATTGGATACAGTAGAAACAGGTAGATCAGGAAATACTAATTTAATAGGATTTGCATTATTCGCATTCGTTCCCGTTGCGGATGTAGGAATTTTTATTGGAAGATTATTATTCTTACCGCCGTTAGCACTTGAATATATATAAGAAGAAATATACAAAGATCATTATCTAATTTTAGCTATTTGAATAAAAAATTTTTGAAGATATATCATGTACTTACAATGTCATAGAGACAAAAATCATGACAAATAGTACGAACAAGTGACGGAAGATCATTTTGTTTACTTGCTTTATGAAATGTGTCTTCAAAATACATGCAATACTCGTCTTGAATTTTCATATTTATAGGATTTTTCTGACTTTACCAAAAAAAATAACTTTGTTTTTTGCATCCGAAAAATTTGCATCAAAAATACGAATGTAAAAATAGGTTTATTTTTTCGAAGGAAAATTTTTGAATTCTTTATTTCAACAGTACAATAATAATTATTATTCCATTTGCGGTTAAATAAAAATGGTTTTATTGAGAAAAACAAATGAGTCATTTGAACTTTTACCAAACAATATTTCATCATTTTCGTATATGAATCTGAGATGAAATATGTTCTGAAGAATTTTGTCGTCTTCATATTATTTTGAATTTTAATTTATTCTATTTAATGAAAAAATACAATTTTTTATAAGAATCATGCCAGAACAGTTGATGTGTCTTTCAAGAATTTATAAGTTTATTTATTAATAGATGATTGACATCTTACTGGAAAAAATGACTTTTGTTACTAGTAAAACATCAAAGTATCTTGTAAATTTGTCACAATATTTGGTGCCATTTTTCATATGACGTCTCCACTTGACTTTACATTCAAGCTTAAATTTAACTTTTCTCAAGGAACGCCATTTACAATGTGAATTCAAGTGAAACGCCAAAAATTCCGAGATATTATTTTTTCGTTAACTTCTTATTTCAACTTTTCAACACTTTTTATATTTATCAAAGTAATATTAGTTAAGAATAGATTTAATTAATAAATCAACACTGAATACTAAAAGAAAAAACATGGGAAAATACGTTTCATCACAATTTTGGGGTTATCTTTATGTTTTTAACTTAGTCTTATCACCAAAAATATCAAAATATTTACTATAAAGCTAAGGTCATTGATATTCTAACTAGCATTGACACTATAACTGATTTACAATTGCGAAATTGAATCAAATTTTTCGGAATGTAAAACACATGGAATGATCGTGATAATATTTGAAGATGGTATTTTAATCAAACATTTAAATTCACAAACAACTATATTGTGATTGAAAATCATTTATAAAATAAGTTGAGCATTGGAATGATCAGTTAAGTTCAGACCTTCTTGGCAAGATGAAGTTTTTAGTAATTAATATTCTATTTTCGATTGCCGTTGTTTATGCAGGTATCAATGAATAAAATACTTTTAAAGTGAATATTTCAAATCAAATCAAAACGTTCGTCGAATAAAAAATAAAACAAACTCAAGCGATTGTTGTTTTTTTTCATTTCATAAAAATTATTAATTATTTGCGCTTTTTTCTATACTCTAGTATCGAAAGAGACTATACCTATTACGGTTGAAATTGAAACTTCACTCAATTCAGCTATCAAGAAAGGTAATAATTGCATAATATATTTTGTTATGTTTTGTCGAATTTATTTCCCCGTTTTACATTATTAAAAAGCTAATGAATAAAATCAAAACCAAAATCAACATTAGCTTATTATTTAAATTTTAAAACTGTGAATTCTTATTTAAAACCATTTCGATATATGCATTTATTGCAGGTGATTTTGAAACTGTTAAATCCCTAATTGAACAAGGAGCAAATACTACCTATGGATTTCCACTTCATTATGCTGCCATTTTAGGTAAATATGAATGCTAATGTATTTCAAATTTTTGCAATTTATTGTTTTAAACAAAGAGCTTGGCACAAACATTCGCTCATTCGATCGTATGTTGAAAAAATATTTCTTGAATTATCATCTCAACAGACGCACGATTGAAAACAAAAAAAAAAAACTGTTACAAATAATCATAGTTGTTTATTGAGTGTTCTTGACCAGCTCTTGAAAGCCGATTTTTTGTTTTTTATTTTACAGACAATTTAGAGATAGCTAAATTTCTTATCGAACATGGCGCTGATGTTAACGCTGAAAATGGAAAAGAGCGAACGCCGATTTATCAAGCTATGATGTTTAGTAATTATTTGATTAAATTTGAAAATTAAAAAGATTGAATTAATTGAAATTATTGTTTGAATTACCATTATAGGCAAGGTAGATAATTATAAATTTTTCCTTGAACGTGGAGCAAATATTTCGGATTACGATATTGTAGCAGTACTTTTGGGTACATGCACAGGTAAAACTTATTGAAAACTATCGCAATTGTAAAGGGAAATTGTGTTTAAAATATTGTTGCATTTTTTTGTTTTTATTTTTGTTTTTACTTTAGGCTATGTCAAACCAATTATGGTCAAAATGTTGCTTGAAAATGGAGCTAATATAAATGCTGATATTGGAAATGGGGTTACGGCACTTCATTTCGGAACAAATGACGGTAACTATTCAAATGTTTTAAATGAATTAACATTCAATTATTCTGCATCGAATTCTTTACTCAGATGATTTGAATTGTGTAAAATATCTTCTCGAAATTGGAGTGAATATTAATGTCAAAAACGAAGATGGAGATACACCACTTCATCTTGCTGTAAATCTATGTAAATATTTTTTTTCCTCGAGAAATGTCGAGAAAAAAATGCAATATATATATTTTTATTGTGAATTTTCTTCTCAGATGAACCAGATATGGCAAAACTTCTTATTAACAATGGAGCCAATATTGAAGCTAAAAATAATAAAGGAAATACACCACTTTATGAAGCTTCCTTTACCTGTATGTATATTTTAAATTCATTCAAATGACGAGAGAAAAAAAAAATAATTTCTTTGTTCCAAATATTCAGATAATGACAAAATTATCAAATTGCTTTTGGATAACGGAGCAAATCTTTATGCTGAAAATAATGATAAAGATACACCATTTGAAAATATAAAACGAAAATTTCATGATATTAACAATTTATTAATCTGAATGGACACGGAAAAAAGGGGCATTCGACACTAAAAGTGGACATTTGACATTTTATCAACTTTTTTTTATTTCTTTATTAAATTTAGTCGATAAATTGTGCTCATCAATTTTAATCAGTGATCATGCTAATTGTATAATAAAAAGAATTTATTTAAATGAATAAAATTTTTCATTTGTATCAATATATCAGAATAAAATTGTCTTAGAAACAATTTGAAATATTCCACCGAGTAGACTTTGACAGTTCAACGTATATATATCGTACGCATCAAAAATTGCCGAGTTAAACCTAGTTGCATTGAGTATTACAATATTTTTTCTAGTACCGTGTCTAACCAATTGATGTCAATTGTAATCAAGAATTTTTGTATGAAAAGTATCCAAAATATGCATTTCAAAGCAATTTCGTGAAAAGAAACTCATTTTTTCTGCGAAAAAAAAAAATATAAATTTTCGAACAATGGAAAGTTGGAAAAATGCAGCAATGAAATTGTTTGGCAGCACATTACTTGGCTGCAACAGATTCACTTGAATTCAATGCGGTTTACAATTTACGATTGAACACTTGCTGTAAATATTTTCCCGTCGGAAGAATAGTAACACAAAAAAACAAAACTCTTGCACAAAAGAAGTTCTTGTACGAAAAGTGTTCACTTCCATAAATCAAAATGTAATAATAAAATGCATTGAGTGTCTTGACTTAATTGATCTTGCCATAAATGATTCATTTAAAATTTTGTTGATTATTTGTGTGCAAAGTAAAAACCAACGATGTCGGTGCTGTAAGCGATCGTGAAAGTGATTTTCTTAGAAATGCTCGATATTTTTCCTGCATTAAAATTCTTTGTGCGACATTAAAAATGCCATGAAGCAACCAATGGAAAATAGACGAAAAAAAAAACATCGTTGCAACATAAACTCGCACTCTTCCCTACAATCTTTTTTTTTGTTTGTCTTGCATGAAGAGGCAAGGATTTTTTCCCTTCATCTTTTCATTTTATATAAAAAAAAAAGTTTTTAGCTCACGAGCAACATATTGCGATTTCCACTTCATTCTAATTTTATATTGAGAATTTTTCGTCATATTCTTCACATCGAATGGCTTTGTTCATAATCAACATTTAATTTTATTAAACGAGCTTTCTTTTTGGATGCGCCACAAAACTTGAAATACTTTTTGAATTACATTCTCTTTTGAAATTATTCATTTTATGAGAACGAACATTTCATTTTCTTTTTCTCTTTCTCCTTCTCTCTCTCTCTTTCTCTTTCTCTTTCTCTTTCTCTCTCTCTCTCTCTCTCGTTCTGTGTCTCTCACTCTTTCGTACGTAAAAACTCTCTCACTCAACAAGAGACGTAATTGCAAAACGAAGATATTCTTTATGTGCACAATAAATACAAAAGACGATGATTTAGTAAATTTTTGAATCCTTGGAACATTTCATATGTCTCTCTTTTGCTCTTTTGCGCCTGATCAAAGGTACTTTTTTTTTACTTTCGCATCGGTGAGACGATTAAAATTCTTCATCTTTCAGCTAGTGTGTGATGCATTTCATAGCAAGCAAACAAGAAATAAAAAAAAAAAAACAGCAATGCTAGTAATGGATGGTTACACTTAAAAATCATGATTAAGGTAAAAATTCAATTTTCTCATCGTTTGAATTTTACGAGGAAATCAAATTTCTTTTTGCGCTATTGTACATCTTCATATAACTTGATTTATTTTTCTTTGGATAACTGATGAGCAGCCGACCGACAAAAAATGAAAATGATTCCAAACCGTTTTCTTCATTCACGTCTCTCTCTCTCTCCCTCTCTTTTTTCTGACATTCAGAAAAGGTGGCGCTATTAGCAAATATTTCAATCTTTTTAGATTAGACAGTTTATGTAGATAACAATGTGAAAAGATGGATTTACGGGGAAGTTTTCAATATTTTTTTTCCCTTCTTTTTCTTCTTCTTCTTCTTCTTCTTCTTCTTATTTTCCTTTGAAATGGCCCATTTTGGTTATTAGTAAATCATTTTCACAATTTTTTTTTCTCTTGTACGTGATTTATGGTTATACATAGACAGTTTTCTATTTTATTATTTCTTTCATTCATAATTTGCTCATGTTCAACGGAAAATGGTGGCAGCGAGAGGTGAGAGGAAAAAAAGGATCGAGATAAATTGCTTTTTCGAATATTAAATTTTGTTCTAGTTTTTGTGATTGCAAAAAAAAAGAAAAAAAAAAACAAAAATTGGAAGAGAAAAAATGAAACAAAAATGAGGCATAATAATGATGCAACTTTTGACGAGACTCTCGCATCAACGGGAAACAAACAAACTTCTACGATAAATAAAACAAATTGAAAGCAATGTATGATATAATAATTAAATAGGCGTTTTTGGTAAACTTTTCCATTTTTGTTGATCGCATTTTTCAGATTGTGCGAAGTATTTTTCTTTTATTTTTGTTTCTATATTGGTTTTTAATATTTATCCGAAACTTTCATTGTTTGTCTCCCACACACACACACAAGTTGGTCGTGCAAGTTATTTGAGTTTCCAAAAATTAATCAAACACAATTGCCCGGGCACAGTGAGAGAAGAAGCAAAATTCAATGGAATCGAAACCTATTAATTACGCAACATAAACATTTGTTTGAATCATTTGAGACGCTCGTCTATCGACAATGATCCATAATTCAAAATAACATAAAATTAGACGTTTCAAAATGATGAATGAACGGAATTTAATGGTGTAGAAAAGGATTCAATCGGATGTATTCGTTTTATATCGAACAGTGATTTGTATAGAATGTTTCGATTTCAAAGTATTTTTCGTTGGTAGAAGAGGCGTTTACAATTTATTTTGTCGTTTTTGTTCGACCAAAATAAGAATGGATTATATGCTTTTGTTAAAATTTAAAAGGAAAAAAATGTATAGATGAATCCTTATTGACAGAGCAGATGGTCACTTAGCTCGCATCAAATTAGCTTGTTTAGTGTATCCGTCATAGACCGTTACATTCATGCTTGCGTATACGTCGCAACTCAAAATGATATGTAACGCGGACACATTTTTTCGGCTTCTCTTTGCATTTTGTTTATCTTTCATTCTCCCTTAGATGTAATCTATTTTCAATTTAGCAAAAGCGAACGAGAGGGAGAGAGAGAGAGAGAGAGAGAGAGAGAGAGAGAGAGAGAGAGTGAGAGAGAGAGAGAGAGAGAGAGAGAGAGAGATAGAGAGAGAGAGAGAAAATGCGACGTATATAAATATAAGACAATCTGCTGTGATGACGTCTCGACCACCCAAACAACATTTCATCCATTGAATTAATCTTAATTACAATCAATTTTGAAATGATTTTGATTTGAAGGCGCGTCGTTTTTTTTACAATAGACAATCTAGTCAAAACGCGGCTTCAGACAGACTTAATGAAAACGTCAATCTTTTATTTGGAATATTTCTGTGCATCCGATGGATATTCTTTGAAATATTGCTTCGTTTAGTTAGTCTAATTGAAGGGGGTAGAATGTATTTGCATTTTGATGGCATTTATAACAAGAATCTTCACACTTGAGAATTTTATTTTCGACACATTTCCACTTTTCACGGAAAAGTGTTTTGGTATCCAAAACATTTGTTGATCCATCCAAAAATAGCGCGCATCTATCGTTTTGTGTGTGAAACCGGATTACATGAGTTGTTGAGCATATTGTTGAATTGAACAGATGTTAACAGAAGCAATGTAAATACCATTGTAAAAGAACATTTTGTAGCATTAGACAGAACGAAGGCGAGAGAGAGAGAGAGAGAGAGAGAGAGAGAGATAGAGAGAGAGAGAGATTGAGAGAGAGAGAGAGACACGAAGACTAGTTGTAATCGGAAACAAATATTTTGTTACAGCATGCTAAATATTTAGTTCCGTTTTGTTACATCGCTTACAGCATTATCCTCAAAGTTATTCTTAGTACGCGCTTGCATTCGACGTGCGCAAAATTTTACAATTTCATTATACATTTAATGCAAAGGTATTTGTGTAGCAATTCATAAATGCTACGCAATGACAAGCATGCGACAGCTAAAATCCACTCGCAGCAAACCACTGACAATGAATGTGTACAATATGAAAACCCATTGGTTCAGTGTCAATGTGCTGTTTTCCTATCGATTCCATTGCGATACTCAACTAAAATGCCATTTTGAGTTTGCCAATATATCTACGACGCGAACGATTGTAGTTCGTTTGTTTGTATTTGTGTTCTGGTTCGTGCTTGCGTTTCAGTAAATAAATTATGTGTGTGTGTGTTTTTTTTTTATCTCTGGATTGTTTGTTGCTTGCATTTTTCACATGGATTTCACTCATTTTACATCGGTGACTGGTGTTAGGGGAACGCGTTCAAAGTTTACCGTGTCACCTACATTTTAGGAATTTTAATGGTACGTGCATTCGAGTTGTTCATTGACATTTTTGCCTTGCTTTTTCAATGGTTTCTTGAATGCTATCTCTCGCGGGCGTTCTCTATTGCATTGCCATTCCATGTGAAAATGTTCGCGACCAACAGTATGCTCAACAGTATAATCTTTTGCAATTGAGTGTTTGTGTCCTCACAAATGACTTTGTATCCACTTTTGTCATGATCCTTGCTACATTTGTAAGCACTTTTAACTTTTTCTCTCCCACACTTCTTTCACCATTAAATATTCTACGAATGCAAAACATTTTTCGCTACGAGCCATAAACTTTAGTTTTCCATTGTTTTGGTCATGTTTTGTTATGTGTGTGTATTTGTGTGATGCGTGAAGATTCTTTTTTTCATTGTGAATCGTTGAATATCAACTGCATGGAAAATGCATAATGAGTGTCACAAAGAATGTTTGCAATTTTAACGTAATTGTGATAGCGCCATTTACCACTATGCGCCATTCTTTCATTCAATGTTTACAACGCAATTTTTGTTTTTTATTGTTTGCATTTCACTTTTATGTGTTGTCGTATTCTGTTTGATTCGATCAATATTATTATTAAAATGTTCAACATTCATTTAAATCCGTATATGTACGAGATATAGGCTATCCCGAATAGCAGTCAATTTTTAAATTCATTTCATGATTGTTTTGAAAATTACAGGCAAATGGATTTACATTTTCTATGAAAAGATCTTCACACGTGTATGGCATCAACTGTCATTAACAATGAAAATCTATTGGGTAATTGCTCTATTTTGTTCCTTGACAAGATAAATGGAGCGAAATATCTCCCCAGCCATTATTTTCATTCACTATGCAGAACGGGCAAAGATATGTTGTTGTTTTTTTCTTCTAAAATCCCGAAAGAAAATGACAAAGAATTCAAAATTGTGAATATGTGTTTTGTCGTAAAAGGATGGCCATTGCCTTGGATTTTCGACTTGAATGCGGAAGATGGTTTTTTGGACAAAGCATAGCAATTGAAATATGCTTTCTGCAAGACAGTAACAATAATAATAACGATGCTAAGGATTTATAGCGAAAACAATGAGCGTATAAATAAATTATCCAACGAAATATTCTTCGCTTCGGATACACTATTTTTGGCGTTGGAAACTGAAATGGCTAACAAAGAGTAATTTCTTTATGTGTGTGTGTGTGTGTGTGAGAGAGAGAGAGAGAGAGAGAGAGGTGAGTGAGAGCGTAAACGCTAGCTATATGAATACACAGCTTATGCCGATAGCTAAGCAAAGGCAATAATAAACTAAAAATGAAATAGCATTTCGCAGTTTCAGCTCATGTTAAAAACCACCGCAACCAATTTATCCCTTAATTTGTGGCCAAAGAAACGCGTTCGTTTCAGCAAACAATTCACAATTTACCAACAATTCAGCTGTTTCGAACATTTTCGCATTTTTCTGCAAACATATATACACATTCACATCTCATTCAATGTTTACTGCACTGATGAATGAAATAGGCGCTCAGCTGATGTACAGGCATACAGTTAAAACCATAAAACAGCAAACATAATAGCATGTTTCGAATGCAGTATGAGAAACGAAAGAAGAATGGATGAAAATGGAAGAAAAGAAACGATATCGACCCATCGACATATTGTGTGTTAGATGGGGTCGTAAAACATGAAACAACGTAGAACGATAATCATTTGAAATTTCTCTTACTCTTGTTCTTCAACAAACGAATTTGTAGTGGTATGCCAAAGAGAATTTGGTCGCATTTTGTGCAGCTGTACACAAATTGAGCACTTTCACAATTCACAATATATTAGGGCTTGCTAGCGATAATAATGTTTTATTTTTTTTTCATCGTTCACTTTCGATTTTTGTGATGTGCAAAATGAATATTTTCCGGGTGAATCTTTTCACATTAAATGACACATTTATTCACTCTCTTTCTCTCTTTCCCTCACTCTCACTCTTTCTCTCTCTATCTCTCTCTCTCTCTCTCTCTCTCTCTCTCTCTCTCTATCTCTCTATCGAGATCTCTCACTCTCTTTCTACTATTTAATTTATCAATGTACATTTGATTTCCATTAAATTCGACATTGCCCCTAATTTTAATTATTGTTTGCAACAATGGCCATTCAATATGTTCTATGTCCTCACGCACACGCATACATATACACATGGCAAATGTGAAAATAAATATTTTGTTTGGCTTGCTGAACAACATGTACAATGCATGAATGAAAATCAAATTAACTAATGGTTTTATTATAAGCATTTCACTTTATTTAATGTGAATGTTGATTTTGCACATAGAAAGAGAAAAAAAAAACATCCGTTGTTGTTGAAAATTCATTTTTAATCGAGAAAACTTTCGCTAAGAAACTTGTAATAAAATCCGTTCATTGCAATTATTTTCAAATAATCACAAATTTTTGCACAATAATTGCATGGCAATTTTCTTTTTCTCGAAGAAATAAACTTTTGTGATAGTTTCGATTTGAATTGCTTTTGAAAGTTTCAAACGTGAATTTGAATGCAAGAAAAAATAAGTTTTTTTTTTGTTCATTTTAATAATCGATCTGCGATTGAAATTCATTCGATTGAAAGATTTATGATTAACAAGAGGGTTAATTCATAATACCATGTAGACCATGAATAACCTTTAATTTAGTAACGAACAAGAAATGGCTTCGATTTGAAAATGAACGAAACAAATAATTTCTACTCATGAAACATTAACAATGTTTTGTTACATAATTGTGACATTTTACGATTTTGCTAGTCAATTTTCTCCATGCTGTTTAAATATAAAATTCTCATAGCTACATGGATAATATGTACTCAATGGTTTTATGTAATGTTCGTACATATTTTCGGAAATACCAAAATGTTGGCCAGATATGTGTAGAGAATAATCAACAGAATAAGAGTACAAAACCAAGAGAATTTGAGAGTGCGAGAGAGTTAAAGAGAGAGATTAGTAAAACAGAAATCTGTAAAATCAATAGGGATTGTTAATAGTTGCATTGAAATCAATGGTAAATATGCGATATAAAATAGACGATTTCAAGCTATAATAACAACAATCGTAATTCAATTTTAGCAGGAAAGACCCAGATATTGATTTTACTATCGAATAACCAAGTAATTTTGCAAATAAATGAAAGCAAAAGGATAGCCTTTTTTATTTTTTCTTTTCCTTCATTCTATCTATACGATATTGGAATGGTAACTTTTCTTGTATTGCTATGAAAGTGTCCCATTTTAACTGTATTCCATATCTTTTCATCTTTACATTAATACATAGAAATTTTAAGCTAAAATCAGGAGTTTCAATTCAATAAATATCGAGTACAGTTATTGTTATTCGGTCTGCTTATGACAACAAAATCAAGGGGACCAAACCTAAGTGTGTGTGTGTGTGTGTGATATCATTTTGAATTTAAAAAAAAAAATTTGCTTTTCACATTCATTTGAGATAAATGTAAACTCGACAATTTTGAATGCTTAAGTGGACCGATGTTATTCCTTTTATAATTCGATTATTGTTGTATTCTCATATAGGTTAACTCTTGTCAGTTCAATTTAAATGTTCCAAAAATGGGCACAAATGCTATGGGAAATCGATTTCTTCTTGGAAAAATACCCAAAAAACTAGGCAAGTGAACTCAAGCAGAAATGCCTTTTAAACTCTACATATTAGATTTCAGCATATAAAATTGTACATCTCTTATCATATGTAAATACATTGATCGAACAAGAAAAAATAAAAAACAAAAATTTAAATTAGATGATGAAGTTTTTGTTTCTCCGAAAAATCTGAGGAAAATTTTCAACCAACATATTTTGTAAACATAGAATTGTTAAATGAATGTGCATATATTGAACATGTTAAATATAACTTTTATAATTCATTGCTAGCAAAATACATGCGCATACACAAGTATGTTTTATACATTCTTCGCCATAAATCGAAATGTTTCTGTTTATTTCTAAAATATATGGTCAATAATTATTAAACAATTATTCTAATTGAATTATATTCCAACGATTTTTGTGATCAAATTTTCATTAAAATATTTTATCTAACTTTTAGATTCTCATGAGAAATTCATAATTTAATGCTTTGACCGTAACCATTAAACCAATGCGATAAATTTGAAATTTTAAATTTTATATTTTGAATTTTTTTTTGGTCTTTTTTGATTCAAAACTCAAACTTTTCTAATATCGTTCAGGATAAAATTGGCCGCAAAATGTGTAAAATGTTGAAATTAGATTCTTTTTTGGGGTCAGTTTTATGGTAAATTACAGTAATCCATTTTAATGATTATAAATTGGTTCAGGTGAGTAAAATACAACATGAAGAATATTACTACCAAAATTGACTATAATCATCATCATCATCATTTTAATACATGAAAAACAACATCAACAAAATGAGTGTATTCGTTTCAAGTGCGCGCGTAGTGTAAGTGGCCAGAGTTATATGTTGTCGTTTTGTATTTTTGTTTTTTTGGTTTTCCGTTCGAAAAGTTAAGTTAGACTTTTGATAAAGTATGTGGGTCGATTTTCAATGGTGCTTCGAATATTTCATAATTTACATTACCAAATTGATGGGGCAAAATGGTAAATTGTTAGCTACCATGACAACCCCATACACTTGTATTCATATCTCTTATGGGCTTAAATCAACATTGTGAATTGTGTTTGTTGAATTGTCTCACTGAAAAATTAACATAACATTGTGCTTTGTTTTCCCGGCTGGTTACACATTTCCATTGCGGGTGGTTGATATTCATTGGATTTCAAACACAATGTTATTGAACATATGTAATCACAATCGGTTTGATCATAATCGCCATTCATAAAATATAAATTTTCAAATTTGCATTGAATGCCTAAACAATGTTGTCTCTTCTCCCTCGTCCAACCTGTGGCAATGCCACCATCGTCCATCCATATGTTTTCACACACACCCATACACGCACACACGCGTACAAACACATAGGTACATGCTAAGGGGATTTAGCAGACAAACTATCTTTGATTATTTGCTCAAATTCATTACTTTAAGTATATATTTTAAGTATAATTCACGTATTTAAGCCGTAATCTCACAAAATTCACAGAAATTTACTGCGAATTTTCAATGGATGCAGGCAATTTTGAGTTTACCATTCAATACATTCATACAAATTCACTGAAAATCACCGGAATTTCAATTTATTCAAAAAACGCACAGAAATTCACTAAAAATCCACGGAAAACTCATCTGTTTTTAGCTTTGTATGAAGCCCCTAGGGTACATGGTAAAGTTTTTCCTCGTTGCATAAATTAATTTTGGGGTATCTTTTGCTGACAATCCACCCAAAATCCATTATCATTCGCAGTCATAGCACATATCTGATATGTGAGTGTGTTTGCGACTGAGCCGATGCTCTCTGTTGAAACATATTTTCGGTAAAATTCATTTTAATAATTTATTGGTACACATGTATTATGGTTTAGTCTCTTGTTTTTGTTTTTGTTTTTGTTTCTCCATCTCTCTTACCACTGAACTGTGTGTTTGTTGGATATTCAAATGTTAAAATATATTTCCAAAATTTACAAATTTCAAAATAGAAAAAAAAAAAAATTGATACTATGATACTTTTAAATAATTTACACACAAACAACAAGCGGCGTCATCTGATGATTATGAAACGGTATTTGGAAATGAAATTTCCTATTTAATGAGCCGGCCAGCCAGCTTGATTGTAATGAAAGTTTATGCGGTGTAATATATATATAGATACGTACAACTTTATGTGCAAGCCATTTTAACCGATGAATTTGCCGAATCAACAACGTATTCGTTTTGTTCATAAGTGATCATCATAAATAGAAAACATTCAATTATTCATTTTATGGATAAATGAATGCAAGCTTTTGCTGTGTTGGTTTTGACAGTGGCCAAAATTCTGTCATTCAAAATACACAATATACTCGCGCATTACTGTGTTGGTACGAATAATACTCAAAAGCATACATTTTATTTGGCACCCATGAATATGCACAATTCACAATGACCGCTTGCCACAGATTAGATTGAATTATAATTAATCGAAATGTTTTTTCATGCAAAAAAAAAAATTCATTTCATTGCTGTTGATTTTCACTGGTACCATGTCACATTTAGATAGCGTTGTGCCACTTACACACTCATAAATTCAATTCGCTGCAAAAACCAATTTCGCGATATAATGCAGTTTGACCGACGAGATGCTTAAATTGCTGATGCGCTTACAATGATAGTATTTGAGAGGGGAAAAAACGTGGCACGCACAATTGTTTCTATATTTCTATATTATTCAGCCAGATTATGTATGAATGGTTGGCTGGTGAAAAAGTTCAATGGAGCTCTGCATTTGAAATTGATCAGATTAACATTTAATTCGATTCGATTCAGCCTGATGCACAAAATGCCCAAACCCTATGACATTTTACATGAATTATTCATGGCCCGACGAAATATGGAATAATTTCATATGCCAAAGTTCAACAACAAACAACAAACAAATCCATTCTTTTTTTTATTCCCATACGCCGTGTGTATTTTGTTTATGCAGCTCAGTAAACATGTTGACCCTGTCAGGTACACAAAATCGAAAAGAAGAAGGAAAAAAAACAAATTTTTTTTTTTTTGCCAAAACTTAAGCCAAGAGAGCCGCACAATTTCCCGTTGTGAATTGGTTTTTTTTTCTCATATGTATAAACAATGGATCAAATCGTAAAACAAAAGCAGTTGAAATTAAAACACTTGTTGTTCGTGTTCTTGCATAAATATGAAAATAATTCATATTTTGCTGAACATTTTCATGAGAACTGGATTTGACTACATACACACACAGTTAGTTCGAAATGAAATGCAGTAATGAAAAATTTGAATTCGAATTGTAAACGAAAGTTTATCGCAAACTTTTTTTTCCCCCAAACTCTTTACATCGTACATTGGACTTTGTTCTTCAAAACCATTCTCATTTGTATTATGGAAATGCGAAAATACGGCCAAAACTAAAATACGCAATATTGAAAAATGCATTCAATTCAAATAACATAAATTCTAATTCCACTAACCAAAAACCTGTTTATTTTCCATCCGAATACATTTCAATTCATTCATGTCGGAATATTTAAGCGAATTCCACACAGTTTTGCATTCCAATTTTAATTTGTCATTCGTAGCCTGTTGATAGCTTTCGGTTAAGAGAAAAATTCAGTTTTTCACAGAATTGAGTGCTTGGAAGTCGGTCATTTTTTTGAAAACAAATTTCTTTTCGCATTTACTGTCCATCCATTAAAAGTTTTTCACTTTTCTCTTGATTTGATATTCCATCTCGTCCTTTTGTTTCTTTTGAGTAAATTGACTTTGTTTGATCGTTTTTTGTTCATATCAAGAAAGAAAGAAACGTGAGTTTTTTGGAACAAAAGTTGAAAATTAAAGATTTTCTTTTATTTCTTTACAAAAGAAAACATTGTCGAACACAGTGATGGAGTTAGATGAGAGACTAAATATAAACGCTTTTGGGTATAAAAGCACGAAAATTCTTTTTAACTTTGCAAATTTAATATTTTCTTGATTTCTGATAACAACAAAAAAAAAAATGAATCAAGTTAGAACTTGAGAAAGCCTTTCAACAAACTTTTAAACTAAATTCGAATTTGATCGGTGGGAAATTTTATCAAAATCATATTGCTTTTTTTTTTTTGGTTCATCCTAATGAAAGTATTTAACCTGTTACAACATTTTCTTTGAGCATTTTTGTTCAAGTTTTGCACTTTTGAACAGTCAGTAAATTCACACTGAAATCTACCAATCAAACCATACAAAAAACCATCGAATGTTTCATTGTTGGTAATTTCATCCCATCGAAAGGACGAACTAGTTAATTGATGATGCTGACCATGACATATTTTTGCCACCGGCATTCCATTCAATCTGGATTAATCAGGTTAACAATATACGTAACAAGAGCGATAGCTTGATGTACATTATCACAGTGTTGAAAACAGTGCTTAAACGAATGCACTGAATTGTTGCTGTGACATTTTTTTTTTGTGAGCAATGTAAAATCGATGCATCGAACAATATGGTCACACATGCAATGTCTCATGACATTGTCATGGACACAAAATATGATGCGTGATAATAAACAATGATATTTATGTATTTTCTTTTGTATGCAGAGTATGTTGCACATTGAATAACAATTTCGAAGAAGAAAAATGTCTCTCATTCTCTCTATCTCTCTCTCTCTCTCTCTCTCTCTCTCTCTTGCTCTCTTGCTCTCTCTCTTGCTCTCTCTCTATCTTTCTCTCTGTGTGTATGTTGTGGTCTTATTAAAACACAACGAAAAAAATGACAATATTGACTTATTATTTCGTTTTCGTCTTTGGTTGCATTATTCGTTGTTGCCAATGGCTATAAACTTGGTGAAATAATGAACGAAAATACTAAGGTCAAAAGGACGTTAACGTGCTTTGTTCAGCTGCTATGGGCAACCAGTTACAAAAAGAGACATTTTCCTTTTCCTAATAACCAGCAAGACAAAGTATTCAACAAACAAAGACACAAGAAAATGGGCGATGTATCCGATTGCGAAAGTCAAAGAGAGAAAGAGAGAAAGAGAGAGAGAGATATGAAAAAATGTCAATTGAAACATATAAATGACCTCAACTACAAGTGGCAACATAGCGATTTAATTGAAGTGGCCGGAAATGTCGGATTAAAAGTGAAGTTCGGGTAACCAAATTAGCAAGTTAAGTCAATCGCAGAAATTGCATTTACGTGACCACAATTTCGATGACACAGAGTATTTGGTGAGAAAAAATGTTAATAAAATTTACATCGATTTGTTTGTATTTAAAAAAAGAAGAAAATGTACACATTGAATACAAATTCCGATGGGAAAAAACACTAAACCATCGCCAATTTCAATTATTTCAATAAGACTGTCAGACCTAATAATTACACCGATTAAATTGAAATATGTCAGCATTGAATCAGCTGTAAACATTTCAAATGTAGGCACCGTGTCATATTTCAATGAGAAGCACGTCCTTAAATTCAAAATACACACACATCAGCCAAATACATTCAAAATTAAATTATGTTAACAATGTTGAGTTTGCATTATTTCCAAGGAATGTCATTTTCTTGCAACGTAGTGTCTTTAGCAAAATTCACATCGGATTTTCAATACAATACACAATTGTCCATTTTATCAATAGTTTTGCATTTGGAATGCATGATTTAGTGTAATTCAATTAAATTGAAAACCCTTAATCAATCAATCAATCGCATGCAGCATTTTCAATTTGCGCTTGGCGTAGCAATTGCGTTATAACCACTACATTTATGTGTATATTTGAACAATGTTGTTGCGGTTCAGTAGCATAGGTAGAAATCGAATCTTCATCGCCATCAAATAATCAAACTATCAATGTGGGTCGTATTAGTTGATTGTGTATGCTGGTACCATACTTGAACAAACTTTGGTTCTAAAATACTAGATCAAATTAATCGAAATAATTGCAGAAATGCGATTATGCGACACATTTGATGACGCACAACCAAACTCTGCAGTTCAAATGATGAAAATGTATTATTGAAAAGACAAAAAAAAAAAAAAAAAAAAAAAATGCGTAAAAAACGAATGACATGCCATTGAAATGGAGCAATGTTGGAAATGGTATGAGATATATATGGATTCGGATGTAATAAGTGACAGGTATGGTAGATGAGTATTTGTTAATCGAGATGAAACATGGATATATTAAATTTTATTGGTGACAATATGACAAACAAGAAACGTTGCCTGATTAAAATACATAGAAGGCTCTGCATACACCGAGGAGAAGTGTGCGAATGTGAGTGTATGTGTGTGTGTGCACATTGGTGTGAACGAAATTGATAATATATTCAAGTGACAATGGCGTACAGCATCTAATACAAGTATCAAATTGAATTTTCTAATCACGATCCGGTAATTCATTTGGTCTAACTAAATCGTGTTAATGATCGCTTTTTTTCACATTAGTTTCTTGCTAAAAGTTATTTATGTACACTTACCAATGATATTGCGGAAATTGTCGGGAAAAACGGTTGTAAATTGTTTTTTTTTTTCGTATTATGTATTTGCGTTTAAAATGGCAATGGAAAAGCGCTCACCTGAAAAATAAATTGAGAAAAACACAATTATTGAGAGAGAATAACAGAGAAAGAGAGAGAGAGAAATGGAGAGAGGGAGAGAGGGAGAGAGGGAGAGAGGGAGAGAGGGAGAGAGGGAGAGAGGGAGAGAGAGAGAGTGTGAGAGAGAGATAGAGAGAGAGATAGAGAGAAAATCTACATATATATTTTAAATCGATGTAATAAAATAGTGTTGATTCAATAAAAATTAATTAAAATTTGGCATGAACAAGAGCAGAATATGCGTTTGGGATGTTATTTTAAACGGTTTGTGGACCTTTTGACATTTCATGGCAAAACCGATGAGGTTTTGATGGTCATCAATTTATCACATTATCATAATTTGATAATGATGTTGGTTTGGGCTACAGATAACAAACACATCCAGGCTCTTGAGCACGCACCAATTGCAGACAAACACACACACACCACCCGTTTATACATGCACGCACGCACATCAATTGATTGCCAATAGTTGACTTGTGTACAATGAATGAATGATGAAGCCATTTAATAAGAAATCAAAAAGAGCTTTTATTTAGTTTAAAGGGATAACCGAAAATTTGACCATTTGAATTTACATTTCCAGTTTATTCTAATAGAAATGGTCAATAAATTCTATTGCTTTTGTTGCATAGTATCGGTCAAAGATCCTTTTTTTTTCTTCTATAATCAAAAATAGATGTTTTGCCTCTTTTTCATGCGAGTCAGTCAGAAGCTATCAACATTCCATTCGTTGAATGCATGAACAGTTGAAAGGATTCATGGAGAGGCTATTATCGTTCAAGAGGTCTTGATTGATGATAGAAAAGCATAAAGCGAAATGTTAAAAGCTGATAAACGTTGCATGTGTGTTTGTATATATATCATTTTCAAAACGCAATTACCATTTTACAGCAGAAACAGTTTGATTAAAAATCACTCAATCTGTGTGACAACTTTAATAGCGTATTTACGTTTACATCAAGTAAAATCGTGTGCACATTTGATGAGACTGTCAAGCAATGTAAAATTTTTAGTGTGAAAAAGACATTAAAAACTTATCACGTTTAAGTTTGTATGTTGAATCTTAAAAGATGGTAAAATGTGTGTATGATGCATCATCATGAAATTTAAGTGGATGTAAGTTAATAGTGCAACACTAAGCAAAATACCTTTGACTATTTGGTGTGTTTGTATGTTATTTGGTTGATGCGTTTCGATATTTCAAGAAATCGAAAGGTCGGTCGGTCGGTTGGTTGTGTTTTTGTATGTGAACGTGCTATTATCATAAACAAAATTACAACATTTTGTTCTAATATGAATTTATTATCCACGTAGATGTTTACGATGCGAGCGTGGGGCGACGAATGCTAGTGCAATTTTGAGAAAGGCAAAAGGCTTGCTAATGCCTCCTCCACTTCTGCGACCGCTCTCAGTTTATGCATGCTTGTATATATGTATGTAAGTCATCTGAATGGATTAACGTTTTAAGAGAAAGCTGATGTGCGGAAAGCGGTAGCGGTATGAAAAACGCTTCAGTGTTGCTTGCAAGATCATCTGGATTATGTGCATTATGAAATTTTGTTTAAAAGCAATGACTTCCGTTAATTTCCATTCATTTCAAGTGACAAAAAGAGTAAGAGAGAAAGAGAGAGAAAGAGAGAGAGAGAGAGAGAGAGTGAGAAAGAGAGAGAGAGAGTGAGAAAGAGAGAGAGAGAGAGGAGAGAGAGAGAGAGAAAGCGTATGCAGAAGCCCGTCAAACTTGATGATGCGGCGTCTGTTCGAGAGGGCCCCAGTAAAACTGAAAAATATCATCTCTCACTAATCTGAGGTGGAGTTAAAGTGCTTTCACTAATACACGAGTTTTAACAATTCTTTAACAGATTTGATTAATATGTGTGCAGATGTAAATTCACCCCTTTTTCATCGCCAACAAACACCCACACATACACATATATGTGTGCGTCGTCTAGAATACTGATGGCGATGATGATCACTTTCAAGGATTTTCATATGCGATATGACACATCATGTCATATTGTGAGACAGATTTACGTATGCTAGCTACATAATTTCACTTATTTTCATATCACTTGCAATGAAACATATCATGGCATCATCTATTATGCGCAAATGAATTATATGAAACAGTATTTTATGTGATAAAATGTTGGTATGATTGAAATAAAATGGCAAAATCAAATTGCACCCAAAAGTATATTTTTTGGATCAAAAAGTATATGATATGAAAAACTGTGCTGTAAGATTAAACATATTTCCGGGTAAAATGTACGAAAAATCATATGTAAATGTTTTTTTGTTTTTTTTTTTTTGGATAAACACGACGCACTATCTCTCTGCTTCTGTCATAACATTATCAAATAGCAGCTATCAGACGTGATTCACGTGAATACGTACTACACTTGAATGTGAAACATGAAACCAGTAAATGAATACTAACACGTGCGTTTGTCTAACACATTTATTTTGAGTGTAAAACACATCATTACTATAAACTTCCGATTCGCCCTCGACAACAGTGATGTGCTTGAAAATGCCCATCATCATTGTCTTATTCATTTTTACCAAATCAACTAACATCAACTCGTGCACATAAAATAAGTTTTTCCATAAACAATGCGTCCTCATTTTCGGTTCGCGTTTTTCTACCCTATATTTCTATGTGTTGTCATGCAATCAGTGTCAAAATTTTAGAGTGGAAAAAAAAAACTTGATCCCGGCTCTCAGGTAAAATACATTTTTCGAGCATGTTTGCTAAGTGAATGCTTTTTAACTTGCGTGCTTGAAGCCAGACACTTTTCCAGTGTGCTTTTTATTTATGAAAAACTATCCGAATGTTGATTTTCATATGAAGTTGATGAAAGGAAACAAAAAGAAAAAAAAAAAAATGATTTTACTTCCATGTGAAATCTGATAAGAGACCCTATTTACCTTGATAGTTATATGCGTGTGTTTGCGTTTATATTTTAGTATTGCCGAGCATATAAGATATAATTTGAAATTTATGTGATGGCATAAATAGTGATTTTGGTAAAAGCCCATTTGTTATTTGGCCGAGACTATCTTTACAATTTTTGTGTATTTAATTCGGTATTTTGTTTATCTGACATTTCATTATTTCTCATGTATCTTAACAAAATTGTTGGCTTAGATCCGAAATCATTTCATATGTTGCATCAAACATTTCCATCGGAAAAACCCTTTTGTTTTTCTCTATTTTTTTTTTGTTTTTTGTTTTTTGTACGAAACAAAAAAAAAAGAAGAAGAAAAATCGGATTACATTGAAACTATTTCCGACATAACATGACTGACCGAAAGGATTTAAGCAATACTTGTAGATGGCAAAAAATCGCTTTTCAAACAATATAGTTAAAAGTAGAGAGATCAAAACGGATAAGCACAATGTGATATCCTGTTTCCGAATTCAACTACAAAATTTGACTTTGCGAAAAATACAATACACAACATAGTTCGTGCTGAATGTAATCCAAAATAAAATGTGAGCTTGAATGGAATTTTTGCTTAAAGTAGTTTGTTTGCAGTTAAATCACTGTTTTCAAACTTGATTTTTGCTGTTTAAGCGCGATTTGTCGATTCTCGAGCGGATTTAATTCTCTTGAGCATTGTACACACATTATTACAATTCTTAGATCAATTTATGAAGTTTTTTTTTTTTTTGTTGTTTTTTATTTGTTGCTTTCTTAGTAAAAAAATGACAATCGATTTATGCTTCGATGCAACATTGAAAATCGTTTAAATGTTTGTTCATACGATTTTCCATCAACACTGACGACGATAATAACGAAATAAAATGTCGAATTTTCGAAAATATTTCGATACAAAATTCAAATGTAATCCCAATTGATTCGATAATTGTATGATCGAACGTATCAATTTTATTGCACGGATGGTGGTTTTTGGTGAATAATTTTCGGGTCGGCTTGAACACACGCACAGACACGCACACATAAAAACACATTTTCATACGTTTGATAGACTGGCAGATGATCAAAGTACTCAAATTTATTGCTTTCTGATGTGTTCATGCAACTGAAAATATTGATGTGAATATAAAGCAAAGTTGGTAATATTTGTGGCGTGTGTATATGTTTGTGTGTCTGATCAAAAAATCGGTGTTTATTTTCTATAATCTATATTATTTTTTCGTCAATTTCTTTTTTCTTTTTGTAGCCCAAAGCCAATGTTTATTCATTTCGTCAATGGTAAACTTGTCCACAGTTCAAATACATTTTCAATAGTTATTGAGGTCCATAATTCATGTGAATCCCTTTTTGTACATCAAACAAACGAAGTTGAGCGGACGAGTTCATGTTCAAAATGATTCATTCGAATATTTCATATTTTTTTTTTTTCATGTTTGATGTCTGGTAAATGAAAGAGAAAAGTGTGTGTTTGTGTAGAAAAAAAAAGGAAAAAGTAGAGAAAAAAAAAACTGATAAACATAAAATGGGTTAAACGCACTCAGGAGAGCAATTCATGTTGATGCCAAAACACTGACGTTCAATATTACTGGAAATGGTCAAAAAAAAAAATTTGAATGAGTTTATATCGTCCATTCTTATTGCGATGTGAAAACCAAACAAAATTCAGATGCTATTACATCTAAATAGACATTGAATATACACTTTTCGGTGTGGATAAAATGTGGAATAACTCGAATGGAACCGTTTTGATGTGTAAACTAAAATGCCAGAAAAGAAATTGTAAACCAAACAACAAACAATAACGATAAAAAAAGAAAAAGAAAAGAAAGAAGGAAGAAACAAAAAAGTTTTTCGTATAAATTTCTTGACTTCGTTCGTTCATGTATATTGCGGCTTGGTTTTTCATTCATCTGGATGTAGTAAGCAATATTATTGTAATAATAACACCTTCGGGTAAATATTTCGAATGCCATTTACAATTTTTCTTTCTTTCCATTTGTTTTCTTGTTTCTTGTTTGATTCACAAACCATGTCAGCTTTGCGGTGGAAACAAAAGAGAACGAAAAAAAAAAAAATAATTCCGTTTTTGCAAATAAAAAGCTTTAGCTAAAATTTGCTGTTGCTGGATCAGCAGAGGCGTCTCTGTGGTGCTTGATTCCAACAACAGCAAAATGAAGAGAGAGCGAGAGAGAAAAAAATATGATCAGAAACAACAATCGCCGAAAGAAAATGCAAAAGGCAACAGAGAAAAAAAAGAGCAAAAAAAAAAATAATAAACTTTTAATGATGCGCTTTCTGTAGCTAAATGGAACGGAAATAAATCAGGAAATTCATCTGGTCTCGCTCAGTGTGCTTTAGCTGCTTCTTTTCTTCGATTCCTTTCATTTCATTTCATTTGTATTTATATTTGCTTTTATCTAAGCTTATCAAAATATAAATAAACGCACATTTACATGTTTGTTTCGGCTTTTGCAGTTAACTGTTTTTTTTTTACTCTCTCTTCATTCTCATTCGATTCTAAAAAAAATTTTCACTACGAGTTTTTCTGTTTGTTTGTTTTTTTTGAGAATCCAAAGCCGACCAAATCAGCATTATGTAATTACAGAAAACGGCATGAAAGTTGCGAGAGAAAATTGTTTGCATAAAAATAAGCATGGAAAAGGAGGAGAATTTATACAATAGAGAAAAAAGATGGAGATGATCGCCTGACAGCAGACGAAGACGACGACGTCAAGACAATGAATTAAGAAAAAAAAAAGAAGAATAAACATCACTTCATTCTTCTTTGACTGATGAATGGAATTCGACCTAAATTTTGAATTAGAAATTGCTTCGCTCTGAGAGAACTTCTTTCCATTCGACTTGTCCCTTATTTCGCATGTATCTAATGTAGTATTTAACAATGGGAATACACAACAACAACATGAAAGAAAAAAAAAAATGGAATATATTATGAATATTGTTAGGCTTTTTTTCCACTTTGTTGTTCGGCTTCACGAAGAATTGTTAAAAGAATTGCACTGACCAATGCGATGTTGTATATTCAGTGTGTTCGCCTAATTTATGTTTATGTCCAACATAAAAATTTACTTTATAACAGTCGAGTTAGGCATTTTGTTATGGCTTATAGACCATAAAAAGTGCACACACACACCTTACAGGCTTGCTCAATAAACGAAATTAGTACAAAAATGTATGAACTCTCGCTTTGTCCAAGGTGCTGAAGAATCATAATCCAGGTTTTTGGCATCAAACTTTTTCCATGTAGATTTCACATTGTAGATATTTGCTTATGCACGGTCAGTTGCTATTCGCTTACTGCCCCTTCCTCTTTTGCTCTCTCCCCCTCTCACTCTTTCCCCTCTTCGCTCTCTTGCTCTTTCTCCCTCTCACTTGCTTTCTCTCGCTCGCTCTTTCTCTCTCACTCCATCTCCATTTCTCTTCCTCATGATTTCTGTTTGCCTCGTTCATTTTCAAAAAGGAACCGCAAAGCGGAAAAAATGTATAAATCTAAGTGTATGATGGTGACGGTAAAAGGCATACGAAACCATCAAATGGCCATTTATTTCATGTGCACAATTATTTTACCGTGCCATTCGTTCATCACTTGATGAATTTTCCACGCAGCTTTGTTTAGTGTAGCGTGAGGTTTTGTGAGCTCTAGCGATACGATACGACATATCACTTCATTTTATTTTATCGTGGGAAATGGTTCCAAGAGATAAAGCCATTATCATAGCAAATTACTTTAGCATTGTCCGTAAGATACATGCAAAAATCGGCCAATATGTGTGATTTCTCACCTGAGCGATAAGAGTGATGATGGTGATGTTGATGTCTTTGAATCGATCAAAGCAACCGCAATGAATGTTTTTTTTTCTTTTTTTTTTGTGCATGGAATGAGCTCTTGAAAAGCGGTTAATTGATGTGCCAAAAGCGTTAGAGGCCATTTTGTGTGGCATAAATTTGCATGTTTCTTATTCTTGTTTTTGGTGAAATAAAATTTTTTTAACACTTTTGTATTAAAAAGCATAATGAAATTCAAGCGTCACACAATTATTCAAGCAACCGGAAAATTTACATTTGTTCGGCACAATTTCTTATGGCCATTCCATGGAATTAGAATCCTTTTTGTCAAGTTTTCCAAACTTTTCTATGTGTATGCATAAATTCGTTAAATTCCCGGTATTGAGGGCCATTGATCCAATTTACTCTGTTCATCAAATTGATAAAAAGTTTTTAGAAAAGAAAAACAAGCGACCAGCATTTTATAGCTTTTCATGCACGTGCACACACATATATAGCAATCATAACAAATACATAGAGTTTTTACTGTATATTTTTGATTCATAAAATTTGCCAGTGCCCAGTTTTGCTTTTGCTTTTGCTTTGGTTTATGATTTGGTTTGTACATTTGTTTGCTTGTTTGTTTCTCGGAAAATTGGAAAATAAAACATAATTTCAACTCGTTATTATTCTTTTCATGCTTTTCTTCACTCAGCAACACAGAGTCATTTGCTCTTTGTTTTTGTTTTTGTTGTTATAGTCGTTGTCGTTGGCGGTGGCTGATGTTTTTGTGATATTAGATTTAATATTGAAATGCTAGTGGCAACTACGCTCGCTTGCTTTTCCTCTATTTCTTCTTCTTCTTCTTCTTCTTGCTATTTTTCGCACATAAACAGCGATAACAAACACAAATTTTGTGTTTCATATTACGCTAAATATCAACTTACGGCTCAGCTTGTGCAAACTAATGTAAATGATGTCAGAAAACGAATGGATGGAGATAGAAAGAGAACGAAAGTGAGAGAGAGCGCTAGAAAGAGAGAGAAAGTGAGAGAGAGCGCTAGAAAGAGAGAGAAAGAGAGAGAGAGCGCTAGAAAGAGAGAGAAAGTGAGAGAGAGCGCAGAGAGAGAGAGAGAGAAAGTTAGAGAGAGCGCGAGAGAGAGAGGGAAAGAGAAAAAGAAAGAGAAAGAGAGAGAGAGAGAGAGAGAGAGAGAAGAGAGAGAGAGAAAGAGAGAGAGTGAGAGTGACAGGAGACAGTGTAAGAAGAGTTGGGATAAAAATGAACGAACAAACAAACGAATGATTGCTCGAAGAGATACAAAACACTCAAAAATGATAAATGTTTACCAGAGAAAACAGTATGATAAACACTAAAAACATGGTTAAAGTGAATAACAGCGTTGACAAAACAAATATACACCGAATCCTTTTTGCCATCTAAAGAGAATTAATAATGAAAATAATCTCGGATTCAAGACGCTCATTTGGCTGAGTGGCCGTCGTAATACCATAGGTATATTTTGCTTTGTGCCTTTGTGAGATGACATCGTTGTGTTTCAACGTGAGCACAGTAGCCGAACCGTATACACATAGTTAGTAGCTCATCTTCGCTATTCTTGTTGCGTTTTGTAATTGCTTGAGGATTCAGGTTGTGCGTCTGCACATTTTCTACTTGATTCCGACATTTGTTTTGTTTATTGCTCTTAAAATTTACGAATGCTTTTCGCATTTCAACTTTTTACTTCCACTCTAATGGTAATCTACTGTGCAAACAATAATTAAACGTGTACGTAGACGCTTCAAACACCGTTTGTATCATTCCCTTCCTTCCTTCGTTCGTTCGTTCGTTCATTCATTTGTTCGTTTGTTGGTTGGTTCGTTCATTCGTTTGCATATTACTTTCAGACTGAGAAGCACAGCAAGAAACTTGTATAGTTTCGTGTGTGTGTGTGTGTATGCGCGTTGGCGATTCCATTAAAAGTGATGCCTCCAGAGCATCATTTTGTATTGTAAGAACATGCAATTCACTTTTATTTACACAATTATTAATTGATATGAATGTAAGAAATACACACTTAGTGAGAAAATGTTTAGTAGAAAATTAATTATTCACCATGAATTTGCGATATCGTTTAAACAGTGAACAGAAACATTAAAATGAATCAAGCAATACGAATTTTGTATCGGGCAACAATTTCATTTATAATATAATCTGTGTGCGCTTTAAATTAAATTTACATTTATAATTCGCTTCGCATCACGTATGTGTGTGAGTGACTGTGTGTGGGAGTTTTGATTGAATTCATTTTATCTAATTTTCTACTAAAGAAAATACAAAAATCCAATCGATTGCATGGATAAAACCTATCAATATTTGATAAATTCGTTTTACTTTTATAATCAAACACATGCAACTTGTACATCGAAAACGAAAGGATCATCTTTTTATTTACATTCCAAGTGTTTTTCTCTATTTTTGTGCTTAAGTGATTCGTCTTGGCCTTAGTCAAAATCCTAAATTCTTTTTGCATGCAAAACTGAGCATTCTATTCCCACGGACAAATACTGGCGATTGACCATGACCGATAACTTTCCCTACAAAATGTACAAAACATCTCAGCACTTCAATGGTTGCAATTTCATTTTAAAGCTTTTCGCATTTTAGTTTCTTTTTTTTCGTTCGTTCGCACGTTCGTTCGTTCATTCTTTCTTTTGCGTGTGTTTATGTTTTGTAGCGTATGATTTCATGTAACGGTAATAACTGTTGGGTTTCAGGTTAGCTTCAAAACGATCAGCATTGAATTGTGTGTGTGTCATTTTCAAAAGCCGTTTAGCGTAGCCATTTCCATCTGGTAAATGGCTTTTAAAACTCAGCACACATTAACGATTTAGCGAGGAAAACTGTTTCCGCAACAGTCGTTGCATGAATAATAAAAGTACTTGCGGGTAAAATTGTCTGTTGGTGGTATGGTGTGCTTAGTGATCTCAGGTTCAAATTTAGAGACAGAAAGAGAGACAGAGAGAGACAGAGAGAGAGACAGAGAGAGAGAGAGAGAGTGATAGAAAGAGAGAAAGAGAGAGAGAGAGATAGAGAGAGAGACAGAGACAGAGAGAGAGAGAGCAGAGACAGACAGAGAGAGAGAGAGAGAGAGAGAGAGAGAGAGAGAGAGAGAGAGAGAGAGAGAGAGAGAGAAAGAGAAAGAGAGAGAGAGAGAGAGAGGGAATTGAGAACGGAACCAACATGCGCCGTTTCTACTAAAAATATGCTTCACTAAATATTCGTTTTCATTTAATTCTTCCGCAATTTTTCCAACACACAAACAATTTTACCATATTGTATAACATTTACAATAGCAATGTTACTCATACTCACACTCGCATCTTTGCATTTCTCTCTCTCTCTCTCCTCTCCCTCTATCACTTCATTCATTCACTAACAATCAACTTATAAGAACTCAGAGCATTTCGATGCTAAACAAACTTGATAAAACACATGCCGACTTTATTCCATTTCCATTTAAATGCTAATTTTACTCGAAATATATAAAAATGAAAAGCAGAATAAAGAGAAAAATGCGTTTTGAATATTTGTGAATATGCGGCCAAAAATGTTATGATTTGATTTTGTATGTTTTCTCTTATCGTCTGTGTATGTGGATAGCATTTGACGATTTTTGAGTTTGGCCATGAAATGTGCGTGGGCATTTGTATTTATCTATTGTGTTGCAAGTGAATCAAAGATATTTCACGAACAGACAGTGTCAGTTCAAAAAGTGTTTTGAACATCGGAAAAACACTTCTTCATTTCCATTGATCTTTTGCGAAAAGATATTTAAAGGGAAAAAGGTCCTCCTTTTGTTTCAACTTGATTGAACCCCTCCTCCTCATCTTCGACTCACGAATAACATTACGACTAATCCTCTGCTATTCGATGTGCCGGGCAAATTTAAAGTAAATAATTTTTGAATATTATTTTCTCTCAAAGTTGGAGACTATTCTGCACAAAGTTAACTATTCCGTCAAAGTCAACTTTTTGTATGTTGTGATATGATTTCAAATAAAAGAAATTGTTAACAAGTTGTCAAATGATCGCCTGCGCGGTCAATAAAATCAAAATTCAACACCCCAATTCTAGTTATGTACAAATTGTACAAAAACTCAAATTTTTTTATTAAAATAATTATAATCTATTAATTTTTAAAATTAAAAATATTATAAATCCCCCAATAAATCAAAATTGCTATAATATTCCATCAAATTATTTGCCCGAATGGCATATGCAAATCGGTGTGTTCCTAATTATGACATAATATATATCTTGTTCATGGTATTTCCATTCATTTTCCTATCATTATTTCGTGCCAAAAATATGTTTTTTTCTGTTTCCAAGAAAACTCATCCGCACCAAAAAAAGATGAAGAATAATGAATTCACTTTTTGTGACTTTGAAAATAAAAGTTGGCCGTGCAACAACAATTTTATAAAATGACATTGATCTAAAAATAAAATATCGAAGTGAAAAAGTTTTTACGTAAAAATGAACAAAGCAAATTTGAAAAGTAAGAGAGATTGAGAGAAAAGGAAAAGAAAGCGCCAAGGAAAAAAGTTGATGGGATGAAAAAGAAAGTTATCTGGAAAAATTGGAAAAGATGCTGAACACAGCTGAACGAACACCTAAGTAAAAGCAAACGTAGCCGAAATTTAGAATATCCATTAAAGGTCATGCCGGGTAGTCGGCATGGTTGCACACACGCATACTCATTCACTCACACGTGTCTCTCTTCAAATTGCCGACTGATAGAGTTTCCAACTTACTGTGCCAAACCCCTTTGTGTACGAATAAAAATGAAGAACGGGCGAAAAAAACCAATGCTGACCAAATTGTTGATATTCTCACCATTCGAAATCAAGTGAAAATTCGGAAAAAACCTCACGGAAACGTGTTCCATTATTAACAGGTTGTGAAAGAGGCTCCAAAATATTACTAAAACTTTTTCTTTATTAAAAGAAAAACCGAACTCGTTTTGAGATTATATATAGTTTTGGGTCCATTGTTATAACATCGCATCGTGTCATTTTCATTCAATCCATCTTGAATTTCATTTTCCATTGTATTCGACATTCAACATATAGAGAATTTGGTGCACAGTTAGATATTTTTGTGGTAAGTTACTGAATGAATTTAGACAAGTTCATTTTGCGTCCAACAGTTGATGGCTTCAATACTTGACGCTTAACTTAGTCATATGAAGAATGGAACTGTTATTTGAGCCAGTTTTACGACAGGTCTATGATATTGTTATCCGTATTGTGTGTCTACGGTCAAACTTCTTTTTCCTCTTCATCTATTGAGAAGAACTGAATGTACAATAAGAGTGAAAGAATTAAATTTGTAACATGAAAAGAAACAAAAATGAACAATATTGTGCACGCCACCCGAACAACAAATACAATGTGAAATCATATAACAATAGAAACAATAATTGTTGGTTGAACTAAAGTTCTATAATACTTGTTTTGGATTGTACTGGTTGGTAATTTTGGCCTCCCTTTCTCTCTTCTCTCTCTCTCTCTCTCTCTCTCTCTCTCTTTTCCTCTCCCTCTCTGTCTCTCCATCTCCGCTTTATGGATATGGCTGTTGAATTGAGATTATTGCTATTGTTGTTGTTATTTGTGTTACGTTTTTATCTTTGATCAAGTGAACGAACGATGGAACAGAACATTAAAACGCAATTTCAACTGGGTCCACCAAAAGTTTCTCGAGATGTGGAAAAATTGATAGCAATTTCGCGAAAAAACATTCTCAATCAAAAATCGGTAGAGTCGATTGTGTCCCCTTTTCTTATTTGCCTCAATGCATTTCAAAAGAGCGTCACATCATTATTCCATTGTTCATATTTTCTACTGAATGGTTTTCGAGAGGCTTGAAAACACACTCGGCCTATATTTAAACTAAGTGGCTGGGCTTATTGCGGCCATTTTAGATGACACATTCAATTCATTCACCAAAAATAAGAATGGCTAAGGTCTCATTACAATGAAATTCAATCTGAATATGAAAATTGTACCATTGTTCTCTCACTCACAAAAGATGGAAATGTGAATGGGGTAATTTCATTTCCCATTTCATGATAAATTTTAAACTTTGTTTTCTACTTACTTTGATTTATGAAGATCACGGTTACTACCTTCGACGCCAATATAAAATGCTTTCTGAAATGATGAAAACGAAGAAAAAAAAACATGAAAAATCAAATAAAATAAAAGACATTTTAACTAAGAACGAAACAAAAGAAATTAATTCAGGAACATAATTTACATTTACTTGGCTCGTATAAATACATGAAATCATATTCAAAATTATTTCGCGCAACCATTTTATGGATCATTAATTTACATTCTGTCAATTCATTTTAATATCCGATCATAAGGAAGTGGAAAAAAAAATGAGATTCTTCTTTTTAATGCGAACAATTTCAAGTTAAACTTCGTTTAAAATGAATACAAAATGCTTGCTTGAGCAAAGTTTCAAATTATCCTTATAAATATTGTCAAGAGAGAAATGCATTTTTTCCCCTCGGAGAATGCGTTCAGTTTTTTTTTTTTTTTTTTTATCTTAAGGAAATCTCGTTGTTTATGAAAAAAAAGTTCTTTTTATTTTCAAGCACTATGTTAATTGGGCAACATTGTCGCATATTTGAATTGGCGTTGAACTGATTAAATTAAGCGGATAATGAAAATCTCTTTTAGTTTTTTTCTTCTTCTTTGTTGATTGAATTAAAATTGTATGCCCTCAAACTCTGTTTGAATACCTCTTAAGCTATTAATGATTTGTTAATAAACAACTTTTTTTCTTCAGTCGATGAAAAAAAAAAGTCTGATTGAACTTCAGCCACCATTTTTTTTTTTTTTTTTTATTTCAATCCCATTCAGTGAAGCATCTTGAGTTAAAAAGAAAATGAAAAAATGAGTATTTCGCATTTCAGAAAATATTGTAATTGAATATTTTTGTACATTTCAGTTCCTGAAAAATTCTACGATCAATTTTGATTTCCCAGTTGATTCCAGTTTTCTCTTCGAGAAGAAATTCTTTTCTTTTGCTATTTCCACATTTTCATTTCTGCGGATTATTCTACATTGTTAAATCATTAACGTAAAAGATTCAATCAATCAATATCAAATTGAGAAAATGAAGTACATTAGCATTGATATTACATCAATTCATGTTCATCAATTAAACCAGTCAGTACTATATTTGGGATTGACATATTGCAGTTGAGTCGGAATGTGCTTAGTTCAAATTGTATTCATTCGACAGAATAGAAACATGAAGAGAAAACCAATTTTTGTTAACCATGAGTCGCATCAAATCAATTGCACTCCATCCGTTCGATCGAAATGCTTGAATAATTCTGTATATTGGAAGTTCAATCGTCACGGAACTCATCACTTTAGTAAATAAACACTTTATGGTAAAATGGCAACAGCTGTGATGCCATTCAGAGCAACCAAATCGTATGGCCAATTGAGCTCGAGAATAGATTTCACTAACAAAAACAAAAACAGAAAACTAACCCATAGAAGCGTGAAAAGTAACGAGAAAAATATTGAGCCTTATCCTATTAACTACGTTGTACAGTTGATACAAAGTATCATGCGCGCTGTGATTGCATTTGGTGCGGTTTATATTGAACGAATGATATTACTTGTTTCATTTTGTAGTGCGAAGTGTGTAATGTGCAAATTGTATAGTGTAATTTGGCTGAATCATTGATGCCTTGAACTGAGAAAAAGAGCAAACTCATTTCCATCATGTTCTTCCCAACACGAGTGTGTGTGTATGCATTGAATTGAACAAAAATGTGAATGTGCATGATGGAGAAAATGAATATGATGATCGGATTGAGAGTAGAAGAAAAAAAAAAAAACACCGAAACAATATTGAAATACGCCAAAAGCAATGATAATGTGTTCACCAAAATCGAATGTTATTCGCATGGAATAAAAACAATGACATTATCACGCCAGTGATTTTGAAAGCAAAAATGCAAAATGAAGAATTGAAGGAATGGGGCACGGCGAAAATAGTTCAACGCGCAACCACACATGAAACTACCACACCAATATCTCGGTAAACAAAGGCAATGGCGCGCAAATGTTACGTAATTGATGTTGCCCCGTACTGCCGTCGCTGACTTTGCAACATTCATCCTTATAATGACTGGTTCTGGGCTGGCTAGATGGTTGGTTGGTTGGTTAGTTGGTTGTAAGCTTGCTATTGTGCGTGCCGTATATTTTGAGACGCGTATGCTTTGCTCCTCATTCTCTTTATCAATTTCATTTCAGACAATATGGTGCCATCATCATCTGCACTATTTTTCTCATTTTCTATCACAACAACACCAGCATTTACACATACATGCACAAAGCCTCGATAGAAAAGCGAAAAATGGTGACATTTGCATTGACTGTATCATTGCTATATTCAGTTTATTTTCATATGTGCGACTTCAATTTGGGCATTAAGCGTGGAAAATCTAGCAAAACATAAAATATATACATGTATACACGCACAAAGACATAGACATTTTTCCCGGTTTTTTTTTTCCTTTTTCAAAGAACAAAATAACGCAAGTTGGAAAATTGTTGGTTCAATTTGTGAAAACAGATGAGCTAGAGAGAAAAAAGAAAAGAGTCTGTCGACTTTTCTGGATGTATTGTGCTCGATGCGTATGTTTTCGCTTGTGACATCTAAATTAGATTTTTCTTTTTTCGTTTTGTTGCTGTTCAGTTTTGTCTTGTTGGTTGTGTTTGGTTTGTTGGTGTTCAGCATCAGTGTTTTTTAATTTTGCCACGGGCTCAAATGGACAAACAAGAGAGATGTTTATTTTTGCATTTGGACGATTGTTTGGATCCGATTATTATGGGTTGCGAATGAATATTTCACTCTTTTGACCGACTTCTTTGACACTGTTTGGAATGATTTTTTTTTTTCGATTTTGCCCTCTTCTCTCTGGTTTTGGTTCACGATGCAATTGTAGGTCGAAAAATGTGCGTTCAATTGAAATAAAAATCCCGGAAATAATGAATTAGCACAAGCAAACAAGCGCGCAAATTTTCCTATCCAACTGACTATCTAACCGACACTGACATCAGGATAATATTTTCACATATTTTTCGAGCGACATTCGAGCGTTATTTTTTCCCCCTCTCTCTCTCTCTCTCTCTCTCTCTATCTCTCTGTCTGTCTCGATTATCGTATGCCACGGACATATATTGCTCATTTTATTCCTCATTCGTTCGATACATAAATCAGTTTCAGTGTCTTTTCCTCTGTCCATTTTCCGGTCGATTGTGATTTATCGACCGAAAATGTATTCGCATAAAAATGCCGCTCAAAAATTTATTATGTTGCAAATTAATTTCATGTGCGTTGGTTTTTTTCTTCATTCATGCCATGCAATCAAATATTATGCTCGTACAGTATTTTTTTTTTATGTGTTTTGATGTGTCGGTTTCGTATTGTACTTTTTTTTATCAGACCATTTGTGTCATATATTGCGGTATTTAAATGATTTGTAATCTCATGCTGATATTTATTATTTAAATTTTTTTTTTTTTTTTTGCTCAACTCTTTGCCTCCTCTCTCACTTTACTCATCTATTTTGATATTCAGGATTTTGTAAATATGTTGAAAATTTTTGTTCGCCAAAAAATTTCCATGGAAATTGGAATTCCATGTGTGCTTGAAGTATTTTATTTTATGAACAAAAAAACATGGAATCTCAATAAATATTCATCATCATGGTTTTGATCCATTTTTTCAATCAATTCTTGATGAAATCCATCAGTCATCACCTCGACTTGCATACTAGAATGGAATCACAAAGTGATTGAGAGAGCGAGAGAGCGAGAGAGGAGAGAGAGAAAGGGAGAAAGAGAAAGAGAGAGAAAGAGGGAGAAAGAGAGAGAGGGAAAGAAAAAAGAGCGTAAACAATATTTGGTCGTTAGATTTGATTACCAGACACATTAAGAGAAAATGCATCGCATTGAAAATCATGAATAAATGATTTTTGGCAAACAAAGACGAACAAAAGCCACATAATGCTTTAATATTATGGAAAACCGTGAGACAGCATAAAATAGCAAAGAGAAAACTATCTTAATCACAAGATAATCCCAACTAAGACACTCGCATACAATCAACCACTCAAAAAGCCAATTCGCCTTTTTTTACTCTCTACATTTCACTTATTCTTGGTTTTCTCTGTAGTTTTTGCATTTAGCGGGGCGCAAAAACCCCTAGAAAAAGTAAGAATGAAAGTGAGAAATGAACAATGGGAGAGAGAGAGAGATGGGGGGAGGGGGAAGAATAGTGGATGCTTACAAATGCTTTCTTCGTTCATGGTGTTTCAGTTTTTGGCATCATGGTGATGGTTATAGCTTTTGTCTCGATTCGTTAACTGTATTTTTTTTGTTCGTTTGCTACATTGGGCCATTGCTCGGCAAATGTTCATTCTGTTTAGTTTCACATTTTTAGTGGCTTCTTAATACTTTTCATTTGGTTACTGTGAATCAGAATGATGGGCAAAAATTTGCCAAATGTCAAAATAACACGCACAAAGATAGACACACAACGATAACTTTCTGTGCATAAAAAAAAACTTGATGCCAAAAAGGAGCAGCTTTGTTAAGTTTGTGTAGTGTGTAGTTTTCTTGTACAAACGATTGTAAGTTTTTTTGCTCGTTTGATTATTCTCGTTGTTGTCAGAGACTAAGTGTGGTTCTTCTGAACTTGTGCCACTCTAGTTATTGCTAACAAAATAACCTAAAAATAACTGGATTTGTGAGAAAAGGGAGCTGGAACAATATCAAGAAAAAAAAAAAAGAATGAGAGAACAAACGCATTGATGCAGATGCGGTAACTTTCTCGCTGAAAGAAAACAAAAACAACGTCGCAAAAAAAGGTCAACAAATGTAGAAAATGTTTGAAACATCATAACCATAAACATAGCGATGAAACAAACAATTTGATGTCATAACAACCAAAAATCGCAACAATTTTATCCCACTGAAAATGAAATAAAACTTTACACAACCATTGTCATTGGCATGCGTTGGCTAGTAAAACAAACGACAATGATCCAACGGCAAATATTATTGGGTGATAAAAACAGAAACGTTATCGACATACACTGCATTATAAACCAAATGAACGACTACTTTCAAACACCCGAATCAGTCGGGTGTATTCTGGACTGTGAGTTATTATATTTCAATGGTAGCCAGTGGTCCAGTGGTCCTCCTCTTTAACCACCATTGAGACATATTTGCGCAACTATTTTTATTAGATATTTTATGTTTAGGAGCATTTTTTGTGCTCTTATTTTTGCTCTCAATCTCCTAGAATGATAAATTTGTGCCGACTTTGTCTCATTAGTTGCAATGTTTCAACTAGTTTCGATTAAATGCGATGCAGTCTGGAGAGCAACAAAGATCTGTTTGTGATGCAGTATCATTATCATATTTGACATGTTTGTGTGTTAGCTTGTGTTTTCTAGTTTGAATTCAAATATGGATTTGTGTAAATATCGCTCTCGCTCTCTCTCTCTCTCTCTCTCTCTCTCTCTCTCTCTCTCTCTCTCTCTCTCTCCTCTCTCTCGCCCTTTCTGTTTGTGAAAATTGTTTTTGTTGTAACATGTATAGTTAGTGGTTGGTTTTATCGATTATATTCTCTTGAGAGTGAATTTCATGTGCCAAATTCCGATCATTATCGTTTGTTCTATTGGATCTCGTTGTTTTTCGCCCATCTGGATCTGGTTGCATGAATGTTGCATGTATCCGTCACTCACTAAACGTAAACTTGGTAACTTGAGCAATACAAAATATTCGACTATTCCGGTTTAATATGTTGGCGCATTCCGGTTCGTGGGAGAGAGAGACTGTTATTAAATTACGGGGCGAGAGAAATCATTGGTAAAATTTAACGACCAAGGGATGCAGAGAATCCAGACACACATTCATAGAGAGAGAAAGAGAGAGAGAGAAATGGCTCTTCAAATAATTACTATGTTGTTTGGTGTCAACGAAATCGTTTGGCGTCAAATGAAATATTAATGTGATGCGACAGTGTTGTGGCCACAGCATGTTCTATCGATGATGGCATCGAACTTGATATTCCATAAACCATTGCATTAACTTGCCATAGATTTTACAATTTTCGAAGCTCAATTACAAATTTTACGTTCAGTACGTGGCAATGATGTCACAATTAGACTTTCAAACTCCATTTATAGAATGGCAAACCGAATACCGAATTGTCAATAGAAAATATAAATGTGAACGTTCGTAAGTCGCTTATATTTTCTTTTTTTTTTCTTTCTCTCTCTTTCTCTCTCTCTCTCTCTCTCTCTCTCTCTTTCTTATTCTCGTATGTGAAAATGGCTCACGTAGAAATGCAATTACAGTTTCAAACATCATCCGAATTGATGCAAGTGAATAAAAGATGAAAAAAAAAAAATAATCAAATAATCTGTGAGAAATGTTTGTCATTGTCTCGTTTTCGAAAAGTGGATGTTAGACATAACAAAATCGCATTCAAATATGATGTACTGTGCACGTTATTATTTCAACAAATTTGTCTACCAAACATTTCCAGATTGAATTGAAATGTGCAAACATGGTAACGATAATGCCAATCAGACGGTGCTTCAAAATTTAAATATTAAAACAAAAATATCAAAAATCAAAAAGGAGTTCGGTTCATTGTCACACAAGCAGCAAACAATCAGAGATTGCTTCAGACAATCACCACACCATTCTTGGCTTGACTCCTTCTCTTTTGCAAATGTGTTTATCGAGCAGAAAAAAAAGAAAAGAAAAGAAAAGAAAAGAGAGTAGAAAAAACCCACTCAGAAATATCAAAAGCGCCAACAACAAAAAAGAACAAAGAACAACAAATGCCACGTTGAATTTCTCTTCAATGCAAGCAAATACACGAAAAACCTAGTGAACGATGAAATCGAAGCGATTCTCTTTTTTTATGGCAAAAACATGTCGCATAAAATACTCGTTAGCCTGTAGATATACAATAACATTATTATCATAAAGCAACCGGTTATGAGATAATAATAAAAGTGCATGTAGTTGGAAGTTGGGACGCACATTTCTAGAACGCAAGCAAATACAACAGCATAGAAAGAAAGAAGGAAAGAAAAAAGAAAGAAAAGAAGCCAACAATTGCATAATTTAAAACAATTTTCAGTGTTGTTCATCTGGCGGGCATAAAAAATAACAATGGCAAATTTTTCCACTCTTCAAAAGATTTCGATTCATTTTTATATGATTGTGAAAATGTCATCGCTTCGGGGGCGGTTTTCTCAAACAAAATTTTCATCATGTTCAATTCTGTACTTGAGAAAGTTTGTGTTTTCAATTGAAGTTAGTTTTAACACACAGCACCTTGAACCGAAATTCAAATGAAGTGAAAACTATCATGTATAGTTGACTTAATATCGAGTTCATCATATCATCGACACAGCTAAAACTTATCTATTTCACCATGCTTGCAAAAGTGAACGAATGAAAAATGTGTGTGAGAGAGAGAGAGAGAGAAAAAAAAAAGGACTTTGCACAAGTGTGCATTACATTGAATTGAATGTTGAAAGATAGTTTTGTAATGCAGAAATTGAGCAAAGAAGTGGTTTTCAAGTGAATATCTGCATTGAACAAATAAATGGATTGAGAGCATGTTATCTTAATGAGAATTATTGGTAAATACGATGACATGGGTGTGTGTGTGTGTGAGTGTGTATCTTTAAATAATGTGAAAAGTATGTGTGCTGGTAAGTAATGTTGACTACATTATTGAATTGTGAATTTCAGTATGATAAAATTATCTACAGTATTTGGATGACGCGTTAGTGCACATTTGTAATCGAATAATAACATCGTAAATGAAACAAAAATAAACGAAAGCTATGACAAGGAAACCACAATATATGTGAAAGCAAGCACCCTAGCGCGCCTCAAATCGACGAGAAAAAAAAGGCATCAACATCCAATGCACTAGCAATGGGGGTAAGACATCATTTTCATTATAGCTTATTGGTCCGGAGATGGTAGATGTTCTCTTTTGCTGTGAAATGAAAGAGTCGGGCGCGATGTGCGCACATTTCAACCTAATTACATTGATACACATATTACGTTTATCATATAATGTATATAAATGGTTTTCACTTCTGGGGAAGAAGTGACAAAACCGTGAGAATTGAAACGTATCCACGAAGAAGTAATGAGTGGGCCCGGAATCTTGGAATCCATTGCGAAAAACTTACACACACAAACACAAACACAAACACACTTGTATGGTGTGTATGGTTGTCGGGGATTTTGCAAAAATGGAGTATTTTGTGGTGGTGTTTGTAATTAGAATTTAAATTACATGTCAGCTTATTTCGAAACACATGATAATTAAAATGCGCTGTGCTAAAGAAGACATTGCTTTTTTGCCAAGACCGTAATTCATGGCATTTGGAGCGGATGTAAGTGCGATGGAGGAATGATGCGAAACAGGAAAATTGCGATTTTGTTACTTAAAGTAAACATCCTTTTTTTCTCTCTTTGCATTCAGTTGAATGAAACATTCAGAACGAGCGAGAGTTGAAAAGGGAGAGAGAGATAGAGAGAGAGAGAGAGAGAGAGAGAGAGAGAGAGAGAGAGAAAGAGAAAGAGAGAGAGAGAAAGAGAAAGAGAAAGAGAGAAAGAGAGAGAGAGAGAGAGAGGGAGAGCGAAAGAGAGAAAGAGAGAGAGAGGCGAGAGCGAAAGAGAGAAAGAGAGAGAGAGCGAGAGCGAAAGAGAGTGAGGATCAACGAGCAAGCAAACTCATACAAATGGCCACTTATATTTGACTCACAGAAAAAAAAAAATCCAACTTCATGACTTTGAGATTTGGCTTTTGTTTTTATCCAACACCAAATCACAAACATCACCACGGTTGCTGCTACAACTATTGCCGACGCTGTCACCCACAACATTCGTTAACAGTGAAAACGGTTTAGTCTGAATTCTTAAAATATGTCATTTGTTTCACATGATGGTTTCTCTCATTTTTAATGCTTTTCCTATTAATACGCTTGTGTCAATTTGTTGACGATGTCATCATTATTATTGTCACGCATTTACGAATACACATCGTTTGATGGTGTTAGCGCCATCATTTCGATGGAATGCATTTTTAAGCTTTTCTCTACACAAAAAACAGACACGCATACGCATGCATACAAATGTGTGTCCGGCAAATACAAGCCGAATATTTCAATGTTGTCGGTCTGTTATTTATTTTGTATTATCTTTTTATGTTCGAAATGGGAACTTTTTAAATAACAAAATGAAAATGTCTGTGTATTTTCCCTTTGCACAGGCAAACAGTCAAGTGTACCGCTTCAATCTTTTGCTACGATCCACGTATAAAAGGGGGAAAAAACTCATCCAAACAAACAATACGAAATATACGAAATGTATAAGAGAAAAAAGTTGAATAATTCAGTATGTGAAATGGAATAGAACATTTATTTTGGTTCGCTCACTCCTTTCTCACCACGTCATTGGTATTTCATTGGGTGCTATTTGGATTGCAATGAGTTGCTGCCATTCTCTGTGTGTATGGACGTGGGCAAATAACAAATAAAATTTTCATGAGTTTATCTACATTCGTCTCTTGTTGGTTTTTCAACATATGAAATAGTGATTGCGTTAGAGTGAGTGAGTGAGCGAAACGAGCGAAAATGGTATGAATGAATGTATGACAATTTTAGCAAAACTGCAGTTTTAAAAGAATACAATACATGATATGTTTTTGTCGCATATCCGACATACTGCAACTGCGTGTTTATATCCATCAGTCGACCCATTTAAAATGTTTGCAACAGACCAATGACGGCGACGTTCATCTGGATAATGGCTTAAAATTTTGTTGTCATCAATGTGTAACATGATGATTTTCCACGAAAAAACATCGCTTTATTTTTACTCTTTCGCATTATACTTTCTCCCTCTCTCTCTCACTCTCTCTCTCTCTCTCTTATCTCTCTCTCTCTCACTCACTCTCACTCTTACACATACACACACAGAGAGACTTTGCTTCTGCAATTTCCAGGATTAACGGATTTTCACCCAAAATAAATTGGTGAAAAGTGCATATTATGCACGCCAGTGCCATAAAAATCGCCATTGCAAAAGCTCTTCATTCCCCGTGGGGGAATTTCCCGCCCTCATTTCCATTTCTCAAGCCTCTTTCCCCATTTGTCATTCTATACCAGTACAATCAAACTGTAGTCAGTATGCAAGTGCGATATGCAATTATCTCAGTTAGTTTGCCATTTGATAGATGGACATTGCACTAAAGCAACGGTCGTTAGCATTTGTGGAAAAGTTTTTAAGTGGATATTCACTCTCGAGTTGATATGATAATTATGCTTAAGTGGAATTAATATGACCGAATCGAAATCATTATCAACCATCTTAAAAACATAGCCATGTGTATATTTGACCAATGCTTGAATTAATTTTAATGCAGTTTCCATTAAGAGATGCAAATAATAAATTGTACGATCAATTACTCCATTTACCGATTTAACGACAATGAGCTTCTAAACTAAAGTGCACTCAAATGCAATCAAATTTATAGTCATGTGCAATGGGAAATGAACTATACTGTGATAAAATACACAAACACTTAGTTATCATGACAAATTTGAATATGCTTTGGGAATTAACAAACTTTTTTCCACCAATTTTGAACACTTGTTCGGTGATGATTTTTGTCGAGAGGTAAAAGTTTGATCAACAACTGAATCCTAGTAGTTTAAACCAGCAACTATCTGATTATAACTATTTAAATGTAATCAAATGATGAAAGTTTCATGTTTGTCTGATTAATAGTATGTAAAAACAAGTGAACGAATAATTGGTGATATGTTTGGTGTTTGTGAGATTATGCATTCAATTTGAAAACATTATTTTTCAATTTTTCACATGTTTTTGTAATGAAAGTTTCTTCAAAATCATCATTTTCTCTTTGAAGGTTTCAAGAAGGAAACACGACTTTTTTCAATTACAAATATTGAAAACAAATTAAAATATGCACAACCGTGTTAGTAATTGAGTTGTTTGTGTTCGTCTTCAATTTCCGTCTTTTTCAAAATGTCAAACAAAAGTTGTTCTCATATTATGAATAAAATAAAATGAATTTCATGTAACCATAGAAACATATTCACGTGTGCTCAGTTTTATAGGCTCGTTCAAATTTTAATTCAGAAAGTTGAAACGAAGAAAATTGTTCATATCGCCAACATGTAAATCATAAAATTATGTAAAAGAGAAATTTTATTTGGGAAAAAAGGCAGACGTTCAAACCGACGACAGACGGCAAAATTATTTGTGCAGAAAGTTTTGAAAATAATGACAGGAGAAATGTGGAAATTATTACATAATCTTTCTTCTTTTGTTTCATCGGCATATAAGTTTTTGTTGAATTCCCGCAAAAATCCATTGAAGAAAATAAAGCATACCGTAAAAGCAGTACATATCAAATAATGCATGGATCACATACAAGCAGCAACTAAATTCCAGTAAAAATATTCATAAAATCATAATGGTGAAATAACAATGAGTCAAACAAATCCAGATGCTGTGACGCAAACTGAGCCACAAACAAAAATGTGGAACAGACAAAAAATTAAGCAAGCACGGCAACCAACCAATGTAAGGAAAAGATGAAATTGAAACCTGAACCGTCAACACACACTCACACACACACACATAAACGGAGTACATGTTGGTTTTGCCATTGAATTGGTTTGTAAATTTTCAGCATGAGTAAAATTCTCAAGAAGTTTGACATCTCTCTTTGTTGGAATATTAAAATGCATCATCGGCATTATTCGCATTCGTTTCAATGGCAAAGCAGATTGTTTTCGCAATAAAAAACCGAATAAATGAAATTATTTTTATGATTTTCCTTTTAGTTTTCGACAACGTCAGCGAAAAAAAAACGGAACAGTGGAAATCGAACAGTGGAGCCATGCAATCGACAATTTTTTACGAGAATTTTTTTCATTCGCTTTTTTTTTGTTATCAAATTATAAAGCATGGCGCACAAACGCCATTCAAACGAATCCTTTTAAAAGTTGTCATCACAATTTTTCTTGTTCACGCTGACAGCTTGATATGATAATGAGCCGCATGGAAAGCATGAAAATCAAGTCGCACAGGTACGATTTACAAAATAGCCCTTCCAATGAAAGTTGTCGACATCATTTTATTTATGCATCACGTTACTTTTCCCAATTCGCATCAGGTGGAAAAGTGTGAAATAAAACCATTTTTCAATCGTTTTCGTGTTTGTTTTTATGCTTATTCAAGGCAAAAAAAAAAAGAAAAAGAAAGGGTGTCGCTTTTCACGCATTCGTTCAAATGATATGCAAAGAAGCATTCACACCCGCATCGTTGCTAGCGGGATGAAAGAAACAAAAAAATATATCGAAAATTGTGTGCGCCGGATGACACATGGCATTATGAGTAAAGTTGTAAAATGACAACAATGATGCCATAGAAAACAATAGACACGCATCTCTGCCACAGTCGCAAAAGGAGTGAAAAACAAGTGAAAAAGAAAACTCTCTCTCCGTCTCATTGCTTGTAATCAAAAACTTTGCTACCCATTTTCATTGCCGTATTTTACTTTGTTGTATAATTTAAAGAACAATTTTGTTTTTAATTTCTTTGTTTTCTTCGGCACTTTTTCTACACACTCTCTCTCTTCCTCTCTCTCGCTCTCTCTTGCTCTCTCTCTCGCTCTCTTTCTCTCTCTCTCTCTCCCTCTCCCTCCCTCTCCCTCTCTCTCTCTCCCTTTCTCATTCATACAGAAAACAAGTTTGTGATGTGTTTACTTGTTGGTTCTCCATTTTATGAGCGAATTTGCGTTCGCCTTTTTCAATTCTGATTGTCATCTAAAACTTTTATCCGTATTGCATTTGGACACATATTGTTTTGTTTGCATGTAGTTTTCTTCTTCTTTCTTTTTTGGCTCTGTTTGTGATCTTTTTTTCTCTTCCATCTCTCTCTCTCTCTCTCTCACTCTCTCTCTCTCTCCCTCTCTTTGTCTCTCCTTTTCCGTCTATCACTTTTAATACTTGTATATCACATTTGCTGAATACACAGAAGAAAAAAAAAAGCCGCAACTAGATGAAGAACTTTTCTGTTTGTGGCAATGCTCTGGTGCAAACGATCTCGGGCGTTTTAATTCATCTGACTGTGTGTTATTTAGTCGTTTAGTTGTTTTAATTACTTTTTTTTTTTTGCCTGCTCAAACATTTGAAAACTAACAACTCGTTCTTTGCCTGTGGATAATAAAGTCGATGATGTTGGTAAAACTTTGGAATTTATTTCCCCTTGTATTCAGTCGACTGTCGGACGTGAATCTTTTTGCCTGGTTGGATATTATATAACCGTGACCGGTTGACAAAATTGGACAAAAACAAACAACAACAACAAACAAATGTGAACAGAAGCAGCGTTGATGGTTCAAATGAAATTAGATACACAAACACCACAAACTCGCAATTATTGTACTCACTTTGTGACATTAACTAACAAAACCAATTCGCCAAATAGAAAAAAAAAATAGAAAACCTCTCTCGCATTCACAAAGTCATAGCAAGCTGTTTTTTTTCTCTCTCTCTTGCTCGTATTCGGGTCGTTTATTCATTTGGTAGTATTTTTTTCGATTGAAGCAAGACATTTTGGGTCATTTGTTTATGTGTCGACGAACACATTTAATATGTGGGTTTTTCAATTGTTGTTTATCTCATGCTTATATTTATTAGTTGAAGAGAGTTATGCGATACAGTTTTTGATAAAATGCCAGGCGATATAACAAAAAAAAAAAAAAAGAAAAAAAAAATTCCAAAGGAAGAAAATAAAAATTGAAATAACGTTGAACATGAAGAAAAATTTTCAATTGCCCGATACGGTAGTAGGTAATTTTTCTTAAGTTTAGCCAGTGAAATTTGTTATTGTCGACGAATTTGTTGTAACACATACAAACGAAACATAATCGTGCTACGTGAAAGATACCAAAATCGTGGGATTTTTGATAAATTGAATATTTCTTTTCTCAGTAGCATTGAGCTTCGTTTCGATGCACACAATAACAAACTATTGAAATGCTGAAGAAGAGAAGAAAAATTTTTTTTTTGGTGAAATTAAAGTGGAAAATGTGAGTGCATATATATCTCGTTTGGGATTCAATGCATTGTATACCAAATAAGCGTAATAAATGCACGATTGCTGTGTGTGTGTGTATGTACTATATCATTGCGCTTACAGAGTGATTAATTGCACAGCTACAACGAACCATATTTCACACTACAAATGGAAAATTACAAACGCTTTCGTTTTGTTCGCTCTCACACTATCCCATATAACATTGTCATATCATTTGAACATGGTTTTTTGTAAGCCATTTCCCAATTGTAGCTCGTATGCGTTGAGATAAGACATTTGGCAGCTATTTTGGATAGTTTTTTTTATTCTATTCTCTCTCTCTCTTTCTTTCTTTTTCTTTCTCTTTCTCTCTCTCTCTCTCTCTCTCTCTCTTTCTCTCTCTCTCTTTCTCTTTCTCTCTCTTTCTCTCTCTTTCTCTCTCTCTCTCTCTCTCCCTCCCATTCTGTTTCCTTTTTTCTTAACCGCGTCATTCTGACGCGTCTGCATTGCATCTGTACTATTATAACATGGATAACTTGACACAAACCAATACCAAAATAGCAATTTGCAAAAACCACCTTCACAAAGACAAAGAAAACAGAAACCTTCAACCGACCGAGAAAGAAATTTGTTTTTCAGATATGTAATGAAGTCAAATTCAAATGATTAATTCCCTAGTAGCGTCATAAGTCACAATGGCATTTACATCGACAAAATCGTATCTCATGCAAAAGCAGCATAAAGAAAATATAGAAAACATTGTTGCAAAGAAAAATTATTTAGAAAAAAAAAGAAAAAATACTAGTTATTAACATATTTTCTCGGCTGCATATGCAAATGTGACAAGAAAAATGAGATGGATTTTTCCATCTATCCAGAACGTCAATGTACCTCATGGATTTTAAAAATAAATTGTTGCCTTCAAATGAAACATATATGAAATTGTGCTTGTAAGTGAAACGGAAAGATTGAATAACAAGCAATAGCAACATAGTTGGGATACATGACATGGTACTGAATGGCGCGCGGTGTTGGCGTTTCTTAACACATTTATCTGAAACTGCATTTGAAATGATGCATTTGACTTATTTAAAAATAAATTTTCTCCAGTTGCAAACATCATCTCCGATTCTCGTTCTCATTGCATCATTAAAAAAGAAAAAAAGAAAAAATAAAAAACCGAACGAACTAACGAACAAATGAACAAACGAACCTGGTCCATAAAATGCAATGATGTTTGTAATGGAAAATAGGCAAAACTAAATATAAATCACTTTGAAAAATCATTTACCGAGATAAATTGTACATTGACGATATATATCATCAGTTCAGTCAAGTGAAATGGATTTTTTGCCTCCCTCTATCTGCATTTGACATTTGACGATGATGAAATTTAGACGTCATTCACATTTCTACGTTCTAATTAAAATGAAAGCAAAAATTAATAATAGCAAAACATATTTTTTGTGTTGAAATCAAATAAATGCAAATGCCAGATTTATCTGTTATTTAGAGCAGATATAACACAAATTCAATTAATGAAAACCTTGATTTTGCCTTTCATAAAAAAAATTTCATTTATTTTTACTCTATTAAAAACTGTAGAAATAAATAGCCAATTGAATGAAAGGCATTCGTTTTATTGCATTTTGTATACGAAAAATTGCATTTGATTGCAAGCGAAATGATTGAGTGAAATTGCAAAAATTTTACCATCAAATACAAAAGATGAATGATGAACAAAAGACAAAGGATGTTGATTTTATGACGTGATCGATTACATGAATGGAAAACAGGTCACTGTATTTCAATCAGTTGTGTAATGGACTTTTTGGTTTCAGTTCACTATTATATTTTATTTTGGGTTTTCAGTGCTTCAAGGAAAAATCGTAAACAATGAGAGACTTGTAGCATCATTGAATTGTGAAGTCAAGAGTTGTTTGATTGATACTGAATGAATAAAAAACACTAAAAAAAAAAAATCTTCAACCGAACTGGGTCAAAGAATGGAAATTTTATTTAACAATGCAATTTATTTCGTGCTTTTTCTATTCAAAGTGCATTTTCATGGACTTTTGAACGATATTTTTTTGATTAGATTTGAATGCATCAGCATCGAAGATATGAAGATGCTTGTTGAACAGAGGAAGCATTGACAATGTATTGTATTTTGAATTTTCTATATTCAATGAATATTCTGTATTACCAACAAATTGAGTTCAACCAAATATGAACAATCGAATAATAAGTATTTTAATGAAATTCTATTGTCTCAAATAGTTATCATTTGCATGAATGTAATACGATGATTCACCTGTTTACAATTTATGAGCCTTGGCAAATCAATACACATTTCATGATCATAACTAGAAATCTATTGGAGGAAATACACACATACAAATTCAAATGATGACTGCATTATATATTAAACGTTAGTTTCTCTCTCTCTCCCCTTTGCCCTTTCATTGTCCTTTTCTTCCGCCCTGTGGATACATGTTTATTCATGTTGATCGATATAAATGCAGCCACATAATGTTTGTCAACTTCTCATATTCAATGAATTGAGTTTGGTGTTTACCGCATACAAATTGCCCATTCAAATTAATACACGTGCGTTCTGGTCAATGCATTTATTGTAAAACTTATGGTAATAATATGTAAACGGACAAACAAATGCAGTCCATACAATGTTGAATGGATTTTGTGTCTTAGAGTGGTTTAGATTAGAGTTTAAATTGAGAATTGGTATTTATGGTAATTTACTGCATGAAGCGTATGAATCCGCGCCGATTACTGTTTGAAATCTATATGCTAGTCAATTAAAGTGGTTAAAATTCCTTCCAATTGGGTTATACCATATCTCCCTTGGTGTTTCACTCACAAACACAGAGACAAACCTCATTTTCATAATTATTAAATATGTATTTATGTGACTGAATTCTAAATAAATGAAAAGCAATCAACGCATTTCGCTAAACATACAATATTCAGTGTATTAGATTAATCTTGAGACAAGGCAAAGTTAATTAAAATCAAAGGATCCATTTAATTTGAAACCGAAAAAAAAAAAAAAGTTTCCTCACAACTTCGTTGATACTCGGTCTGTTAAAATGTTTCACTAAGTTAATTCGCAATTTTTATTTATAATTACTCACTCGATATTCGAATCAATTATGCTTCGGTTGAGACTTGAATTTTTAATCGATTCATGAATTTTCCATATTTACATTTCTCAATCATTTTTGAACGAATAGCAGTTTTTCACTTAATCGCATTCAAAAGTTTCTCATGCAAATCAACTTGTGGCAAATATTAAGTAGCAAGAGTTCAATTGGGGCCTAACACTAACAAGATGTTTAGCGATAAATAATGTCATCTCATTGAAAATACATGAGATGAAATCATCCAGTCGATGTGGATTTTATGCAAATATTGAATTTATGTATTACATTGTAATCTCTCTGTGGTGAGCTCCACCTTTCAGTCAATGTTTGTTTGATTCTGAACACACAGAGAGCGAGAGAGAAAGAGAGAGAAAAAGCGAGAGAGAGATATAGAGATATAGAGAGAGGGAGAGAAAAAGCGAGAGAGAGAGAAAAAGAGAGAGAGATAGAGAGAGCGAGAGAGAGACATAGAGAGAGAGAGAGAGAGAGAGAATGAGAGAACGACAAAGTTTCACTCGATTTGAGTTCATTAAATTTTCGAAAGTCGTTTCGATTTTATGTTTATAGTTCAAAGTTTAAATACAGTCAATATTCGATTATTGAGAATTTACTTGAATTGTTTACCAATTTGAGTGATCAAATGAAGGATAAATGTTTTCATTTCGTTGTATATATTGTATTTATGCATGTCCAAACCGATATTTAATGTATTCTCACATAGAATGTAGATTGTACAAATCAACCTACAATATTTAGTGTATAGTTGTGTCACTGAGGCGCCCTCACAGCATTCAATACATTCTGAATCACGCTCAGTTGGCGGATATGTGATAATTTAAACAGAAGAATACATTTCATTTCATTCTATTTCTTTCATCGCAACTTTTCTATTCAAATTTATTCATCCCGCCTTGAATTGAAGTCGCACGCGCGCGCGCGCGCGTGGTCGTTAGTCGTTTTTGTGTGAATAGCTCAGCACATCTATGTGAAGTGCCATCAATGGAAATTCACTGTTTTAATCCTGGAATTTTGTTGACTTAAGGCATTTTCATAAAGTCATAATTCAAAGGCAAAATGAAATAATAAAATATAACATTTCAACGTCATTAAATACAACGACTGTCTCTGTCTCTATCGATCGTTTTTATTTCAATTTTTTTTTTCTTCCTCTTTCTATCATTTCACAAAGAATAATAATTGAACACAATATGAACGCCCCGAGATGATTATCATAAAAATTCAAATTGATGCGGTGATTTCAAGATTTTCGTTTGCATGTTTACGATGTCTTATTTCGTTCACTTTTCTTGTCGAGTTTTTTTCTTCTTCTTGTTCTTCGTATCTTTTTTTTTTTTATTATTTTCGTATTGAAATGCAATTATATTTTTCATTGTGTCACAATTCAAAGAGATTTTTTTTTTTTTTATGTGAATCCAAGGGGAAACAAGACAATAATCTTTCAAATCTTCAATTGAATTAACGCCATTATCAATGCTGTTTATCGTAAATGGTTACGATGCGTGATTTCGAATGGATTTATTGATATGATACTTTTTGAGCTAACGGTGGTTTTTCACAGTTTCATTTTTATCTTTAAATTGAGCTGAAATTATGACCTCACCAACCTTCTACAAAACAATGTGCCCGAAAATAGCGTGCCACAGTACAGCACATCACGATTTCCAGTTTAAATATAATAAAATAAAATAACACCAGAAACTGTGTATAAACGATGAATAAAAGAAATAAAAAAAATAAGAAAGAGGTGGTCGAGGTGAAAAATGGGATATAAACTTTGGTGCGATTGTAATGTTATTGTTATCAAAAAAAAAAAACGGCCGAGGCGTGAATTGTCACTCAAAACCCATGAATCATTTTTTTTTTCTTCTTCATTCCGAACTGTATTTGTTATCGTTGTCTTTGATACCTCCATTTGATTGACAAATTTTAACATTTATTCGTTACTAGCCTCAGATCAATATTTGCTTTAATATTGCATTTGCGACCCAAAAAGATATTTCCAAAAAAGAGATAGAAATTGAGTGGGCAAGTAAGAGTGAACAAAGGGCAAGTAAGAGTGAAATATAAATAAGGAAAAAGGACTCGAAAAGATTTTGTCTGATAAAAAAAAAAAAAAAAAACATTCGAACATTCGACGAAACGAAAGAGAAAAAAATTGAATGCGAATAAAAAGAATCGTATTGTCAATATAATGGAATTTGTACAGTAATCGTTTACACAAATGCGATAAGTGCTTTTTATGTTGTTCGATTTTTAGCGATCGGCCCTCCATTTAATGTTCATTTAATATCTCAATTGCAAGAAGATGGCAAAATGCTATTAAATTGTCGCAATCAAAATGAGAGATGAACGAGCAAAAGAAAACGAAGGGAAAAAATTTTTGATGAAAATTGAGGAAAAATTGGAAAAATCAAATGGAGCAGAAAGAAATCAATTTTTTCGAATATGAGCATTTGAGTATCATGCAAGCGATAAAAAAAAATAAGAGATGGAATTGAATTGCAATGAAAAAAAAAAAAAATTGTAAGAAGATGAGTGCAAGCAATTGAAACCGTTGTAAGTATGAAATTTATTAATTTTTAAGCGTAAATTTTATTTGTATCTAAATTCGCATTTTATGTGAAAACATTTTATGTGGATGTTCGCATTATTTCAATTCGCTCATTGCACTTGATAGGAGAAATAGAGGACAAATTGATTGGCCGACCGTGTGTCAAGTGAACCGAAATCAACAATTTCCAATGAAATACATACTGTTCGCAGTTACATTCTGAGCCATCGTCATTCATCGAGCTGTGCAATAATAAAGTGGAAAAATATCACAATGAAGTATACACAAAAAATGCAAGCGGATTGCAAAGAAGAAAAAAAAAAACACCGTGGAACAAAACACGTCATTTCTATAAAGTGTTGCTAAAAAGAGGCGGCAAACCAAATGGACCGTCTTTCTTTTCACCCAAGATAGCATATTTATGCCAAAACGATAAAAACTTAAATAGTAACATAAATGTTCAGTATTGTCATCATTAACCTTGTTTCAAATGCTTCAAAGGATTTTTTCTGCGAGAAAGTGCTTTTGTTGATGTTGTTGTTGTTGTTGTTGTTATTGATTTATGGTGATTTTTTTTTTTGCTTGTATTTCTTGCGAATTTTGAATTACATTTTCCATTACATTTATTCAGTAAAATGTTTTATTATTTTTGATAAACAGTAAGAATGCAGTTGTGTTGACAATCAATACGGGTGTGTTGGCAAAAATTATAATTTCATCTTCCAAATAATGTGACCGCATTCTACAATATATTTCCAATAATTTGGTTATATTTATCGAATTTCAATGAAGCAACATCACTGAGATTTCTTCGAATACCATTTCAACTCTTTATATAACCTTAGTGGATGTGCATCAATCGTCTATTTCCAAGATAGTTATATTGCAATTGCTTAATGCCACAATTACGTTGATGATGCTACTCTCATGAATTTTTCGATATTTTCAATGACTTGATTTCTCTGTTGAATTTCATTTTTCGAACACACTTCATTTAAATTGCAAATATCACTCTTTCCACTTGTCACATGCATCGTTGAAGACGATGCATTTCATATTTTCCATATTTTGTTTGACATTCTCTGTCTTTACTCCTACTTTCTCTCTCGCTATCCCTCTCTCTCTCTCTCTCTCTCTCTCTCTCTCTCTCTCTCTCTCTCTCTCTCTCTCTCTCTCTCTCTCTCTCTCTCTCTCTCTCTTTCTCTCTTTTTTGTGTGTGTGTGTGTGTGTGTTTTGTAAAAGTTTTCAATGTTTCATGTTGCCTTCAAATTACGAATGCACTTTTGAGCACTTTTCTTTTTGCCAATTCAATGTACAAAATATGAATTGCTTATGGAAAATCATGTAAACATAATTGCAAATATCAAAATGCATCTAAATGTATATTCTTTAATAATTCATTGAGTGGCATTCGTGTTGCAATGCTAAATCAATTTAAATATTTTCAAGTTAGAAAAGAAAACAATTTCCCATACAAGAAGGAAAATGTGTAAATAGAAAAAGTGAAACTCAAATGGAATGGCAAATACCCTTCAGATAATAAGAACTTTGCAAACAGTCTAAGTCACTTGGTATTTTTTTTTTACACTGAACTAAAGATTGTAACTTCCATAAATGAATGTTAATGGTTACAAAAATGCAGTCATTTTCCACATAATGATTGAATTTTTATGCTATTTTCGTTTCATTCAATTCACAATTTGAATTTATATTTATTGTGTTGGTTTTGAGTAGAATTTCGATGAACTAATGAATAAAATCATTTCATACAGGTTGCCTCAAGACCAATGCCTTACGATTTCATGGAATGAAGGAAGCAGTTTTTATAGCTCAAAATTCTTAATTCTTTTTTGCTTTTAAAGAAATAAATTGAACTTCCCATTTTAAATGTAGCCTTTGACTAATTCAAAGGATATTTTAAATGAAATCAACGGTTTCAAACTGATATGTATACAAATCGGTCTATGCAAAGCATATATGCGGATGGTAAATTGTATTTAAATCGAAATAAAATCTCAACGTAAATAAATCGTTTCGATTGTTTATCATATTTTATGTACACGAAACGATGAATGCAAACAAAAATGATCGCTTGGTATATCTGAGATTACATTCAGTTGATGGTATTTTGCTTCTAATACAAATCTACACGTTTCTTTGATTTAATTTAGGGGTATTTTTGGAATAAAATACTATACAAAGCCAGGCGTCTACAATGCAGAGGTAACGCTAAAGCTGCTGCCGAAAACAAACGCTAGCAATGAGACTGCGGATGGAGAGAAAAAAAAAATGAGAATTTGTCGTGTAAACAATGCCGATTTATGGATCTACGATGTAATTTATGAGCTCAAAAATATTTACTCATTAAACTAAAAAACAAACAAAAAGAAATTTAAGATTTTATTTTGTTGAGCCGAAATTTTGCGTAGGTCTTCTGTTCTTTTCCGTTATTTTTTATTTTTATTTTTTTTTTTTTTTTTTTTTCATTTCTTTCTCAACGTTCATTCGAAATAAATCAAATTATAATGTCGAAAAAGATATTGTTGATGTCGAAAAGAACATTTTCATTGTCTTAACATAGAGCAAAATTCATGATATTTTTTTTTTTTGTTTCTCATTACATTCAACGTTAGCTATGCAATCACTGCTATAAGATTATACAAATGGAAATATTTGCCGTGTTGAAATTCATTCAGCCACCGTGTGCTGTTCATCAGAAATGGAGAGAAACAGGGAAAGTGTGGATTTTTTTTTTTTTTTTTTTTTTTTTTTTGCAAAGGCGGTTTGTACAAATATTAGCAACAAGATTCTCAAATTCCATGCATTCTTATGTTTACCAATGGAATTGTGTTAATTTAAAATATGCCTGAGCGCAATACCATTTCAACACAATTCATTTTTATGGATTTATGTCGTTTGGATTTGCACGCTTAACTAATTTGTAACAGTTTATTAAAGTGCTAAATATGCCTTCAAAATATGAATCATTTAACAAGTAAATTCCATTTGTCACACATTGTTCTTGTTGCCCCATTACAAAGTTTTCATATTTTCGTATAAATCATCTTTTGGAATTGGCTTATAAATCAATAGTTGGAAATGACTCTTGAAATGGCCGACTAGCAATGTGTAAATAATACACAAGTGAATGTGTTAATCGCACTTGAAATTTGACTACTTTATGTATATGTGCCATTGCTTCTAATGAAATTGATGCCAAATGGAGGTTACAACAGCAATAGGTTGCTATTTCACACTTATCAAATCAAATAAAACGCCGAACGTGTCAATTGATTGATCACACAAAATCATTTCTGCAAATCAATGCAATTGTAAATATGCACTTCTGTATATTGCAACTGGATTTTACATATTGCTTTAGCCTCAAGTATATCAAAATTCGAAATCAATATTCGTTTAAAATTCAACATTCAATCAGTAAAATAGATCGTAAAGTTCATAACTAGATAGAGAGAGGGAGAGGGAGAGGGAGAGAGAGAGGGAGAGAGAGAGAGAGAGAGAGAGAGAGAGAGAGAGAGAGAGAGAGAGAGAGAGAGAGAGAGAGAGAAAGAGGAAGAGAAATAGAGAAAGAGAGTGAGATAGAGAGAGAAAGACAGCGAAAGTGAGAGAGAGAGAGAAAGAGAAAGAGAGAGAGAGAGAGAGAGAGAGAGAGAGAGAGAGAGAGGAGTTTTGCTATTCGCTCAGTTTATGTTGTACGGGCAATAAAATCAGGACTCTGTTCAACTGAGAAAATGTTCCCACCGGAGCGATTCAAATACGGTAAATAACAAACTTCTAGTCGTATTCCATCTTTATTAACAAATCGGGTTTCAAGCTTACTGCCTTAGCTCTCGTCGCTCAGTTTCTCTGGCTCTCTGTCTATCAATTTAAATAAATAATAAAATTGAATCATTTTGATATGTATGCATTCTCATTGGGAAAAGGGAGAAGAAATAAAGAGGAAAGAGGGAAGAACCGAATGGCAAAAAATACATTCAAATTCATTTTATTTATAGAGATGGAAAGCAAGAGAGAGAGAGAGAGAGAGAGAGAGAGAGAGAGAGAGAGAGAGAGAGAGAGAGAAAGTAAAATGGTATCGCATTGGTTTCGTGGTGATGACGTTTCGGCAAAATAACGAAAAACAAGAGAGAAAACATATATAGACATCAGAGTACATCCATTTCTTCACTTTGTACATTTTCGATTAAGTGATTTTACGTTCTAGTTTACGTTGGTTCAAAATTCATAGACAGATCGAAATCAGTCATTTTCCAGTTGAATAAATGGATGCGCACGATTTTAGAGAACTTTAAAATCGAGTAATTTGCATTACACTACATTTTAAATTTGCTGAGCACAATCTTTCAATGACTGAATACTGGAATTCAATTCGAATGTGAGTTGGACGTAAAAGCATGTAAATATACAGAAAATCGACATTCGATAATGGCATTGAAATATAAGTTGAGAACCGCTTTTTGCATTTCGGTTCAAAATTAAATATTTATATTGCAAGTCGTGTGTATGTTCTCTTTCAATGATATGGTACGAATGAAAAGTTTTTTCTCTTTTTTTTTTTTCTTTCCTCAACTCGAAACAAAACTCAAACTCAAAGCAAAATACATTTTGCACATTTGATCTTTGGTCTTTTCAACATTTGCCGTGAGTGATTTACATGTGTTACTATGTGAACATCTCACTACGTTGGAGCCCTAAGTTTTTCAATACAACATTTCAGCTTCAACTCTTTTGCCATCATTTTAACGCGATGAATATCAAAAGTTCAAATTTAAATTGCTCTTTTCACCGTTCATGAGCTAATCAGAGTACATGAAAGTTATTTACTCTACTTTTCGATTTGACAGAAGCACTGTTTTTTTTTTACTCTAATGTTTTACTATTTGCGTAAAGATAACTTATATTCGGTGAATATTCATAATTTCAACATTTTGGCGTTGTTTAATATATTTGTTTAAAGGAATAGCGATTGGTTCTTTCTTGTACTTCTGTTCATCATTAAAAGTTTTTGCAACAACGATCAAAAACTTATCACTTTGGACATATTTTTTTTTTTTTTTCTTTTTTTTTGGTAGTTTACTTTCCGGTGTGGATTTGATTATGAAATTTGCACGGATTTCAAACAGTGAAAAAACACAAACAATTGTGTATTTGTGTTGTGTGTGTTTTTGTTTCAACAGAAGTTTCTATGCTAAAGTGGTGAATTGCAAAAGTTTTAGACTGGTAATGAAGTTTTCGGTGGCAAACACTTTTCTGTGACGGACGCAAAAATGGAGAAGTAGAGAATGAGAGAAAAAGGGGGAGCAATCGATGCGGGAGCGAAAGAAAGAGAGCAAAAGGAATGTGAAGAAGGAGAAAGGGGGAGAGAGAGAGAAAGAGAGAGAGAGAGAGAGAGAAAGAGAGAGAGATGGAAAATACTGAAGAAATCGAGAACTAAAAAGAAAAGAAGTATTTTAGTTTTCAGCTAGTTGGCAATGAAAGCAACAAAAATATGCATGAAGGCGGCAATTGAAATACTTAGTCGGTACATAATTTAGTAGATATTCCCGTCGTTTCTCTCTAAAGTTTTAGCCTTTTTACAGCTACGAAATTAATTCCGGTGATTTCTTTCGCTGCATGCACAAATTTTCACTGCAATTGCCAGCCATACCAGTAGCACCGCTGTTTGAAGTTCTTTCTTTTTGTTTTTTTTGTTTTTTTTTTTTTTTTTTTTTTTTCTCTTTCAAAACGCATCCCATGTTCTCACATCTGTGCTTAATAATTTATTTTCCTTGACATTTTAACTGAATTTTGAATTTTAATATAAAATATAAGCTTTTGTGTAAGCAGCGTTAATGTTTTGGTTGATTTTTCCATAAAATTAAATATGTGTTTTTTTGTGGTTGTCAATTGCATGGCAGCCTTTTGATCGTGACACCGTGAAATGTTGTAATTTACAAACATTGAGAAAATTTGATTTTGTTTAACACAAATTGATCAAATTTGCTGATGGAAAAACTCGTCGCTAATGAAAAGTCATTTAATTAGAAAATCTAGAGCACTTTGGTATGCTATTGATGATGCCACTGGGTTTTCATTCAACAGTAAATCGAAATAAATAATTTAAAATTACAAAGTCAATTTTGTGTTAGACGAATATTCATTCCACTGAATCGTCTGAAATAGCAAGTTTTGCCAAAAAATCTCAAAGTAAATTGGTTTTGGTAAAATTCAATAGTCAAAGCAACCACCATTTCAACTAACCACTTTAACAACGATCCAATGGATTTTTTTTTTCTTTGAATATTCAAAGTAAAAGAAATCTTAAGCAAAATTGAACGGGGGCAATAAAAAATGAGAAAGATTTCCTCTTTTTTGCTGAATTAGGAAATATGTTTGATGCATGTATATTGTCTGATATCAAAACCATAATTCAGCCTGCAGGCGTTTGCTGTTTAACCAAAATCAGGGCTGCATTATTAAATAAAAACCATAACACAGATGTTAACACAAAAAATGTTAACACAGGTATGCATTCCCTCAAATACCAACTTTTTTTAAATGCTGGGTTCCCCCAAAGTTGGAATTTCCCAATATTTTCTCCACCCCAATAATATATATGTGTATATAAAATGCGCAGAAAAAGTTGTGAAATGTCCAACTTTCGTTGGAAACCAGCTATTTCAAACTGACAGTTGTGTATTTGACAGTAGAATTTATGTGTGTGCATCATCCACAGTTGAAAGCATCTCTCATACGGTTAAAGCGCATTTGTCAAAATACAACAACAATAACATAGAATACACTTCTCAGAGGGCGCTAGTTTCTATGCGCAATTGACAATTCTTCATGGATGCGGTTAAATATTAATATATTGTAACCCAACTAATAAAAATGTATTTCATGTAAAATTCGTAATTTTTAAAATAAAATTGTATTGAGTTTCGGCAGTGGCCGCCGAAATATTTATGGCTAAAACGTTGCATAATTTCAGTTTGGACAAAGCCAATAGAAATGATTGTCGAGAAAAAAAATTTTCAATGAAAAACAAAACAGCGAATGGAATAAACGTTGCGATTGAATGAGCACCATTCGTTTAGTTATGCATGCATCTCACTGCATGCCAAAGCAGCGGATGGACAGAAGATAAATGTTATTTCATTGTTATTATGTTATTTGTTACATTAGATTTGTGTGTGGGTGAAACAAGTTTATTTTTTCTCTCTGTGGAAATATTTTTTCAAAGCCCATTGCAGGTTTTCTCTTTGCCGAATTTTATATAAAACTGCTACTTGGCCATTGTGAATGCGGTTTTTGTTGTCTGATGTTTTTTGATGAGTTTTCCTATTCGGATCGGACCGTATTTATTCCTCTCCTTCTCGCTCTCTTTTGCATTCTCGAAAATGTTTCTCTTTTTTTTTTTTTTTTGCTCTTGGATGCCCTTCTCTGTTGTGCTTGAATCAAGGATACTTGTGTTGCTGTTTGTGATGTGAAAGCTTCGAAAATTCCATTAGATTTTTTGGGGTACAACGGAACATATTCAATGGACTTTTGTGTTGTGTGCTGCACTAGCACTTGATTATGAATGGGTTTTTGCAAAAACCATACATTTTACGTTTTATTTCCCATCTTCTCTATCTGTTTTTCTCTCTTTTCGTCTCTGGCCGTTGTTGTTGTTGTTGTTGTTTTTTGTTTTTAGTTACTTTTCGTAATTTATTCAAAGCACGAACAGACATTTTGTGATTGTGACAATTTTTCTAGATTTTCTTCCCATTTTCGAGAGTTCGAAAGTTCGAGAGAGAGAGAGAGAGAGAGAGAGAGAGAGAGAGAGAGAGAGAGAGAGAGAGAGAGAGAGAGAGAGAGAGAGAGAGAGAGAGAGAGAGAGATAGGGAGAGAGAGAGAGAGAGAGAGAGAGAGAGAGAGAGAGAGAGAGAGAGAGAGAGAGAGAGAGAGAGAGAGAGAGATAGGGAGAGAGAGAGAGAGAGAGAGAGAGAGAGAGAGAGAGAGAGAGAGAGAGAGAGAGAGAGAGAGAGAGAGAGAGAGAGAGATAGGGAGAGAGAGAGTTTGTTCACAAACATTGTCCTGTTGGTTGTGTACGAGTTATCTGAGTTTGGTTCAGTGTTGTTTTGTGGTTATCTCTTGTTGATGTATTATCTCCGTTTCTTTGGTATCTTTTGTGTTGTCTTGTTTGCAGTTCTGTTTTCTCTCGATTGTTGTGTGTGTGTGTGTGTGTGTGTGTGTGTGTGTTTTTTTTTTTTTTTTTTTTTTTTTGATGTTGTTTTCTTCTTCTTCTTTTAGTTTATTCTTTTATCCAAAACTCTTCACTTAACTTTAGCAAATGTTTGAATGAACTGCAGTTGTGATTCAGATGGCAAAGAAGCAGAGATTTGTATGTTTTTTTATTTTTTTTTTTTTTTTGTTTTCTTCATTTCTGGTGTGTATTTGACTAGTTTGGGCTGTAATTCGTTGCGAGGCATCTGATGTAAGAGTCGAAAAGCGCTTATTCTGTGATTGTGATTGCATTCGCAAGTTGGTGCGTTCAACAACGAACTAACCAAGCAAATTAAAAACAAACTACAAATGCATGCACAAAGAGACAAACTTCAACTTAGGAAGTAGTGCAATGAGTAGTCACTGTACTAGTTATTGGCTAGATTTTTGTTTCTCTTTTCATTTCCATTTTCGTATTGTGTGTAGCGAGACTAATGGTGTTTTGAAATGTTAGCCCAGGTCAAGAGGATCCATCTTTGGCCTTATACAATGCAATTTTCTGTACAAACGAAATTATTGCGCTATCGTCATCGCTGTCGCCAGTTTATTGTATAGTTGCTGCTGTGCCATGCATAAAGGAAAATTTATTTCTCGTACAATTTACGTTTTTTTTTTTTCTTACCCCGCTTCCAATGTCTATTGCAGCATGTATTTTTTTTCTCTCTCTCTCTTCCTGTCTTTCTTTCTTTAAATTGATGCTGTTGCACAAGCAAAGACAATGTTTGCAGGAAAAACATACACGATCTTCGAATGAAAAGCATGCTTCAGAAATCATGTCGCATCGATTTTTGTTGTTTTTGCTGCTGTTTGCATTTGCTCTTGTTCATCAACAAGAATGCTTTATGTTGTTTGGTGATCAGCAGAGGAGCCATAGAATGACGATGTTTGAAAAATGGTTTGTTCGAATATCTATTAAGACTTTGTGGTGAGAAATAGAATCGGCAATGATAAAGTGTATGCGACACACACACACACACACACAGCATGTTACAACTTGGTAATAAATTGATGTTTAGTTTCTTAGTTGTGTTGTTCTTGTTATGTTGACATTTTGGTACGTTATATTTAGGGCACAACATGAGCATGTACATGAAAAGACGATATCGTCAATTTGCTCTGTTTGGCAACAACAAGCGCACGCTATCCAACAAGTATTTTGAGTGTGTTTCGAAAGACGGGAATCATTTCCCGTAGCAATGGCGTGCAAATGAAACACACAAAACTAGAAAAATCGCAATAAATTCATTTTTAAAGCTGAGCTTGCATCGTAAAATGCATCATTTTTTCCGATTAACCATTTTATAGTGCCATTTTGAATTGAAAGACGAGGCGAATCACAGTTGCAAAAACATGAAGAAAAAAAAAGAAGAATAATTTACTGCTTACATACATCATGGAAGCTAATAGTTTCACCTTTCTATTTTATGTGCCAATGCCAAGGAACGAAGAGAACAACGGTACAAAAATGCGGCCGTTGTCACCTCAGTCACCGTCGTTGTCGTCACTGTCAAATGGCAGTAGGAACATGTTATACCAACAAACGAATACCAAAAATGCCACAATAGATATAGAAGACAAGAAATAATCTATTATCATTATCACAGTTGACATCACACACATTTATTACCTCAGTAAGTGAACGAAGAAAAGTCATTGCACAATCCCATTTCATGCTGTTCAATGGCACAATCATCCAAGCGTTGATCATATTTATGAACGTACTTTGATTTCGGTAAAAGTCAACGAATTTTTAATGTGTTTGCCATTTTCGTCGTCATTTTTATTCTCGCACCTAGTTGCTTGGCGCTAAACCTATGATATATTCATAAATAAAACGAACAAATGTCACACCTAGATCACATTACCATTGCGTGTACAAATGTGAATCCAAACGAGCACCAAACATCGATATTACCAGCGCATATCAAAGCAAAGATGTAACGTAAAATGGAAAGAAAAATAAATAACTGAAAAACACAACGTCATAATTCCATTTTTCATTATATATTTAATGGCTGACATAACGTAATGACATTTGCATCATTGCATCAAAGCTACATTACTCTGGCTCGTTGTATGGATGTCTTGGTGTTTAGACTAGCGAATGATTGTACGGGGATTTTTCGTTGCTATCGGTTGGATTTGTCAATGTTTTTTTTTTTTTTTTTTTTTTTGCATCGTGTTCTCTGTTCATAACTTGTATCAATGATTTGTGCACTGTGTGAACAGAACCGCGGTAGCAATACCTTTACCACGAAACAACATGAGATAAAAACCCATTAAAAACGAATGTGCACACAGAAATCCATTAAAAATTCAGGAACTAGAAGAAATTACGAACGAATGGAAGAAAAAAATGACGTGAAATACAAAAAGAGAGAAACAGAGAGAGAGAGAGAGAGAGAGAGAGAGAGAGAGAGAGAGAGAGAGAGAGAGAGAGAGAAGAAGGAAGATTACACAGCACACTCAGCAACACCACATTAAATAGCATTTTCGTTTGCCTGGAAGCAAGCTCGTCCGCTCTTTTACTCTCGCCCAGTGTCAATGTAATAAATGCCATGACAATTTTATAATCATGTGCATATATGTGTCATTTCTGTATTGTTACTAGTGCATAGATAGAGTCGTTCACGAACGAAAAACTAGCAAATAAGAAAGAAATGTTACAGTGGCAAAAACGTTTATCTAATCAGCATTTGAGAATATTGCACAATTTGTATAGATTCATAAGTTCTGAGTCAGAACTTCTGACACGTTCGAGCTTAGGGAGAGAGGTTCCGAACAAAAATCTAAAGGAGTCCCTGACGTAAAATGTCAGTAAATACGTAAACTAGAAAAACTAGGAAAAATTCGCACCGTGGATTGCCCCATGTGTTAGGGCATGACACTTTTGGCTGGATTATGTTGACTGAATGTTTGCTGGCATTTGCGATGTATGGCCATGCATGTAAGTGGAAAAATGTGTTGCAGTTTATGTTTGTCGGAATCATTTATTCTTTTACGCGCATTTATATATGTGACACTGGTGTACATCTCTTCCGTTACTTATAGTCAACAAAAATGGAGACATATTTTTCATGACATGCGTGCATTTGTGTGTAAGAATTGTTCTCCATTTGGGACCATTTGGGTTTTGTTCATATTGAAGAGTGAAAACCAGGTCAGATTTCATCATTCTTCGTCAATCTTTGTCATTTTTTTTTTTTTCTTCTTCTTCTTCTTCATCATTGCTGCATTGTCTTTTTCTTGAATCGAAAAGCACTATTTTTTTGGTTTAACATGCAAATAGCTGTTGCATCACTGTATTATTTCCAATTGAATGTCTCCCGAATAGTAGTAAAAATTTCGAGAAAATGTTATGTGTAAAATGCATTTATCTTGCGCGACTTGCATTTTATGAGATTTTTTATGCATGGTTGATATTTTCATGCCATTGGCAATGTGCTTACTGTTTCAGGTAAATTGTACAGGACGATTGGTTGTGAAATTCTGTTGAAAGCAAAATAGACGACCATGACTGCAACCAAAATATACTCAACATCTAATAAAATGACTTTTTTTCTGACTTTTTTCTCTCTCTCTCTCTCTCTCATCCTTGCTCTCTCTCTCTCTTCCTTTCTCTCCTTCTCTCTTCCTTGCTCTCTCTCTTCTATTTTCTGTCTTTTGGTAGCCGCAAGAAAAATGTATAATTCCAATTACACTGAAATGACAGGTATCAAATAATCACACGGATCTGTGCACTGCATCATTTACATTGCACTAGATGCAATCATACCTCACAAATAGACGGATGAAAAAGCACAATTCAATGACGCACACAGAAAGAGAGATAAAGAGAGAGAGAGAGAGAGAGAGAGAGAGAGAGAAAGAGAGAGATAGGAAGATTGCAAATAAGAGAAAGAAAAAGAGAGAGAGAGAGAGAGATAGATGGACAAATAAATCTGATATTTTACTGACACTGAATTGCAATTGCATGCGAATCACAACCGAGTAGAATTGAAAACTGTAGAGAGAAAAAAAGCTGCTGACGGCGAAAATGAAATCAACCATGGGATTAAGCAGCATAAAAAACCTATTTGTTTCAATCAGACGATATCATTCTGTAGTCCGCATATTAAAATACGCTTTTGCAGAACCAAGCAGGAGACCAAAAAAAAAAAAAACTACGTGCAATTTTTATTAACAGATCATCCCTTTGATTCTGTCGTGAAAATAAATTCACCACTGGTGATTCACCATGAATGGAAAAAAAACTTCAGTGCATAAAGAATAATCAGGGTGACAAGCTGGCTAATTTTCGATAGAAAAATCAACCAAACACTTTATGAACATTTTACAAAAAATTCGGTGGTTAGCAACGCGACTCGATTTTATAATCATATTACAGCAATTTCGACGGCGTTGCGTTGCGTTTTCAATCTTAATCTTTACCATTCTTATACAATCGTCGAATAAAATAAAAAGAATTGTTGTGTGCGCGCTGAGTACAAACAAGATACACGTGTGTTTCTATATGCGTTTGTGGATAATCTCAAATCAGCCATGTGACAAAAATAAAATAATAGACGAGTGAAAATAAAGTCAAGAGAAGAAAAAAAAAAGCAGTAAGTTTTGATTTGTACTTGGCATACACAAATACATCAAGAATAACATGAGTGAACGGCGAGACGTCTCCATAAATATGCTCAAGCTTGTGATTTAATCTTGAGGACATCGACATGCATGAGTGTCTATAATTTCGATATAGTAGACGCAATTTGGCTTATTTTTATGTATCACTTTCTGTCAATAGAATTTTTTTGGTAACACATCAATTTGGGGTTATTTGTCGTGATTGTTCATACTCGATGTGGTTTTTTATACACACACGCAAGCACACATACTGTGTGTGCAAAACTGGTCGAACATGAATGTCGTCTAGAGATTAAATCAGCATCACAAGCCACACCATTAATGGTCTGCCTTTGACGAAGGTATCGTAATGAACGCTCACACATAAATTGGATACCGGGTATAAAATCTTATGCTTAGCATGCATATGCTCACTTCATGTTTTGGATTCTTATGAAGTCTCTAATGCGTCTTTACGGCATTTGCAAAAACACCCGTCTGTTCATTGCCGGGTAGAAAAAAGTGGCTTTTCCTTAGTTGAGATGCGGATAAGAAGAAGAAGAAGAAGACGACGACGAAAAAAATAAAATCTGCATACTAATCAACACGTGCGCAAAAATCCATTTTGCACATTTCATTTGATTACCGCAAAACCTGAAATCCTATATTTCAAAGTTTGAGAACGGTTTTTGGCATAAAATTTTCCCTGAAAAACATTAGACTTTTTGAAAATTAAGACTGAAATATGGTGCTTTTGTTTGTCACTTTGCCCATATGTTGCGATGAGCTTTTTCATATTTGTACACTCACAAATTATACGTGTGTATTTGTTTTATGAGATTTCAATTTTAACCATAAATAAATAAATAAATGATGGCTCAGATATTCTTAGTAGATATTCAATTTATGGTGGGTGAAAATTGGCAAGTCTAATGGAATTTTATGGTTTTCAGTGAGTGAGTGGGGGGGGAGAGAGAGGAAGAGAGAGAGAAAGTATAAATATTTGCTTTGATGGCAACCGCATTAGGGCTAGCATATCCATAATGCTCAAATGGAATTGGATTAAATGAATCAATTTCCGTGGATATGCACAGCTTTGGTGAAACAAATGAGAAATGTTCGTTGAGCATCATTGCCGAAATCTTTTCTTATCGGTTGCGTTATTTTATTTAGGATATTTGAGAGATTGACGTGGCAAAACCTTAAGAATCAAATCACTTTTCCTTTTCAACAATAGAAACCGTGTGACGGAATTGGTGGTGGCTAAAGAGATTCGCTATATGCACTTAAAAGTGATGCGTGATGTCTGTGAATCATTATGCAGGCAATGTAGCACAAACCAGAGTGTTACGTGCGACGGTTTTGAGTTTTCTATTTATTTAGGAATAAATATGTTCCAGTTTATCCCATGGATTGTAAACGTGAATAAAATCTTACAAAAGAACGTAGCATTTTGCCAAATATGAGATGCCACTATGCTATTCTATTTCATTTCATTTCATGTCATTTCATTCGCAATGACCTAGTTTTTTTTTACAATTCTTCCTGCTTTCTTCACCAATTGGCAACTTGTTTCTATTTTCCATTTTCAAACAAATACACTTGCCGTAAATAAATACTCACACACAACAATTGGAACCAAGAATAGGAAGCATAAAAGGAAGAATGAAATTTTTTCGATGAAATAAGAAAAAGGAATTGAATTTCTTGCCATTTACATTCATCGCACATACAAAACTATTTTTGCTGATCTTACTTTTTCACTCAATTTCTCTGTGTCAATCTCACGCTACCTCTCTCTCTCTCCCTATCTTTCTGCCATTCTCTTCCTGTTTCGTGCTGCTCATTGTAGACAGCTGAAGAACAACACATCAACATCCGTAATGTTTCAAAGAAAAATGTTAACTTCCATTTCCATCATATGGTATTTCACTCACTCACTCACTCACTCACTCCATTTTTCATGCAATCTCTGGAGCACGGGAAAACATTGCTGACACCACCATCAAACGAAGAAAAGAATAAAATGTTACGAAAAGAAAGTTTCCCAAGCATTGAGTAAGGCACTGAACGATGAAACTTTTTCCAGGCGAATTGAAATGACTTGAATTGTAAGTGAGGAATAAAGAAGATAAAAAAAGAAAACAACAACAACAACAACAACAACGAACAGCACCAGGCAGAAGAGACGGTAAAAGTGTGAATGTGAAGAAATCACAGCAAAGCCGACAGCTGATGGAGATGAACTAGAAAACGACATATGATAAGAATAAATGTTATTTTCCTACGTATATTTGGCTTTTTCATTGTGAATCAAAGTCACATTCGCCAAAAGTTGAGTAAGTTCAGGTTCACTTGTGAATAGGACACCTTTTTAACAATATAAAGTATATAAGTTTTGTGTGTGCTTTATTCTTCTTCTATATGTTGTTTGTATTCTCTATTCTTTGTCCGCTTCAATTTCTCACATTCACAGTTTTATCTCATGAAAAAGATCTTTTGTTTTTGCTTCGCATTTTTCTGATTGGTATTTGCATTTTCATGCAAACGGATTTAATTTCGCTTTTTGATCGAGCAGATCGATAGTTTAAGCTATTTAGTTTGATACTCGTATCGTAATCTGGCAGATGAATCGAAATAGATGTTGTCAGTTTGCAGTTTTGTTTGGCTTAAAGTCATTTAAAAGCAAATTGATAGGTCTCATCCTTTTCAAATTTTTTTTTTTCTCGTTTTATTTTCTATTTTTCTTCTTCTTTTTATTCTCTTTTACTCATCTTCACATATGTATCAGCAGCTGTGGCATCAAAGATGTGTATATATTAAGAATTGAAATTTGGAATGAGAATATAATACGATTTTAGTTAGAATAAATGACATCAAGGAATCAGATTGACGTCATTATTACATCGAATATATTCTGCACGTTTGAAATATATTTATACACGAAGACGCGCGCGCGTACATACATTCATTTTCGATTTACTTTTCACCAGAATCACAGATTTCAAGATAAGCAAGTGAAAAGTCATCAGGTGAAAAAAAAAAGAGCTTTGATGTTATTGCTACGGAATTTCATGTGACAAATAGAGAAGGAAAAAAAAAAGTATGTAATCCGATCCGATATCGTATTTGCATTGGAAATGAATTATACAGATGAGAGCAAAAAAAAAAACAAAAAAAAACAAGTTGAGCGCTTTTTTTTCGCCCACAGACAACATGAATTTTCGTTACCATTTTCGAACTAGCAAATCAAAATCGGCTTTTGTAATTTTATTTTATGACAATGTTGTAACGAAATCGATTAATCTCATTTGACAAATCTGAATCAACATTTTCGGTCATTAAATAGGTTTTTTTTTTTTTCGTTCTTTTTCTCCTTCTTCGCAGTATTATTATTTTCGGATAGAAACAGTGCCATGATGTGTTTGTCAACATGCCAAAAAGTCATTCCTATAAATGTTCATCATGGAACTGTTTACATTGCGATGATATGTATGTGAATTGTAGAGTTTTTGGTATGATTATGATATATCGATAAAAAGAAGATTACCAACATAGTCGAGACGCATGCATTTGACATCATTGAGGGCAGAGTCAAATCGATTGAATATATATGATATAGCGTGTATGGAGCAAAAAAAAAAAAAAATATTGCCAATAAACAACCAAAAGGAGCAGAAGGACAGAAGAAAAAAATAAAAAGCTCGTGTGTGTGAGTGATAGAGATAGAGAAAGAGAGAAAAAAAGTGTCGAATCGTGCACATATCTCAAATCAATGTTTCAATTAGCAATTATTATCGACATATCGATTCCGAAATGGTCATTCCCGTTTAATCCAGAGCAAAGCTGCTTTCAGCATCTGGTAAATGTAATATGTTTGCCAATATTGGGATTAATAATGATAAGCATTTCATTCAATCGAAAATTCTGATTGTGATAAGTGTGTTTGGCACACTCGTGCAGCTCGCATGATATGCTCGAAAAAAAAAAAAAAAAAAAAAAACGATGTACCATCGGGTCAATGAATCCCACATTATTGTGATTATTGTGGCAATTTGATTTTGATACGGAAGAATGATACAAAACATTGATATTCAATATTATACATAAAATATTTGCAAACATGGATCAATCGTTGAGATAAGAAGAATATGTTGCAAATTGGTGTCACAATGCAATTTTTGAATATATTTTATTCTCTTTATATAGCTTGAGAAGGTCTTTTTTTTTATACATATCATTTCAATATATGAATTTCATTGGCCAAAGGAAAATATCTTAATTGCCAAATCGATCGTGAAACGACTTTGATATAAAAGGCGTTTCCTAGTTGGTGAGCATTTGAATAACAAATGAAAAATTGTCGAGGCAGGAAATTGAATTTCTACTTAGTATTTTGTCGACCCAATGATTTCCGTACTCTATTTATTGTTCGGAATACGCGTCTGGATTACTCAATTTTCGATTTTTTTTTTTTTTTTTTTTTTTTTTTTTTTTTTTATTAGCATTCTCATGAAGAAAGGCAATATAGAATAAGGAAGCAGAAAAGTGAAAGATCAAGAAATGCGAAGAAATAGAGAAAAAAAAAATTCTAAGTAGCATGAAAAAGACTGTTAGATTTGCCCATAACATAAAAGAATAACATTTCATATTGGGATATTGAGTGTCCGCGTAGATGAAGTAATCCTCTGTTGAATGTTTTTTTTTTTCCTTTCTTTCTTCTCTTTGCATTTATAAAATCGAATCGCTCACACCAATACAAAAATTTCATTTTAGTTATTATAAAAAAAAATTGCCCATCGTAAACATCAATATTTCCATCCAACTGGCCCAATTGAATTCTCACCAATAGAATATTCCATTTCTATTCATATGCTATTATATTCGTAACACTCGAGTGTAGAAATGACTGTATTTGCGCATATTTTTTTTTTCTCTCCCCTGATGATATAAGTAAATGATATGGGTTATTTTTGCTCTTCTCGCCAAAATGATGTTACAAATGATACTGATATTGATCAGGTATATTGAATGACAATGAGATTTTTTCTTTTTACACGCTAGACGCTTTTTTTTAATTTTCTTCTTCTTACCAATAAAAAAAATCTTCAATATCTTTGTGCTACTTACCTTCGAAGTGGGTTACCGATGTTGATGTTAGGTAAATCGTTGATGATGCTCGTTTTTGAGTGTCGATTAAATGTTTCGAATGTATAATGTGAGTCGTTTGTATGCTTATCGTTCAAAGGGTTGCATCCCTTATTTCTATCTCTCTCGCTCTCTCTCTCTCTCTCTCTCTCTCTCTCTCTCTCTCTCTCTCTTTATCTCTCACTCAAATGGATGATCTAGGTAATGTGATATCTGAAATGCAAGTAAATAAGCGAGAAATTATTAAAGTGCACAAACAAAAGGATGAAAAAAAAGGAAGCAAAAGAAAAAAACATGAACATTCAAATTGAATTGCTCAACCAATTGAAAATTAATGCTTGTTCCGTTCAAGGAAATATAAGTAAAGTTTTTCCAGGTAATGAATAATCAGAAGTGTATTGAAATTACTTTGCTTTCCAGTAACACGTTTGGATTTAGTTTTCAAAATGTATTACAAATAGAAAATAAAGCCGAAGGAAGAGAAAGAGATGAATAACAATTCGAAAGAAAAACAATGTCAATACATATCTGAGAAGAAGATTTAAGAAATCGATAAACATTCCAAAAGTGTGCGCGACCTTGGAAATTTCAGGATTGGCATGGTTTCAAAAAAAAAAAAAAAAAAAATCGTTTGATGTGATGAGGATTTACAGCGTCTGCATGGTTTAGCCAAAATACACGTGAAGCATCAAACTATATTTGATTTGAACAAAGAATAACATTTTCTTCATACAAAATCATGGATAATGTGTTATCTTGAGTTAAGCCTCGCCAAAATCATGTTGACGAAACATATTGTATTTGTATAAATCGATTCACTACCAGCGAAAAAGAAATTCTCAATGGAATTGAATTGTGCTCATCAAACTGGTGAAAGTTATCAACATGGCATTTGCTTGTTGTTGTTGCTGCTGCTGTCTAGTTCATTTTTTTGTTGCTTTTTATGAGCGTTATAATGCCGATTCGATAACTTTTCTAGTTTGTTCAGTGAAATTGGATTCCATGAGCCACTTCGATACGAATGTTACCGATTGCCTCAGCTACATGACGAATAAGATATACTTTAAATGGTATGGTTGAATAAATAAATGTTGTGTCTGTTGGGATTGATTTATCTTCATGAAGATGTATTTGTTGTGGTATATATTGGAGCCATTGTTTGCACACATCATCACGGAAAATCGCCGATTTAGCCATTTCATCGGATTTCATAACAAGCAGAAATGACTATTGTTTTGGTCATTTATCGATTTATTCATTTTCTTTTCTTTTTCTTCCTGTTTAATGGCAATTTCAGTAAAACTGATGTAGTTTTGTTCCCTCGATTTTGATTTACACCTATAAACATCCAAGATTCGATTCGAAATGAATATTGTGGGCAAAGATAATTTCAACCACATTGAAACAAACTGATCGAATGATTGGATGGGCGCAATTTTATCAAGTTGTCTTTTTCTCTTTACATTATTTATTGGAAATGGCACGAGAATCTGACCGATTGTTTATATTCAAGGCGATAGTGAATGTGTCTACTTTTGTCAATAAATTTCTATGATTTGTGCTCTTCTCAGTCAAAGCGCATCTAGTTTTTTTTCCCCGTATAATTCCGTTGGCATTATCAAATGATTTGATACAAGTTCACACGTAATTTATGATTTATTTGATTATTTTCTTTTCTCTCTCCATCAAACATACGATAAAAATTCACTACACGCGCACTTCACATTATTCTGTTGGTCAGTTACTTTCCTTCTCTCTATTCCTTTCTCTCGCTCTCTCTCTCTCTCTCTCTCTCTCTCTCTCTCTCTCTCTCTCTCTCTCTCTCTCTCTCTCTTGATTAACAGTTTCTCGGTGTTTTTCTTTTCGTGCTTTCGACATTTAGTACGGTTTTATTCATTAAATTGTATTTCATCGTCTAAGTGTAACTTTTGAAATAAAACAGAGCAATAATAAAAAATTTTTCAAGTGTTTTTTGTGTGTGAGGTTTTCTTATTGGCACAATCAATTGAACTAACATAGAAAGAAAGAAAACTGAATGAAAAGAAAAAGACGAGAAAAATTCTTTGGAATGATACTTGAAATGCTGAAACCATAACCATTAAATGAACACTTTAAATCGATTATGGGCAATAGAATTCCATTTGCTTCAATTCAATATTGCACTAGCCGCATGAAAAATGGTTTTGCTCTGTTTCATCTTGTTTAAAAAGTTTTATGTTTATTCTTTTCGCCTTTTTTTTTTTTTTTTTTTTTTTTTCTTTGACTACATATTTTCTTGAAAACTTTTAAACAAATCGAAATATTATAGAGAATTTCATGGCAAATGCTCATAAAAAAAAAATCCCATTTCAACCACATTCAATTGATACATTTACGATGTTTATTTCATATTTCCTTTTTTTTTCATTCTTTCTTCCATCACTGCAATTCAAAGTGACACAAAAATACAATTTAATACCGATGTTCATATATGCAAGTCGTTTAGTTTTTCTCTCTTCTCCGAAATGGAAAGAATATAAAAAAAAAAAAATGAAACGTTTACTACAATGTAACGATCAATGAAATATGCTTACAAGATTTATGGCTTTGGTATTGGAGCCATGAAAAATCGATGTGTTGTCTAGAGCTCATGTATATGCATTTCACAGTTTGACGTTCCATTTGAAAAATAAAAAACCCAAGGATATTTTCATATCAATTTGGTTTAATTTTTGAATTTTAATGCAATCCATTGTCATTTTCGTTTCAACAATAAATATGTAGGCACAGTGAACATTAGTCTAATTTCAAACACAACAATTATACTTTCATGGCCGCATTTTAACTGACATAATGGTGAAATATTATCATTGTTAACGTATTACTTGGAATGTCATGACAATAATATTCATCTAAAATTTCATTTACATTTTGTACAATATCCAAAAGAAATTTCAGTAAAATGTTTTGCGAAGCATTTTTACTTTTCTAATCTTTATGACCATTTTTGTGCTGAACGCATGTGTTCCAGAGATAAAAATCCATAGCAAAGAAAAAGAAAAAAATACTCATTTCCCCGGAATTTTATCATAGCCCAGTTTGTATTATTATTCATACAAACATTTTGGTTTTATGAGCACATGAACTCCACATGATTTGTAATTAGAAATCGATTATCTTTGTTTTGGATATGATTTATGACTCGATAAAAGACTAAATTCCACAAGTTATGTTTTGTTTTGTTTTGTCATCAATGTGCGGTTAGTTTGTCGTACATTATGCGTATAATCAACAAATCTCCAGTATATTGTCAAATATTGTGTCAAACACGAACATTTTTTCTATCTATTCAACAGGTCCACGCCATCAATTCGATTATGATTCAATCAAACTTTCTATGTATTTGAGCACAATCAATCATTCGCGCTTATCTTGTTTGTATGAAATTCTTTTATTCTAACGAACTATTTGAAGCACAAGCAATGAATCTAAATAACCACAAATTCTCTGATTTATTTAACTTTGTCGAAAAAGTGTTTTAATGAATGTTGGAAAAAAGAGGAAACGCAGTGAAAAACTGTGTGATCTCTCTGTGTGAAGAGAAATTGGTAAAGAGAAACTGTGGGAAGAGAAATTGTGGTGTAAGAAAATCTATGTTCAAAAGGCAATCGATGTCATCCTCTCAATGGCATTGTAAAAATATATTTTTTTATGCAATTTCAACAGCAGTCATGTCACATCAAAACCCTTTACAAGCTCATTTCATTACAGTAAAGGGTGACGCTTCTTCGAAATAAATTCCAATTTGCTACATCGATATCATCCGCATCGTAGCATGTATGCTGCGGTTTTATCTTGAATAATGATAATGAGTTCAGCACTTTGTATAAAGTACGTCAACAAAAATACTTCATGTACGTTATGATGTGTTCTCATAATCGAAATTACAATGAAATAATAAATGATGTCATCGGGAAAAAATCATTATTCATCCAAGTTTTGAACAAAAATGGCTACTTAGTAATCGTACTTTGATTAAAGTCAACAATGTTATTCAACTCATTCACAAAATTGTTAAATCAGCAACCAGCATAAGAAATATTCAAAATATGATTTGATTGAATGAGGATCAATCGATGATTTTTGCATTTTTTTTTTTTTTCATTTTAGCATTTTTAAATAGAATAAATTGAACATGCTCGATATTTTGAAATATCATCAAATCAGTTTGATTTCAGTTCTGACTAAATAAGGTTTTAGATAAGTCAAAAGTCAATGAACGTATTATTTGCAAATATACAACAATTATACATACATTTGCGTAGTTTGATGATAAACGTGTATTGATTTCAATAGAAAAACATGATTTGACTGGCATTGCCTGTTGGCATTATGAAGGAATTCTTAAACGCTTGAGTTTGTCGATCATATCTACCTTGGATCAGATAAATAATTTTTTAAACAAACACTGCAATTTAGAAAAATATCATCAATAAATAAACATTATTGATTAAATGTTCATTTTAAATTCAAGCATTTTTAATCAATTGTTCAACCAAGCAAATAAATTGGTTTCAGTTTGTTTATTCATAGATATCGATTGAGTGTATTTATTTTGTCTGTACGTTCTTTTAATACGAATTGATAATAAAAACGAATTCAAGAATGAAATGGACGATTTATCTATTTACACTGGGTGAGAATGAAATTGATCTTGTTTGTTGATTTATGGCTTATGACTAAGCTAAGAATGTATTGGGAAAAGATATTTCATTATCGTCGTAAAATAAATATGCTTGAAAATGGTTTTTTTTTCTTTTTTTTATACATTTTGAAAAGTTGATTACATAAATTTCAAAATATAAATTGGTTCTGGAAAATGAGCATCAAAAATATGATGTTTATTTCCGTGTTTTGACCATTTTCCATGAAATTATTGTCGAACGGATTATATTGTGTGCAATAAAATCAAAGTCAATCATTAAAGTCATACGACGTCATTACACGCTCAACAAGAATTTTAATCACAAACATGCATGAATGCTGTGTAAAACATGTGTAATATTATTTCATATTTATGTACTGTGTATGTATGCATGAGCATTTCAATGAAAAGAGCCCGTTAAAATTGAAGCATAAAGTGAATTCCTTATATGTGCATAGTATATGTACACTGTGAAGTACAAAACAGTACAGTACAGTACATACATATATGTGTATATATCGCAATTGTTTCATATTTTGATTGTGACGATTCCATCTGCTACGATAAGAACATTCATCCCAAATAATGGTTGATTCAGGAACTGGATAAAAACAAAATGAATGGCATATTCTCTTGCTCCCTTTTTCTTTCTCACTTACTCTATCACACAACACAAGACCATATGCATGCACAGTTCGTTAATTTTCCCATATTTTTTATGATTTTTCATATTATGTTGGTTATTTCTTGTGGCCAAATGTGAAAAATTCATCATACACATAGCCAATATTCATAAAAATGCGTCAGCGCACACATTCATTCTAACCATCGAAGCATATCATTTATCCAGTTCGTTCTCTCACTTATATGATTCCAAATTTATTTCATTTTTGTTTTTATTATGGTTGCTTTTTCGTTTCAATTTTATGATATTTCATGTTGGTTGGAATTTTAGTTTGGAAAAAGGACAACCAAATGACGAATGTAACCTCTTCACATAAATTGTGAGGCGTTTCAATTATTTACTGAATGCGATAAACCTATTCTCTAATGAACCGTTCAGTTCAATGCCTTTCGATATATGTATAAATATGTGTGGTGAAAATGAATCTCATAAGCCAATTTCGATAGGAAAAAAATTGAGCGAATTTTGCAAATTAACTAATGAATACTTCTTATATGATGGTTTGCAGAGAGAACAGTATGCACTATTTACAATGGTCTATAAATTTATAGAATTTCTTTTACAAAGCATATTCATCTAGTTTCAAGGATTGACGTCACAAGGATCGAATTTCGTTTATCGAGTATTTTGTTCAATGTCAATTTTGAAATGATTGCGTGGTATGGATTTGTTTACGGTACTAGTGGGTGTATACCTGGTAATACAAAGGAGTAAATTTGCCAATAATAACATACAATTCTACATTCGTGATATGTGAACGAAACAAATGCATAATTTATACGAAAACGAATTGCAATGAGAATAAATGATTTATTTACATTTGACTAATTAGACATGTCAAAATATCCACTCGCATACATTGCTCTATGTTTTCTATATAAAATCGATGCTTAATGTTCGAGCCACCATCAATAATTAGTTACCTTCGTGGTCATTTTATTTACTATTTTCACTCTCTCTCTCTCTCACTCTCTCTCCCTTGCTCACTCTCTCTCTCCCTCTCTCTCTCTCTTTTCTTGGTCTCTCTCTTCAGTTTTCTACCACCTATCACCCTTCACCACACCTTTACTTTCTCCCTCTCTGAAACATTGTATTTCAATTGTTCGCATTACCAACGGAAATATTGCATTTCACTAGAAATATTTCATTGAGTGTATATTTAATGTTCTAATTTCGTTGCAAATTGCTATTCACATTGTTTCCGACTCTTTTTTTTTCGCGCATTCAATTGAATATTTGTTTTTTTTCGTATTTCAATAGCAACACTGTGTAATCAAACTAAATTACCAGTAATTTTGCGAAATATTTTTGTTAGACTCTTCGATGCTACATTCATTCAATACACTGCAGGAGTTTGCTGTGCAAATGAGTCAACACTGTTTTTCCCTGATACTACTCTGACATCGACATGATTCGTGACTAGATTAAATTATCAAAAGGCAAACGCTTATCGCTCTTTCTTTCTTTTTTTTTTTGTTGAGCTTTGATTTGCTTGCTAATAGCTTGACTTAATATTAAAGGATGGCAATTATACACCATGAGTTTTCGCATTCAATCGGATTCCGGAACGGAATACACAACACCAAGGATACAAGCAATTCATTTTCGCTCTATGGTTTTCATAGTGAAAATGGTAAATACAGTTGTTGCGATATATGGGTGATATGGTGCGAGGGTGAAATTCCTCACTAAAATAGTTTCAACCGGCCAACGGCAATAAAAGCAATCCGGTTTCGAGTTGGAAATAAAAAGATTTTACTGATAATACCGCAAAATGGCAATGATTTTTGTGTGCGCTATACAAATTATCAGCTTCATTGCCATCAATACCTCATTTCAAATAAATTCCCATGAATAGGCGCGGAAATAGTACAAATATTGATACGGATTTTGTGGTACAAATGAGTTAAAATATATAGCAAATGCATACATTTGCAATGAATATTGAATTTTGGGGAAATGTAATTGAATAAATTGCTGGATTAAATACCATCGCTTTGATTTAAGCATGCATTTTAACGCGAACGGATATTCCATACTGAATTGATTACAAATTGAATGTTGAATTAGCTCAATATACTGTACTGTATGCCGGGTATTAATGAATTGAAGTGATTATGAGGGGTTGCGTGCATTTTTTGGTTGCAAAATATTCGATACAAATAAATTGCATTGAACGGTATCAAATTTCTTTATAAGTCATATTTACAACTTTTAGCACTTTTCATACTTACTCATCACATCTAATGATTATATTTGATTCAGATGATTTGAAATTATGAGTAAATTGAATTTTAATCTAAAATTATTCCTTTTTTCTGAATAAAAAAGGTCCTTAGAGACAGTATTCAAAGTCAATGTATGGAAGAATAATTGGAATATGGGTCAAATTGATTAAAAATAAAAATGTGTAAATGTTATCACTATAGAAATTCATGAAAAGTACTAAGAAATAATTAAATACACTTGATAATCACAATCACAATTTAATATTGTGCAGAAAATTTATGAAATTTTAATGATTTAGTAGGATTGTTAGGAATGAATAATATTGCATCGTCACCCAAATCTATTCCAATGTTTTGGAAATCCTATAGTAGACAATGTAATATGAAATAAATTGGGGCAGCTGAATAAATGACCATGGACACTGTACAATGTATTCTTCAACTGATTGAGGCATATATGTTATGGTCTATTTAATATATGACCATGGATTGTCGATCATATTTTATTTATATAAGGATTCCATTTTTATTCGGCTGTTTTTAGCTATTGGTCTTATGGTGCTTTTGTTGTGTCGTTAATTCACATGCTTGTTTTGTATGGTTGTGAATATTCGTCTTGCCGCTCTTGAGTTCAAACGAGTGCTGTATTTGAGCGGGAGCATTTGTTGCCACTTTTCAAAACGAATTCATTCACTTTATCATTCTGCTGCTTTTTTCTTCTGTTAATCCGAAATATCCATTTATTATGAGGCATAATGCACAGCATTGGATGCCTTTAACAGCCACAACCACACAAATAATGAGATTGGACGAGAAAGAGGAAGAGAGAAAGCGAAAGAGAAATGGAAAATGAAATAGAAAGAGAAAGAGAGAGATAGAGAGAGAGAGAGAGAGAGAGATAGAGAGAGAGAGAGAGAGAGAGAGATAGAGAGATAGAGAGAGAGAGAGAGAGATAGAGAGAGAGAGCGAGAGAAAGAAATAGAGAAAAAAAAAGCACCAAAAAATTTGGCGATTCGGTGGCATGTGAAAGCAACGCAAAAGAAAACATAATAACCCTAATTCTTTTTTGTGTGGCATAAGCACTTGAGTTGATGTTGTTTGACCGTACTCTGTCCATCGTTTGCAACAGTAGCATGTTGTGTGCCCAGTGAGGATGAAAACATTTGCTTTAGCATACACAAGTAACAAAAACAAGACATTCCAATGAACAATCAAAAAAGTGCACACAACATCGTATATTTTTTCTCTCACGTTTCTGTTGTTATGATAAATCAGTAGTCATTTGTCACACGAATCAAAAGCTACAAGCGACTTTTTCGAACTTAATTCGAAGTGGCTCACGAAGTTTTTCATGCGTGCAATTTTAACCATACAACATAAGCATAAAACAAAACGAATTTAATCAACAGAAACACAATGACGAACATCGCATACATTTGATCTAATAAAAATGATAAATAGAGAATAAAGATACTCATCGCTATCGCATTTAGGTTCATTACATCATTTTGCAAGCTATCAAATGATTAACAGATGATTTCTTGAATCATTTATTTTGAAAAATCTAAAAACCATGTTTGGAATTGTTAAACTGATTTTTGTTTCATTTTTAAGAAAAGAAATAAATGAAAAAACGATCTGTTGTCATCTCTTCAAAATAATTTGGTTATTTTGTAAAATGATACGTTTTGTTGCCAAGTGAAAATACATAAATATGATTAAAATTATCAGTGCAAAAATGGATCACACTCGTTCATCTACAATTTCGTAAAATGTGTGCCAACAGTTGCAACGCGCACTGAATAAATGAATATGAAGTGAAATAACGATTAGGAGTAATTATTCATTCAAAATGAAAATGAAAATGGATATGGTTTGATGGTAGTGATGCCTCTTCTATTGCCAATCTCCACTTTATCTATTTTTCATGCTCACTTTCCATGAGTTTTGGCCAAAGAATATCATTTGCATAAAATTTGCATTCATAATAATGCAATGTGCGGGTAAAGTCACGTTTGATGGCCATTGCAAGATTGCCGCATCTATTATCCAAACGAAGTCAAGCTGTCTTCTTCATTTGATAGCCTGTCGCAATAACAGCATCAACCACTTAATTGAAATGTGAGGCGTGTGAATACACGATCCAACGACGAATAGAAAGAAGAAAATAAACACAAAAAAGAATGGAAAAAGAATAGAATAGAAATGAAACGAAATATGAAAATGGATCGCTCAAAAATTGGTTCAAAAATGAAATTATTAATATTCAGTGTATGCAAATTTCAATTTTCAACTGTCACGCATAATTTTAATGGACACGATGGACTTAAAATTGGCCACCAGCTCATGACACTCTTTTTGGACTAATTTCAGTCCAAATTGTCTAACTTTTTCACGCAATTTAAATGGTTATTAAAGGGCCCGTCGTCAGTATATCAGAAAAAAAAAATAATCATATTTTTAAAACACAGCGCATACAGCGACCAATTCATTTTAGCGCATATTGTATGAAAAAATGCTGATTTCTTTATTAACGAAAAGATATTGCTCATTTGTTTAAGCCTCATAGACATTTTGTATCAAAATTGTATACAGTTAGTGAGTTTCTTTGTTAGCTCCCACCAAAAAATTACAAATACTTTTTAATGACATTTAATAAATGAGTTTTTCGTTATAGTTGAGCGCATTCACATTTTCAACACACTTCAGATCGAATCGATGTAATAAAAATATGCATGGTTCAATGCGTCAGTTGTGTCATCAATACCGTTGTTTTTATGATATGGCCATTTACACTGTTGCAAAACATTTTTAACAAAAAACAAATGGCATGCATCCTTTTCTCTGTATTCGCTTTTATTTTCGTTGTTTCTCTCTCTTTTTTCTTTTCTGTCCGGTTAGCGTGCATAAGTTGAATTTCATCAGATCATTAAACAAAATAAGTTAAAAGAGTGAAAGAGATGACAAACAGCGCCATTTTTCTACGCGTTCAATCGATGAAATTAAAATGGGAACGTTTTAAATTGTGATGTTATAAAGTCACACAACGTGAAATTGGATTGTATTAAAAAAAAAAAGACCATTCATCGCGAGATACAAAGAGTGAGCAACGAATATGTTTTTTGGTCATTTTATTAGTTATAATATGCAAGCACAAGCTCATTCAATGCCCTGAAATTCAAGTACTATTATTGGGTGCCATTCTTGATTGAACTGCACAAGCAATCTAGTTTCTTTTTTCGCCCCTATAAATTTTAGTGCAGATTTTAATTGCAGCTACTTCAATTTAAGTGTTGCGCTAATGGCTAACCAAGCGATAAAAAAATTTGTTCAAATGGCTGCTGTGACATAGTTCTTATCACTATAAAGTTGTAAAAAATGTAATAATATTTCTAAAAAAAAAAAAAAAAAGAAAAAAACAGACCGTCAAGGAAAGATTCCTGGAGAACGAGAAAAAAAAAAGCACGAGAACGCATTAAAATCGGAAATATGGTTGTCAGCACTAAAGTGTCGGTGTTATCGGTTCAAGTTTGAAATGATTATTACCCATTCTAAAATTGTGCCAATGACAACATTGTAAAATGATGACTAACGTCAAATTGTGCCACTTTACAAAACTTATGCCATTCAATTTAATGACTTGAAATGCTTAATATTGCTGATTGTATTATATATCCGATCAACAATCAATTTCTATATCCATCGACTTAATAAAATTGGTTTTTGTCGATAATCTGAAATCCAGTTTTCATATCATCTCTCTTGTTGCTGCTTGTTTTTTAAGCAGACAACCAAATACACTGAGAAATACAGAATCTGTGGCACATTCATTCAAGAGGTATATATTTCGCTGAGTAATTTTAATATCATCAGAAATATTGCTTGCGGTTCAATTGAACTTTTACGAAAATGAATTCATAAATTTGGCATTCGGCAATTCGAATCCGTACGCAATCTGCATAATCAGAAAATGAAATGTTCAAAATATGAAATGCAAACGAGAATCTGTTGAAAACCGCTAGAGAATTGAATTGTATTTTGATTTGGCAGAATGAACGTTCGATGCCATTTGATTTCAAACAAACTCAATGGAAAATATTTGTACAATACTCGAAATCTCTCTCTCTCTTTCTCTCTCTCTCTCTCTCTCTGTCGATAATCTGTTCGCTGTTATTTAGCCGCAACGCTTCAGTTGCATTTCATTTGGTCGCGATTTTTCGTTATCTCTCTCTCTCTCTCTCTCTCTATCTCTCTCTCTCTCTTTCTCTCTTTCTCTCTTTCTCTCTCTCTCTCTATCTCTCTCTCTTTCTCTCTTTCTCTTTCTCTCTCTCTCTATCTCTCTCTCTTTCGCTTTCTCTCTCTTTCTCTTTCTCTCTATTCCGATTCTCGCTCGGTGTCACTTCATTCACCATTGTGAATCTCAGTACTGTAAAAGATACAAAAAAACACGTATAAAATTGAAAGCGATTGAGCGGATAAATGAAACGTACAATACAAACATGAATATGAGCTTAAAACTGAAACCGCGAAACCAATCTGCTTCAACCATCTGCCACTCGTTTTACTTAGTTTTTTATTTTAATTTTGTCATATTGACTTTTGTGCATTGCAAAACAACCAGAGCGACTTTTGCCTGTCAACTTGCATTTTATCAAGGGTTTAGTTAACATTTCCACAGAATAGCAATTTCTCTGAAATTCATTCATTCATTGAGTGTATATAACTATCCATGGATATACATATCTAATGAGAATAAAACCACAGCAATATAAGCAATAATTTTGTTCGTGAGGCGCCAACATTTTACATGCTCCAACTCAAAATTATAGTTGTTCATCTAAAATTTAGTTTATGATTTAGCAAATATTAATATATAAATATTAAATTTTAGAATTTATCGTGATTTCATGCCTATCGGGCGAAAAAAAAAATAATAGACAAAACACATGGACTATCAGTGCATGATGCATCATTGTATTGACCTCAATCAATATAAATGTAGAATTTCATGCGCATTTTCCAAATGAAATTGAAAATTGTCTAAACCAAAACATTTTCTTTCCAATTATTTTGCAAATATTGAATTCATTTCATTTTATTCAATGCATTCAGGTTTTGAGGTTTTCCGGCTTGTGAAAATTACAACTGTTTGGCCAATTTTCATAGAATTTCATTCATTCCGCAATGATTGTAATCCAGTAATCCAGGAGTGTTCATTCTAAAAATGCTTATATTTATTATTTGAAATTGTTGTGTATTAGATGTAGAAGAATTTCCATAGTAATAACCACAATTGGAACGATAAATGTTCATTAAAATTGCTGTAAAACTGGCATTTGAACATTTGATCACAGTTCTTGTCAGTGGCATTCATAGAAACTAAATCGACTAAATTTCCGGCCAAATGAAGCAATTATAAATTCAATCAAAGTATGGACTTTATGTCCTTATTCAATTTAATACACATTTCCCGAATGTATAACAACAACATGTAATTTTCATGCAATTTAATTTTATGTCGTTGTTTTTCTTTTATTCTTTTCATGGTCATTTCTGTGACTACTATTTCGTTCAAACTGTGAAATATTTATATACTATCCGTTGGTTCATTGCTTTTCACTTTTACGAAAAACCTTTTTGCATGCAAAAACAACCACATTATTTGGATTATATCCACCTGAGAACCACACACTTACTGCGTATAATATGAATGAGACATTTCCCAAGTAAAATGCGATTTAATGCTTTTGGATAAAATCCAACAAAGGCAAATCAAAATAATGTTGAATGCAATTTACAAAAGTGGCAATTTAAATAAATTCATATAACTATATAAGTATATTCAGCTTGAAAATGTGGTTGACACTTATTTTTCTGGATTTGATGAATTCAAATCAGTAAACATTATGTGATAAAAACATGTGCATGCAAAATTCGACATATATTTTTAGTTAAAATACGAAAGGAATTGAGGCTCTTTCAATTTCATACTTGGTTGCCATTTGAGTGAAATCTGTGCAGTTTGTAAATCCATTTATTGTAAATGCCTTCAACGATTTTAATAATCATCAATCATACGAAGATATTACATACAAACTGATAAATGTTTAAAATTGATTTGAAATTTATACGTCCGGACGCATCTCCGGCAAAACCAATTAAATTGTCATTAAGCGAGATTCCAAATGAATGGCCATGACAGTAATTACATGAATTGGTATTAGTGATCATTGGCCTCAAGAGGATAACCAATAAATATTAAATCAATTGAAACGTATTGGACAAACGAATCGACGGATGTAAGAGATGCCCAAAAAAAAAAGTTGAATTTATTCAACTGTGAAGTGTGTCGAGAGCACAAGTAATGGTGTGTAAAAACTCACTTTCGATATATATACATATATTGCAACTGGTCCCACGCATGCTATTTTATATAAAGCATGCTATCATATTCGATAAAATGAAGCAAAATGACGACAATGTAATTTTATCTTTTGATCGATTCGAGGAACTTTGTGATAATTTTTTTTTTTATGTTTACATCGTAAGGATGAAAACATTACACGGCCAAACGATAATGGCACCTGATATTTGATCAGCTAATGTCTTTTTCAAAAGCATCAATTTCTTTAATCGAACTTGATGCGATATTATTGTTGAATACTTTTAATCATGTTGCAAGGAAATCGTCAATGTCTCGTTGAGTTTCGCATCAATTTTATAAATTTCTTTCGTTATCGTTTTACTGTTTTTGTTTTGACAGATACCTTTGACATGAACAAAGTTAACGAAATTTTGAATGTTTTGGCAATTTGTCACTAACACATGTACCACTTCCGACAATGTCAATCAGCTTTCTAAGAAAACAAATCAAGAAATACCATCGTTTGATGATTACATTGACCTCAGATTGCGATTTAATTTATATTTTCCCAAGAAATGAATGAGAGAAAAAAGGAATTTATTTTACACAGCACAATGTGCATTTAATCAATACTTTTCGTCGACTCACAAAGAAAAGCGACTGATTTTTTCTACTGTCTATCTGTCTATCTCTCTCTCTCTTTCTCTCTTTCACTCTCTCTCTCTCTCTCTCTCTCTCTGTCTCTCTCTCTCTCACCCCCCACACACACACACTTTCTGTCACTCCCCCGATGTAATGGCTCAATACATTTGAAAGAGCCGCCATGACAAAGACTGAGCTATAAATTGTCATCAATGATATTGTCAAGTACCATTGGTTTTCAACGCCAGAATTTATGTCTCAATTGGCGTTCACCTCACCAATACTGAATCACATTTTGAAGGGTTCATTGCGTCTATGGCCACCAATGGATTGAACGGTCATGTTTTATCTCGCCAGCCATTCATTGAATTGAACGCAGCATGAATGCAGCGACAACACAAATAAATTTTCTCTGTGGCATTTTTAAATTTGATTGCATTCACTTGATGAAGTCATTATTTTCATTTTTCTTCAAAATACCTCATCGTCTGGTTTTGTGTTTGCTTTTTCCTGCAACAAATCATAATAAATTATCATGGTGTCACATGAGAAAATGTAAAATGCAAAATGCAAAATAAGTTTCCGTTATTCAAGTTGTTCACGTTTGTCGATATCGCAGTGTTGACCAATGCAATGGAATAAAACGAATAGTCGTAGGACTACGTTAATATATAAACTTTTCATATAAATTATACTCAAATATTCGATTTGATATTGTTCTTTTCATGCTCAATTTTCATCCATTTCATTCAAAACATTCACTTTATTTTTGAAAAAGAAAAAAAAAAAAATCTTGTTGAGCTCGGTGCAATGCACCGTCATCATGACATTGTCTCATAAATTAGCAGTACTTTGTTTTGCTGACGAAAGTGGTGTTGAAAATATGTGGCAGTCATTTTTCAACGTTTTTACTCAACACAAAACAAATTCGGTGGATTCTGCTGATGTGCGGAAAAGGTCATGAAATATTATATTAAGTCCCTACCAAACAAAAAGTTTTACTCAACTTTTTGAGATAATCATCTAAAGTGCAAAATACACGCAAAATATTGAGCAATCACAAATTCATGGTTGTTGTTTTTTTTTTGTTTTTGTTTTTTTTTTTGACATTATGTTTTCATCGTAAAATCCAATTGAAAACATCTGCGTTTGAGTGATGGTGGATATAAAATAAATGAATGAAAGGAAAAGAAAGAAAGAGAGTCATCGAGCGGAAAAACGCATTTCTTGGCAAAATGTTGACATCGTATAAATTAAGTTGGCCACAGGAAGAGAAATAAATTGAACGCACATAAATAAAAGCAACAAAATAAAAGAATAGACATTTCATCGCTTTTTCATGCGTACATCTTCATCAGCATACGTATTTTTTTTTCTCTCTCTCCCACTTTACATCTCAATTCTTAACTTTGTGCATGTATCTTCAATCATTTTAAAGTAAAATCGTATATTTCAAGGCGATTTTACAGCGCATGTAATATGTATGTTTTGTGCGATTCCATTTCACCACATATAAATGATTGATGATCCGGCCGCATATATGGATACGATAAAAATCAATCAAAAGCCAATAAATTTTTTATAGAATTTAACCGCACTTTTCTTGATGTTTTTCGTTTGATGAAAAGCAACAAATTGCAATATATCGATATATCTCACACAATGATACATTACTTTTGTTCAATTTTCTATAGATCATTGTCTTTAAATTATTAATTGAGAAATGCAAATTTTCAATGGAATTTATATCGCATTCCTTTGAAGTTTTAATAGTGTTTCAATTAAATTTCATTACAATTTATATGGAAAAATCGGTATTTGTACTAAATTGATTAAAATATGTTCAAAGCATTCTAATCATTGCTTCAATTCATTTGAATTGCTCACTAAATAGTTTTCAAAATCGATTATCGAAATATAACGTAGCTACATTTGAAAGCTTTAATATTTTAAATTCAATGTATTCTCTGAGCGTTTGCATGTAACAATGTGAATACTGAAAATATACAAAATCACTGCACCGAACACAGTCTATAGACTCATATATGAATGCATTACTAAATTTATTAGAAAAACTGACAACTTTAATTATTTTGTATTGTATCAGTCGACAGAAATTGTAGAAAGATAATCCTTGTGGAAATAAAATATTGCATTGGCTAGCGCAATTTTTCTACTACAAAAACTAATTGTAAATAAACTATAGTTAAGTAAAATCAACCACAGTAAACTATGTATGCAGTTAAGTATAATCGTTTTCAATTGGTTATTTTTGGGACCGGTAAACAAATATTTTTATTCTTAGTTGATTAATTCGAATTATCGCGGTTAACTTTGATTATCTTTCATAACTTGCTTTAAACGATTTTTTACTATATCTTATGATCTTTTGTATCTGTGATGTGATTTTATTGGAATCTTCTATCTGAATTCCAAACAGTTTCTATTTTTCTTTATTTTATTGAGAAAATTAGTCGAAATGTTGAAGAAATTTTATCGTAAATTGTCCATATATTGGATGAATGTTTTGTTATTAATATTGGTTTTAATGTCGTTGTGGATTCTATTCCATCTTAAAATTCGGTAATTTAATAAATATTTCAATTCTATCATAAAATCAAGTAATGTAATAAACACTTTTGAAAGGAGATTGCCTTTGGTGTAATTAAATATGACTTTTTTAAAGATTTTCTGGAGATTTTAACAAAATTAAAAGTAAAGAAATTGAGCAAAAATCATAACATTCACTAGAATACATAGTAATTGCATTGAATAATTGTCCGACAGTCTTGATCAGGAAAGTACACATTTACTACTGAGCACTGCCAATTTTATTATGAATTTCAATTGAAATTCATCAAAAAAATTTCACCCCATTTTGGAAATTATTAAATATTTAAAAAGAAGAGATGTTTATTTTGAAAAATTGCCAAAAAATCTAATCAAATTTCCTATGAAATAATCTCTTGAATATTCTATTTCCCATTCACAGTGTTTATAAATGTGAATACAAGGTTATACTGGCAAATAGTAACGCAGATTTTGAATATCGAAGTAGCAAAATTATTTAAGAAAAATACGTGAATTTTAAACAAATATTTAATTCGTTGTGATCATTTTATTCTCACGTGAAAATGCCATGATTATTACTGCAAAATGTACTCAGGTAAAATATGATGAATAGCTTTGTTTTTATTACATCAAACGTTAATATTTGTTTTGTCCAACATATGGTATCGAATCCGCACTTGTCTAAAGCCATTTGCGTAAACAAACGAATCCGCAATTTATTTTTAAATAATGTAAATAGCTGAATGGATAAACTCCTATTGTCAATATAACGATGCTTGACTTCCGTGTAAAAAAACGGCGACTATTTGACGCATGTTACAACGATATTTTATACACTTTTTACATCTCAAATTGAAATCAAAAAATTTCAATGTCCCATCACTTATAAAATGCAAATCGATTTTGTTTATTGTAATCATCAAAGAAGTCGTTATAAGATGGGCACGCAGAACATTGTATAAATAATCAGAAACAACATTTTGGGCTCATTCGTTGCCTGTAAATCAAATAAAAACGTCTATTTCAGGTGAACAAATTAAGGAAATAAAACACTTGTTATAACACTTCGATGTACGTAATAAGATATGCTTTTAAATAATCAATCCCAGTCAAATTGAAATCAAATCAATTGAATGCAAATCAGTAAATTTTAAGTTCTTGAAATTAGCAGAAGTAAATTTTACCACTTCTTCGTAGGAAATTACATTAAATTTATTTGTGAAAAATGTTTCGTTTATCAATGTCTTTAATATGTGTTCAAATGCGAAATAATCGAAAAGAATTTATTTTCTTAATGATACTATTACTGTGTGTAATGGCTTTCATTAAAAAAGAGACTATAAAACGTGAACTTTTCCCAGAAGCGGTAACCACAGAAAAATTAGAAAAAATTGATGAAGCCATTGAAAAAGGAAAAATGTGCTTTAAATTGCCAACAAACTTTTTGTCTGATGATATAAACTTTGTGGAAGATATTTTCGATGCTGAATTACAACCAGATCCAAAAAAGACAATATTTTTTCATGAGACATCATGTTTCAAAGATGGAATTATCAGTTTGACGGCGAGGTATTATGCATTACATATGAGGCTAATAAAATATTCAATTTTTTTCTAAATTCTCTAAATTTTGTCTTTTTTTTCAATGCAGAGAAGCATGTGCAATTGAATCAGCCGCTAAATGGAATCCAAATAGAAAAATTTTCATTCTTTTTGCCTCACCAGTCGGTTTTTTAAATAATGAAACGAAATCACCAATGATCAAAGCTATACAAACATATAAAAATATTCATTTTCGCCATGTTGACATGAGGAAATATGTAAATGGAACAATAATGCAAGATTTCTTTGAACATGGTGAAATATTCCGTTCAAAGTATATATCATCGCATACGTCCGATTTTTTAAGATATCTCACACTATTCAGATTTGGAGGCATTCATTTGGATTTGGATGTAGTTGTACAAACTGATTTCGATCATGTGTCGCCAAATTTTTCGGGAGCTGAAAGTAAAAATGCTGTAGCTGTAGGTGCAATGGGACTACAACAAGATCCAATTGGTCATATGATATTGGAATTATGTCTAAAGTACATTGGAACATTTTTATTTGCTTTCATTTTCTAAAAATGTCTCAAAAAAAATTGTATTTAATTTGATTTGTTTTTTTTTGCCACTTCAAGGGACTTCATAAAAAATTACCGTAGCAATCAGTGGTCTCAAGGTGGCCCTCTATTATTTACTCGTGTAATGCGACAAATTTGTCAAGTAAATACGATAGCGGAAATGAAACCTTCAATTTGCTGGGGATTTGATGTATTGCCGCCACGTTCATTGTATGCTGTTCCTTATACTCATTGGATTTATTTTTTCGATACAAAATTTACCAATTTAACACTTTCACTCACCAAAGGCTCATTTGTTATTCATGTGTGGAATAAATTGTCCGCTAATTTTGTAATAAAAAAATCAGAGTCAAAAACTGCATATGAATTTATTGCCATGAAAAATTGTCCAAAAGTATTTGAAGCTTCGGGAGATTATTTTTAGAAATATATTTCGTAAACAATAATAAAACGATTTTTTTTGAGCATTCTCATTTTGTTTAATATCGATATGGATTCTATTGTTTGTCCATGCGCTAAGGATGGATTCTATTCCATCGTAAAATCCGGTAATTTAATAAATATTACAATTCTATCATAAAATCAAGTAATGTAATAAACACTTTTGAAAGGAGATTGCCTTTGGTATAATTAAATATGACTTTTTAAAGATTTTCTGGAGATTTTAATAAAATTAAAAGTAAGGAAATTAGGCAAAAATCATAACATTCACTAGAATACATAGTAATTGCATTGAATAATTGTCCGACAGTCTTGATCAGGAAAGTACACATTTACTACTGAGAACTGCCAATTTTATTATGAATTTCAATTGAAATTCATCAAAAAAATTTCACCACATTTTGGAAATTATTAAATATTTAAAAAGAAGAGATGTTTATTTTGATAAATTGCCAGTGTTTATAAATGTGAATACAAGGTTATAACTGTAACTAGTGCAAATAATTTGGCATATCGGTAACTAATTGATTCCAATAAAATGCAAATCGATACTGTTTGTTGTAATCATCAAAGAAGTCATTTTAAATTTGCAAACACCCATGTAGGCCATGCATGCGTTTTTGAAATCGTGCATGCCAATTTCACGACTTCTAAATATCAATATAGCAAAGTCGTGAAGATGGGCACGCAGAACATTGTATAAATAATCGGAAACAACATTTTAGGCTCATTCGTAGCCTATAAATTAAACTTAATTAAATCGATTTAATGCAAATCAGTACATTTTAAGTTCTTGAAACTAGCAGAAGTAGATTTTACCACATCTTCGTAGGAAATTATATTAAATTCATTTGTGAAAAATGTTTCGTTTATTAATGTCTTTGATATGTGTTCAAATGCGAAATAATCGAAAAGAATTTATTTTCTTAATGATACTATTACTGTGTGTAATGGCTTTCATTAAAAAAGAGACTATAAAACTTGACCTTTTCCGAAATTTTAGTGACATGTTACAAGCTACAGAAGCGATAACCACAGAAAAACTAAAAGAAATTGATGAAGCCATTGAAAAAGGGAAAATGTGCTTTAAATTGCCAACAAACTTTTTGTCTGATGATATAAACTTTGTAGAAGATATTTTCGATGCTGAATTACAACCAGATCTAAAGAAGACAATATTTTTTCATGAGACATCATGTTTCAAAGATGGAATTATCAGTTTGACGGCGAGGTATTATGCATTACATATGAGGCTAATAAAATATTCAATTTTTTCTAAATTCTCTAAATTTTGTCTTTTTTTTCAATGCAGAGAAGCATGTGCAATTGAATCAGCCGCTAAATGGAATCCAAATAGAAAAATTTTCATTCTTTTTGCCTCACCAGTCGGTTTTTTAAATAATGAAACGAAATCACCAATAATCAAAGCTATACAAACATATAAAAATATTCATTTTCGCCATGTTGACATGAGGAAATATGTAAATGGAACAATAATGCAAGATTTCTTTGAACATGGTGAAATATTCCGTTCGAAGTATCTATCATCGCATACGTCCGATTTTTTAAGATATCTCACACTATTCAGATTTGGAGGCATTCATTTGGATTTGGATGTAGTTGTACAAACTGATTTCGATCGTGTGTCGCCAAATTTTTCGGGAGCTCAACATGAATATGCTGTAGCTGTAGGTGCAATAGGACTACAACAAGATCCAATTGGTCATATGATATTGGAATTATGTCTAAAGTACATTGGAACATTTTTATTTGCTTTCATTTTCTAAAAATGTCTCAAAAAAAAAATTGTATTTAATTTGATTTGTTTTTTTGTTTTTTTTTTGCTACTTCAAGGGACTTCATAAAAAATTACCGTAGCAATCAGTGGGCTGAAGGTGGCCCTCTATTATTTACTCGTGTAATGCGACAAATTTGTCAATTAAATAAGATAGCGGAAATGAAACCTTCAATTTGCTGGGGATTTGATGTATTGCCGCCTCGTTCATTGTATGCTGTTCCTTATACTCATTGGATTTATTTTTTCGATACAAAATTTACCAATTTAACACTTTCACTCACCAAAGACTCATTTGTTATTCATGTGTGGAATAAATTGTCCGCTAATTTTGTAATAAAAAAATCAGAGTCAAAAACTGCATATGAATTTATTGCCATGAAAAATTGTCCAAAAGTATTTGAAGCTTCGGGAGATTATTTTTAGAAATATATTTCGTAAACAATAACAAAACGATTCTCATTTTGTTTAATATCGATATGGATTCTATGAAAAAATGCATTATTAAATTTACGTAGAACAGCAACATTAGTTAATTAGTTAATTTTAAATTGAAAATTTAATACAACTGTTCACCAAAAACACATAGTAATGTTACATGCTATATAAACTAAATAAACGATCGTTATCAGTGTTGGCATTAGATTTCTACTTGAACTGACAACTCAAACATTTTAATTTAAAAATAAAGTGACGAAGTTTCATGAGAAATAGCATTCATTTTCATCGGAAAATATGGCCATTAATAACTGTAAATATCGTTGACAGGTATAATGTCAACTTTATATGGAGGAATATTGTTTGAAAACACAAAGTTTACAAACGCAGCACTGTAACATGTTGATACAATAAGCGTGGAATGAATTTGAAAGGAAATATATTTCAAGTTTTCAAAGTTCTTCCACACACAATTTTATTATATTCTGTGTGATGACCCTGTCACTACAACAAATATATCAATATTTATCCGATGAAAAATAGTGTAATTTAAATTAAGATTTGCATCAAATTTGTCAAGAAGCATTTTTACAGTAAATCACAATGAAACTGTAATGAAATAATTTCAATAAATTTACAGGCACAACGTTAGAAAATAAACAATGGCTTTTAATTGAAGAGCAAAAGTATTTAGTAGAAAATAAATGTCAGTGTGAAACTTCCGAAATATTGGTGCAATGTTCATTTTCACCAGTGGGAATCACCACAAAAAAAAAAAAAAAAATAGAAACTAAGAAAATATTTCGAACATATGGAAGTAACAAGTGCTCAATGTCAGGAAGTATTACAAATTTGTTTGGTTGGCGAAAATGTGGAAAATCAGTGCAGTCTTTTCATTCAAAATACTGTTTACATTTCTATTTATGAGACAGAAATTTCTAGTGAACACAATTTTCACAACCGTTTGCAACCAAAAAAGGTAAACGTAAAAGTAAATGCTGGAGCAATTTTCATGTTGCGGTGAAAAAGGAAGTTATAAAAAAAAACCGCCACTGGAGAGCGTGTTTCGTTTATATTGTGAGTCGAAAAGCTAAGCATTTGCCTTTGTGCAAGTGTATCAGCAATGAGCTTAACACTCTAAATCCAGTCGGTGTGCAAATTTTTCTCTTCGTTTTTTTTTTTTTTTTTTTTTTCACTGTACTGTTGCTGAACTTTTTTCAATAACACTGATTCATTGACCCATTCGTTGCTACACTTTTGAACTAACTTTCTCTTTGTGCTCCTTCGTTGGCTATATTGAATCATAAATGTTAGAAACTAACGCTAGTAGCATTTCGAATAAAAACAGCGATTGAAAAACTTTTTGCACTCGTTGGAATTGCTGTAACTAAAAAAAAAAAAAAAAATAAATTTTCTTCTTTTATCGCTCAGAGGTGAAGAGTAGTTTTTGTTCGCACTTCGTTTTCCAACAACCAGAACTTTCTAAAGCACATTAGCATTGTTTTCATTCGAAGCTGGTTTTTTTTTTTCTTCATAATTTAGTGAATAGCAAATGTTTGATGACGTCTATTGAAATATGGTTAGAAATGTATTTCCAAGTGACAAAGTTGCTTGTTATTTTTTGTGGTGAGAAATTTCATTTTCAGGCAACAAATCAAAATCGGTGATGGAAGAATCTCGCATATAATTGGAACCGAAAATTCAATAAACCGAAATTATCTCATGGTAATTGTTTTTTTTTTTCTTGATTGCACACACACCCTCTGTGGCCACGTGGCTGATCCGATGTATCACCAATAATGAATTCGAATACGTAGGCTATGGATATCATGTTCATCGTTCAATCAAATTATATTTTGTTCGTCATCAAATTGATTTTCTACATTTCCTACCAATTTCACAAAAGTGTATTTTTATCACTTTGGATTTCGTTTTGGGAATTGTCCGATAACAATCAGAAATTCCCATTGAATGTGAAACCGGTATGGCCCCTGGTCATTTATTTTTCATTTATTTAACATTCCAAATGGGAAAAATTAATTGAATTTCTTGTCATTAACCCTGAAATGGATTATTTTTTATTATTGTTCCCTTTGTAACGACGATTATTAACTTTTTGTTATTAGGCAAATTGATTCTGAAATGATCGAAATAAAAATAATGGAAAGGAAATTGTGAAAAGTAAATTTTATCAAGTTTTTGTAATATTTTTCGTTTTGAAAAAAAAAAAAAAAAAAAAATAAAATAGAAAAGTAAAATATATTCCGAGTAAACTTTGAATATCTTCCCTATTCGCAAACATTTTGACTTTCTAACGGTTGAGGGTTAATTAAATGAAAATGAAATCAATCTTATCAGTGCACAATATCTCACCATCGAATATCACTTAAATTAATCCATCAAATGCATGATATTTTATCTACCATTGCATTGCAATCAGGAAATACACTAGGATTTTTGTTTCTATTTCGTTATGATAAATTGTCAAAAAGCCAAACATATTTCATTTGTAAATTGATTGAATTGGCGGCTATGGTTTCATGAATATTCGGTAACACTGTTCGTGATATAGTCACATATCTGTTGGTAAAGATAGCAGTCAAAAGTGTTGAATAAATAAATTTAAGCTAAATAAATCACCAGGTTTGTTTACGTTGATTGTAGCCATTACGAAGTTATTCTTTCACAATGTATTATTTTGGATACAATTTTTTTTTTTATTTTATTTGGATGGCAACAAAAAAAGTCGATTTCAATGTATTGTTACGCCATTTGGTTCTTATTGCCATTTGGTTCTTATTTATCTGAATACATGATTGAATTCGTTTAATGGTACGATGCGTGCATAAGCGATATTAAAACAATTCCATTGTAATTGCTGATATTCCTTCGTTATTATGATTGTTACGCTCAAATTTATTTTTTTTTCTCGTTACACACTCTTTCTTTCTCTCCCTCTCGTTCTCTCTCTCTCTCTCTCTCTCTCTCTCTCTCTCTCTCTCTCTCTCGTTCTCTCTCTCTCTCTCTCTCTCTCTCGTTCTCTCCCTCTCTCACTCTCTCTCGCGCTACATTTTTGGAAAAATTTCACGCTTTTAACGATATTTTTCCGTTAACCTGGTAATTTGAATCGATAGCATGCATTTTTGTTGTTTATCGCTTGTGTATGTGAGAAACAATTTAATTCAATCACAAGTCATCTCTTGTTTTCAGTTCATTTCGTTGGCTTTGTTTGTCGTGGGTTGGAAACTTTTAATTATCCGGTAGAAAACAAATTCGATAGCATTTGCTGACATGTTCGCATTTAATTCATTGTTGATTCATCAGAACAATGGCATTGGGTGTGCGTTTAATTCGGCACCGCACTAGATTATGCGATTTTTTTTTTTTATTTTATCGTTTTTATGTGAAATTGATGTTTTATCGGACTTTTTTCTCATTTATTCATTTCATTTCATTTACACGCACGCACGCACGCACGCATATGAACATAATTATCATCATATGTTGAACGATCTATATGGAAATAATTTTGCATTTAAAAACTCCCAAAATGAATACAATTCATATCTGAATTGTAATTTTGTCAATGGTTCAATTGTGCTCATGGGATTGCGGCATGTTTGTAATGTTAAATGGACAATTTCATTTGAATTGCAATGAAAACTGCGGTATTTCCGATTACTATGAATTTGCCTTTGAAATCTATTCGAGTAAATTTTGATGCATTTTCTCGGGCCAGCAATGATTTAATTTGTTGATTTATGTAGTGCGGCAAATAATACCAAAATATTATATGCTCAAATAAATTCAGTCAAATGTGGTTGCGCTTCATATTACGCTAATTTGTGAAAAATCAACTGTTTTTTTTGTTTTGTTTATTCATCATTCGAAATGTGTGTGTGTGTGCGCAGCATCATTTATTTTTCACTATAAACAGATTTACTCACAAGGATTATTCGCCAAATCAAACCCAGGCATTGAAATTGAGGGCAAAAAAAAAAAAAATTGAGATTTTTTTGTGTTGTCAACCATTCTCGAATGGTTTTTTGCGGGGCAAAACCATTTAGCTGAAAGTAGTGAGGAAATTAGAATGATTAATAGTCACCCTTGTATTTCCTTTTTCATATCACAGCATTAAGTGTATAATAAATGACCAAATTTGACAAAAAAAAAAAAAAAACAAATAGTCGGCGCATGAGTAAATGGTAGTTTTACAGTTAAGGTTGGAAAAATGACGAATGAAGCACTAATTACATGTGTAGGCTGTTGTATTTAGAACATTTGTGATTTAAATCAATGTCAAGCGTACGTCATCTAAGATATGTGATTTATATTAGAAAAAATCATTTATTTTGAACAGCACATTAATGGAATCAGCTTATTTTGAACGGAAATCTTTGTTTTGCATAAAATATAGACGTAACATATGCGATTCGGAAAAACCTAAAATTCCCATACATATTTTAGCTAAACAAATCGATATGGATACAGAAAACTGGCAATAATTTTGCTTGTTTCATTTGCAACATTTGGTTCAAAACAAAACCATCCCTTTTTTCCCAATGCACTCAAATTATGCTGCTGCATTTGCATTTAATTTTTGATTTCATTTTATATTTAATGAATTTTCACTGTTCAACTTTGTGGGAAAAGTTTTATGCTGCTCTACCATTATTTACTTTTCGTATACTTAACAGTCATGCTGAAAATCAACGGGATTAGTTTAATGCATTGCCAAAATGCATGTTTGATCGGTGCAACAGAAAAATCATGGTTGAATTTAGTATTTTTTTCTGTATTTAATGTTTTTGAAATCCAAAACACTCTCTGTAATTGAAATTTTTTCATTCTCTCACTCTCACTATCACTTCGTCCTCCTTTTTTCATTCTCTTGCTTGCTCTTTATCTCTCTCTCTCTCTCTCTCTCTCTCTCTTTCTCTCTTCTCTCTCTCTCTCTCTCTCTCTCTCTCTCTCTGTGTGTGTGTGTGTGTGTGTGTCTATCTCTCTCTTGTCGCTATCAGTCAAAGGGTGCAATCACACCATATGATTCCGAGGGAAAAAAAACCCCACATCTAAAACATGCATTTCAATGTTAATTCAAATTGGAATTCAAATTCGTGTTTGTGATGGTTCAATTGCACAAAGAAATAAATTGTATGGGGTGTGCAAATCCGGAAATGGTCATAAACACAAAATTGCAGTCATCGATGGATGCAAATAAATTTGCTATAATCTTTATTATTTGTGTTTGCATTTAGGTTTTCGTTCATTTTTATTCGAATGAAAATCGATTTAATACCATGAATCCCAATTTTAAATTCCATGAATTTGAACATTGTACGTTGGCGGTTTTAAATGCGTTTCCATTCATGTTCCCGCTGTGTATATGACGACGTATTCATTTGCCTCTGATTAATTTATTTGAAGGGATGGTGACGACGGTCCAAAATGAAACGCTTCATTCAAATATGATCATAGCACCGTTAGTTTAAATTTGATGGCACAGCATGCATGCGTTACATTGCATCACATTGCATTGATGAATAAAATTCTCTGAGATTGCGTAATTAAGTGCTTGTTTGTGCATTTCTAGTTCGTATGGCTTTGGATATGACTATTTTTCCATCGTCCATCGCTGATAAGCTCATGCTCCCACCGGCTATTTGTCTATTTTATTTGTCCACATTCGTTTCCACAGCAACATCAACTTATCCAATATCCACCAGATGAAAATAAAATCGGATTTTCCATGCGAGTGAAAAATGGTCAAATTGTAAACCGGAAACTGCATGAGATCTACCGGCCCGTGTTTGTGTGACTGAAAAAGATCCATACACACAAACAACCATCATTTTCAATGGCCTGCTAACACACATCACATAACAATTTTGCTTTTTTTTTCCCTTTTTTCTGTTCACTGTTCATTCATTCAAATGGCAAATTCATTTTGAAAACATAAAAATGATGATTCCATGTGGCATTTACACCAATGTCATGAAAAAAATAGCAAGAAAAAAATTGCATAAAAAAAATTACCATTATGGAAAAAAACTCTGCCTGCATGCATCAGGCAACAGTAAAAAGTTACAAACGACGACAACAAAGTGAAATTGGCAAAAACTAGAAAAAAACATTGCATAAAAATGCAGTTAAATAAAACGGAGCTTAAACTTTTGGAATATTATTTAAATGTATTAAGTTGCAAGTTTGCTGTGCAAATAAATTCGAAAGAGAGAGAGAGAGAGAGAGATGAGAGAGAGAGAGGCGAGATAGAGAAAAAAAAACTTGATAGAAAAAGAGAATAACCGAGCCTGGGAAAACATGACGAATAAATCGCACTCAAAACACAAAGTAAAACTGTAGAGCTGCGGGGACGGTAGAAAGGCAAACGGAAAGAACTATTTTTTGTTTGTTCTACTCATACGTTAAATGGAAATGAAAACTTAAAAAAATACGTGGTGAAAGCTTCGTGCTCGTCTATGAACGAATATATATTTCATTTCAATTTCAACTTTCATTTAAATTGCTCAATATTTTTTTTTTTTCGCTATAGCAATGTTGCAACTTTTTCACCGAATTGCTTTTTTCCCCTTTTTTGATTCTCTTTGGTTTAGCTAAATTAAAACGAAACCAAATTGTAAGTTAAGCGTTTGATTATTTTTGTAATGATTCAAATCTGAACCGGAAATTTCGTGTAATGAAAACGAACAATTTTAAATTGTATTTCAATAGAAAATGGATACATTGCAACATGCATTCTGCGATAATTTTACGAGAATTTTTTTTCGTTGTTGAATTACCATCATTTGCATTCGTGTATTAGAAGAATAATCACATGCTTTGAATTCTTATCGTCTAGACATGGAAGTCGATCAAATTCATTCGGGTGTATTGACGATCATGATATGCGACAATTCACTTTCATTTTCCTTATCGGATCGCGGGCGACACAAAAATGTTGTCGAATAAATTGAATTTATCGGAACGAAGTGTGGAAAAAAAAAAGAACCTCGCTATTTAATGCGGCAGCTCGCCGAATTGTCACATTGAATTATAAAAATTGCGATGGTTTCTATGGTGGTTTTTATTTTCGGTTTGAGTAAATTAGGCGGAAAATGAATTTGGAACAAAATCATTTTGAGCTGATGGAATGTCGTCAGTTGAGTTTTTATTTTTTTTTTTTTTTTTTTCTTTATCAATTTCATTTGAATTTGTATGTTAGATTGAAAGAGCGTGCATAGCAACGGAAATTGCGTAAATTGATGAGAGAAACATGTGTTTTTATTTATGCACGAATGCACACAGCAAAAATATCCAGGTCAAAGGCTGAAAAAGATGAAATTTTTGTTGCGTTTATTTGTTAATATTGAGTGAGAATTAACGGCATATACATTTTGGTTGTCAAATTGGATAAAATATGAATGAAATTACTAATGAACTAAAGTGCTGCGGGTAAAAGAAAAAAAAAAACATACAAATTTTCAATGAGAAATAGATGCTCATGATGAGCATAGATCATTTTCATTGATTCAATTTGAATGATAAGATTTATCCAGAGATCTTGAAATCGCACAAATTATTAACACACATCGAAACGAAACGAAATGAAACGAATCGAACAATTTGGTACATTTTATTAATGCAATTATGTACAAACGATTGACATCATGCGTTTTATGCCATCAATTTGTGCCATTCATTTTGTGTGAGTGCTTTATTCAATTAACGATTTCTTTTTACCATATCAAGATGATAATTGTGTAGCGTGTCTGCGTGTAAGTGTGTGTGTGTGTATGTGTGTGTTTTGTCCTCTGTTGTTTGTCTTAATGTCCAATCGATGCTCATCCATTCAATTCAAATGCTATTTAGTTGTCGACCGTATTACTCAAAGGGAATTATTATTTCATTAATTTTCGTGTTCATTCGTATGGAACGAATCTTTTAGTTGCTGGACAACAAATTATCGGTTTCGATTTGTTTGCTATTAAAAAATTACGAATTGATTTCTTTGGAAATCTACAACAGACTACGATGTAAGAAAAACAAATAACTTTTTATATTCCAACAGAATCAATTGTGATGACTTCACTACATGGTCGGTATATGATATTGCGTTGTCCGTCGATGAAAGCAACAACTATTAACAATGACAAACAAAACATGACGTGATTTGTTTTATTTTCGTCTTTGCTCGTTATTTTCGTTTCTAAATCTAAAAAGCGAAAAATCCAAGCAAAAACAAAAAACACCGACTTAGTCACATGTCAGTCAGCCTTTCAACACCTCCGATTTTATGTCATGAATTTATATCGAATTGAGATTAAAATTGAACACCAAATGCACAAAGATCATTTGTTTTTGTTTTTTTTTTTTCATTTTTGTTTTCTCCTCCCATTCATTGATGATATTTTTTACATTGGTTTTTGTTATTAATACCCTTATGGTCAAAAAAAAAAAAAAAAAAAAATTGGGCGCAGTCACAAATTAACAATAATTTCATTTAAATGACCGAAATTTTTTGGTTTTCGCTTTGATGTATACATACCATACATATGTATGTATTTATGTGTCTGTATTGTATTCACAAAATGTAATTTAATATCGATGTTTATAAATAGAATCAATGCTCTCATATTGAGCTCAATGAATATGAAATGTAATTTATTTTATTGGCAATTTTGCCATGTCACTTTCGAGACACTGATCGATTGCACTTTATAAATGCGCCAATTCGTGCCAATCCGTACTTTGAACGACAAAACAAATTGATGTGTGTCTTTATCATTTACATAATTTCCAAACTATGTTTGTGCGCTTGTGTGCTAGTGTGTGAATCGTCTTAAAATTACTTTGGCAAAACTTCAAAATTTTGTAGTTGCCAATGTATGACATCATTTGCATACGAGTTTTTGATGATGAATGTGTTCAGTTCAATGGAAGACCAACCGATTCATTTCAATTACAGTTACAATGTAATCGATGAAACTATTGTATGTGTACTCTTCGAACATAATATACTATATATAACTACTAATTTACGCTCTATAAACCCATTGACCAAAATCATATTCAAATATGTCAGCATAGAATATGTTAATTATAAATGAATGAAACTATGTGCTAAAAATCACATCAAAATCGAATCCATTCTGTGAATCAGTCGACCTGTTTTAATGTTACAATGCATCCGCATTATGGTATTCAAATTCGCTTAGAATTTGATGCATTTATATTCTGATGATTCAATTCTATTGATTAAACTATAATTTACTACGCAAAATATCAACGCAAAAGCGTAACGCACTTGAAAGTGTTGATCCTTAAATGTAAAATGGTAATTTTCATTGAATAAACAAAGAAAATTTGAAAAAGTTCGGGAAATAGAAAGAGAGAGAGAGAGAGAGAGAGAGAGAGAGAGAGAGAGAGAGAGAGAGAGAGCGAGAGAGCGAGAGAGAGAGAGAGAGAGAGAGAGAGAGAAAGAGAGAGCGAGAGAGAGAGAGATGAGAAGAAGAAATGTGAAAAGGTTGGCCACATACATTGGTGGCTTTTCACCAAAAACCAATGATGCCACAATTATTAAAACTTATTATGTATTCATTATGATCGAGAGTATAATTAATGAAACTAATTTAAATTGCATTTCATGTAATAAACATGTTGTGAATTGATTTACGTTGAATGATAGTTATTTCGCGCATAAAGCGAATATGATATGTATATGTTTTCTGTTGTTTTGGTAAAATAAAACATGATTAATACACATATGTATCGAAACAATGTTGCCACATATTCGTATCATTTGATGAAATATTGATCAGTTATCGAGAAGTTCATGTCCATAAGCACTCGTTCAACGTCATGTAATGACATGAAAAAACAAAAAAAAAAAAAAAATGTGCACTGTTCGTAATGTGATCACTTTTCGCATGAGCTTCTGTTTGTTGTTGAATGCAACTCAAACGTGCTAGTTATTTTAATTTTTTGAATAGCAAATTGTAAGCAAATTACTTATGGAGAGAAAAAAAACCTCCGTCTGGAAATCATTGGAAATGTTTGCGAATTGGGTCATCAATAAATTAGATGAAAAGCAAACGCTTGGCGAGAATCCAATGAATTCAGGCGAAAAGACTTTGGCAAAATATAAAACAATGTATTGCATTTAGAAAATACAATGAAACAGGTTTTGAGTGCACTAGTTGGTAGTCAACCGGATTAAACTAACCACATTAATTCATTTTAGTAACAATGCAAACAAGTAGAATCGTTGAACATCGAGCACATACATTCACAAACACACACATAAAAACATGATGAGCCAATGGAATTTTAATCGTTCTTTTTTCTAATGGGATGCCTATCGGTAAGCCTTGATGTTGGTGGTTTACACCGAACGAGAGCGAAAAAAAAAACATGGATTGTGATGTGACCTAAATAAATATGTAAAAAAAAAAAATTGGATTAACGAGTGAGAAAAATGTGGACACAATGTCTCTCGACAGCTCAATTAAAATATGGTCAACATAAATAGCTTTTTTAACGTAAATTGTGCCGAACGTAAACTTGCTTGAAAAAAACAAAAAAAAAAAATAATAAACTATGTGCTGATCAACAAATTACTTTTTTGTCTTATTTGTTCATATATTATTAGCATGCATTTCTGTTCAAATTTTTCGTAGTAAATTTCATCATGAATTATGCAAATTACTCCAATATGCACATGTTTGGACAAAATAATGACCAAAAAAAAAAAAAAAATGTGATTGTCGAATTTTCACGTTCGTTGCACATTAACAATGAGTTGAATCTTGGATAAAATCAGGTATACGGGTCACAATCAAGATCAAACAGAGTGATTTGGTTAAATGTCAAATGTTATCCAATCGAAACTGCATAGATAAAATCCAATGCTTATCTATTCTCTCTTAACATAGTCAAATCATTTTGAACTTCGACTTGATGCGATTACTACCTTGAGGCAAAAACTAAAGCTTAACTTGTCGCATGTAAACAAAGTGCCTCTTATATATCATGGAGACCGACAGATAGAAATACAATGAAAATATTGACAATAAAGATAATAATGGCATTGGGGGATGCTTTGAAAAAGATGCGGTTCTGTTGTCAAGTAACCTTTGGCTTGGCTTCACCTGCACAATAAATGACATTCTTTTCGTTGACAGTCATCTCGTTGACCGTTTGCCAATACAATTTTGTTGGTACAGTTGTTATTTCTCTAGCCCATTTATACAATGTAAACATACACATACGCATTTCGCATACGTATCAATGCACTCGAGTGATTTCTATTAATTCTGTGTCATAGTGTAATGCAATTAACACGCTTCACTTAATTACTTCATTCAATGTTTGCTAACGATAATCTACGATATGTTTTCAATTTCAATTAGATTCGGTCCATTATTCAGGCTCTCTCTATATGTTTAATAAAGACAGAAATAGAGAATGACATTCAAAAAAAAAAAAAGAAATGATGCTGACTCTTATTCATTTTTACGGCTGATCATAATTTTGATTGATGAGAATCATTGAATTCTTTTTGAGCCCATTCGATTTGTGCATATTTTTTTTTTTTTTTTCATCTAAAAATGTGCTGATATTCGAATCTATAATTGGATTTAACGATTGAAAATGATAACATTCATATCGATCATCATATGTATTAGCCACCAAATCAAATAATACAAATGACATTTTCCATACTGGAACCATATCGAATTCATCAATCATATTCAATAACATCAGATTGAAATGAGATTTATTTTCATGCTTCATCAAAATTATTGAATTTAATGCTCGTTATTAAATTACCAAAAATACCAGTGAAATTTTAGCGCAAATGAATTTTATCTTCAAAGGCTCTCTCGTTTTTCATGGAATTTTTCATCAAATTATCATTGTTCTATTGATTGGCAAATGATCTAATTGATTAAATGATCAACAAAAAATGAATGACGATTGTTTGTCGAAAATATCAACATGAATATTGGAACAGAAACAAATTTCTTCGAAAATAAAAATTGTTCATTATTCCATTTAATTTTCATGTGATTCAGCTATCTGTTGCAGTTGTTACCCAAATGACCCATTTAAAAATTCCCAACATCACATCTAACTTATGCAACGAAAGCAAAATATCGAAAAATGTATATTGTGCCGGAGTTTTCGGTCGAAAATGGAATGAGGGGACAATTTTAATTACAAAATTCAAGTAATAATTGAAATTATGACGCAAAATGGATAGAGAGAGAAAGAGAGAAAGAGAGAGAGAGAGGAAGAGAGAGAGAGAAGAGAGATGGAATAACAAAAATACGGTTGCTTCCAAACGTCATTTACATTCAAACGATTTACGAGGCATCCAATCGAATGATTTATATGGTTGGCAACGACCATGCCACTTATCCACATATATTATTCCTTTCCTGTGTTTATAAATTCCGGTGCACGCTGTCTTCGGTCGTCTCCCCTCATTCTTCATCTTCAATTTGCCTTTCAGCATGAGACAGTCTATTAACATAGTGAATTAAGTTATCTCTTATTCGTAAATAAATTATATGATATTCTGGAATATAAAATTCGTTTGGGTTCATTTTTCCAGAAATATTTTCACGACGAAAATCAAGGACGCACAATTTTGCTATTTTTATTTATAAGAAAAACGGTTCGCAAGAGATTTTTCGTAGAAAAATCTCACCGATTGTCGTATCTTAAATATTATTTTTGGCTCTTTTTTTCGTTTGGCAAATTGTTTTTGACATTCTCAGTTTCAGTTTAAAATGAAAATGGAGAATTTGCGGTAATAATGCAAAGATGAACACCCAACATTTGTGATTTCGATTTCATTTTCATACAAAGACATTTCAAACAATGAAAAAAAGAAGAAAACACACAACAACACACACAGAACGACTCAAAACATAAAATTTATGTATAATTTACTAAGTTTTTGGATTTTAATAAAGATGCAGCCAAAATAGCATTGTGGGTGAGTGCGCGCGCGCTCGCTTGTCATTGTGCGCATTCCGTGTGTTGTTTTCAGTTTGTTCCATGTAAATATTCACATTTACCGGAGAGACAAAAGCGAATATAAAATCTAATTATGTGAGTTATGAATGCTGAATGCTGGTGATTCTATGAAAGACAAAAATCCACCAAATAGAAATGAAGAAAAAAGAAAAGAATGAAAAACATAATCAAAATATTATGTTGGCGCTCTCGCATCACTTGATGCAGACATTGAATCGATGTGCTGCACATTCACCAAAAATTCAAACCAAAACTCTGAAATTCTCTTTTTCTATCTCTCTCTGTGTGTAATGCAAACGACGTTTTCTTTTCGCGCCATATGTTTTACTTTTCCGTTTGCAATGTTCGCTCTATCGCTTTCTGTTGCCGTTTTTTTCTTATTCTTTTCTGTCGTCTGTCTGCAACAGCATTTTAATGGATTTTGAATGCTCTTTTATCTTTAATTTTATGTGCTAGTCGATCGCGTGGCATTTTATAAAGAAATGAACACAGAACTTCAGTTTAAAATCAAATTGACATGTTTTTTTCTTTTCAATTTTTGGAATTTCGATGCGGTAAATCCAATTTCTCTAACGAAGCGTTGACGCTTGCAATGAGATTATAATTGCTTCATTTATGTCTTTGTAAATTTTACTCATTAAAGAAAGCATTAAAGTTAGTTTAAAATTAATTAGTTCACCACAAAGTTACGTCAAATAGATCGATTTAACATTTGGATTTAATAAAATCATTTCATATAAAAATGAAATTGAACAATTGAATTCAATGCATAACTTTTATCGAATTATTTATTTGCTTGAACTTTTATCTAACAAAATGTGATGTGAGCTCGCAAAATGCAAATAAACATACAAATGAGCCAATAAATGAAGTGAAACTTCTGCTCATATATGCGCAACTTGTCAGTTAAGCAGAAGAAAAAATAATTCATCTCAAGGTCCAACAGAAAAAAATACGATGAAATGGAAATTATTTTTTTATTGAATTTAACTATAAACTTTTTTGAAATGCATGAATTATGCTAATTTGGATATCAAACTAAGTGCTCTCACTACTCACAGTTTCATATACACTCCATGAAATATGGAGAGAGAGAGAGAGAGAGAGAGAGAGAGAGAGAGAGAAGAAAGAAAGAGAGAGAGAGAGAGAGAGAGAGAAAGAGAGAAAGAGAAAAAGAGAGAAAGAGAGAGAGAGCGAGAGAGAGACTAAGAGAGAGTGATAGAGCCATAGAAAGAGAGAAAAACTAATTCAATTAATTTTGAATCATGTTCATGTGCTTTTATTTGCTCTCATAATTTATTTTGCGTACAAAATGAAAATTCTTTTCTGGTCCAGCACTTATATTTGCTTAATGATGGCTTGCAAGCATCGCACAAGGCAACGTTCAAGTGTGATTTGTTGAATAAAAAAAATGCGATTTCAAATATAAAGAGCGAGAATGAGTGAGAAAGGAAAAACGGGAGAAAACACACAGAAAATATGTGAATATGTAAGAGATGTTTGCAAATTTACGACAAGTACAAATAATGAATCAATAATTTATTAGAGACTCAGCGAGGCACAATCGCTGAATGGCCCTTATGCTTCATTCATGTATGCGCAAATAATTTAAATTGAATTTTACCGGCAAATCGAGTCGGCACACTGCAAATACCAGTCGAAATTGTTCGAAAAAGAAAAAGGAACAGCTTTCGTTCTCCTCGCGGCAGGATTTTTTTTTTCTGTCTTCCTTTTTAATTTTTTCATAAACTTTTTTCTTCAGCTTTGCAATTCTCCTTGCGTAGTCTTGCAAATGACATCATGATGGGAGATAAAACATCTATCGATTTTGCGTCATGATTTTTTTTTTTGTTCCTTTCTGCCTGGTCTGGACTTTTATTCAAAGACAAAAAGATTTCCTCTCCATTTTTTTTTATGGCATTGTGTGAAACGTTAAACGCTTGAAATCAAAGATGATGGCAGTTAAAAATACACATACAGAAAACATTGCGGACAGGGACAAAACCCGACAATTCAAGTAAATATAAGGTTTGGTTATGGCAAGTGGCTTCTGTATAGTCTCTCTTTGTTCGGTCATCTGATGAACATTGCATCACATTGAAATATAATGAACCAAATGGTTGAATGGGGATGACAGGCCAACTTTCATTTCAAACCGTTCATTCCGATATCATTCATTCATTCGTATTTTCGATTCAAACCATATTTTCTCATAAATTTTTAGTCGTTTTTGCCATGTTTCCATTTTAGAAAATTTTCCTATCTCCTGCATATCTCTTGAGAGGTACCATTCGAATAACGTACTAAATGTAAATTTTCTTTTTATCGCCCTTCTTTGTCTCCTCAAATTATATTTGAAAGAAGAGGTATGAATAGCAACAATTGAAATTCTGAATAATTAATATGAAGGGAGATTTAGCGTTGCAGTCAGCACACTCCGGAAGTGTTGTTAAAATCTCTGGTTGCATTTCACCAAACAAATTATTCATACTGAATCTAACAAACCTCGATCAATAGCAATGACTTTTTGACTCCCATTAAAAAAAACAATTTCTCTCTCTTTCTTTCTATCTCTCTTTCTCTCTCTCTTTCTCTCTCTCTCTGTCTTTCTCACTTTCTCTTTCTCTTTCCCTTGTTGCATTGGCACAGCATTGATATCTATGCCCAAAGAGAGTTACAATTACAACTAAAATCCCACAATGATACACACTGAGTTGTGAATTTCAAATTTTCGTTTTTTTTTTTTTAAATTTTCAAACAATGAATTCGAAAATTCAGCATCCATCTTTTAAATCTCTTCAAAAAATAGCATCCGAAATACGTCAATTGAATTTGGGGCGAAATGCCTTATCCAATATATGCATATACTTTGAATTAAATTCATCCATATTGCGTATTTTCGATGCAATTTGAAAAATTCACTGTTTGCATCATTTTGCTGTATATATTTCCCAGATATTTTCCTGCATTGTTAGATGATCAAAATGAAGGCTTTGACCTGAATGAAGCATATACACGAAATTGCATGCGCATCGATTGAGCTCGTCTATAAGATTTAACATTTGAATATTTCAATAATTCCGGATGGAATTCAGAGGGAAATTCAAATCGACATTATATTTCGCTGTGCAACAAATACGTTTCAAAGAAACATCAACCCAGAAACCAAATGTCGGTTTTTATATTTGAAAATGATCAAAATTTCTGAGAGAGAGAGTGAGAGAGAGAAAAAAAATGGGTTCGTGTTCAGTTGAAACGAGCCACAAAGAATGCTCTAGAGGATTTTCCAATAGAAGAAAATCAATAACGAAATATCCGAATTGTTTGAAATCAGGCAGGTGTCATGATCTGAATTTATATGAAGCAAAGTTACAACGATAAAATTCAAATGAATACAAATAAAAAACAAAAAAAAAAAAACGGAAGAAAACAAGAAAACAAAATATTGAAAAAAATTTGATGTGGAAAATTAAATTATTTTTTGATACTTCTGATTGAATTACATCAAAAATTCAATGAAAATGTACATTTCGTCATTATTTGATTTTGATAAAATGAGATTTTTGAAAATCCAATATGCGTTCACCGTAAAATATGTAAAATTTCGCTGATTACATCAACGACCGCAACGCAATCCCCATTAAAATAATTTTGAACGAAATTTAATTAAATCCCCAGCTTAAATTAAATTAGCACTATTTCCCAAATTCAGTAACATTGTCACGACCAATCTCTTTCTCTCTCAGACATTTTCATCTCACATTTTCTCTAATATCATTGATTTTCTTTTGCAGTAACCCCATTTTGTTATTGATTAAATGAAAGATCTAATTATATGCATACATATCAATCGATGGAATGAATCAGAAGAGGGTAAAATTGCGCACTGATTTGTCTGCACCCACTTATGTGTATGTTTTTTATATGCGAGATATAATAAATTGTATACTTTGTAATATCTATGACACATGGAGCGAGAAAATTAAATTATTTTGCACATTGATGATGGAAATAATGATCATTGACAATAATGTTATGTGAAAGTCATTTTAACGAAATGAAAATGGTCGATGCATGAAATGGCACAAACAGCAATAAACAATAGCAAAATCATTGAACTGATTCTTATTTATTTTCCAATTAATTTTCAATTAGTCGATAGACAAACCGGATTGAAACTGTAAATCAACTCGAACCAAATGAAAAAAAAAAAAAAAAAACAAAGCGAACATTCATTTCCCTCGTGGAATTTCCAAGTGAAAAATTGCATTGCGCTGAAAAAGTGCAAGCGAATCGATTCCCTTTCCTCTTTTCTTTTTCCTTCTCAATTTCTCAATTTCTCTCTTTTTCTCTCTCTCTCTCTCTTTCTCTTTCTCTCTCTCTCTCACTCGTTCTTGCTCTTGCTCTCGTCTTATTCATTTCTGATTTCTCTTAACAGCAACTCTCCTCTTTCTCACATGGAATTGTGACAAGGAGTTTTTGCTTTTTCAAATGAAATTGCATTCAGTGTTGACACTTTACTAAATTGCTGTGAAAAGTCGCATCGCCCATTGATGCGAATGCACCGAAATTCGAGTGATATTTATTTTCTATTCTGTCTTCAGTATATATGTGTGTGTTTTTATTCTTTTATATGTATGTTCATGTCTTTTTGTTTTGTTTCATTGCTATTCTTTTCAATCGACAAGTGCGAGAAGGATTGCTTTTGACACACTTGGGCACTTGGACGTTTATTTGGAAAACACTTATCGGTATTAAATTTCATTAGACAAGCAAACAAATGTGCGATATGTATACCAATACGAACACGAACATTTGCTCTTTAGCTTTGTGTATCTGCTTTTGCTTGTATTGTTTGTCTCTTACTCCTATCTCTCTACCTCTCGTCTTCAGTTGGTTGATGTCTTTTGAATCAATGAGAAAACCAAACTGTTTGGTAAATAGTAATTCAATTTTCAATGAAAACGCACTTGATGCTCTCAAAATCGACAGTAGGTACATGAACAGCTTGGCTCAGCAAATAAGCGACTGAACCGAAAAGCAAGCAAATCGATTTTTATTCAATTCATTTATATTAAATATTTTATATTGTTATTACAGTACCATAGAGATTGTATTGTGTTGTTTTGACAATAGCACATATTTATCGTATTTGCGTCATACACGTTTATAACATATTGCTTTCAATGAATCCAATTTTCAGAATAAGTGACAAAACTTGCTGTCTGCATAAATGCCATCATCAGTATTGGGTTCTCTTTCATATGCTCTAATATTTAATATAAATATAAACGAAAATAAAATATTGATATTTATCGCGTGCTCCAATTTTGCGCCAACTTCAATCTCACACGTGTGGGATTATTAATTTTTTTTTTTCCCTTTAAATTGATCAATTAAATGATAATGATGACATTTTTGTTTACAATGACTTTGTCGAAATGTCAATAAATGTATTGAACATCGTGTACATGGCGTATTTATGAAAATAAATATGTAAACAAACTTTTTTAAATCTGGACGCCAGATTTGATGCTGTTTCTCTACATTTAGCCTATATAATATTTTTTTTTTCATTTCGTGACGACTATTGATCAAAAGATTGTTTTTTTTTATGCCGCTTCGTTTTATTAAATGTGTGAAAAACATTTGTTGAAAAATGTAAATCAAGATATGGTGTTTATGCTCATGCACCAAATGAAAATCGTTATTTCACTAGGCAAAGTCGGATGTTCAGATGAATAAGCAGCAGAAAAAATACAATACCATTTTATACTTTGGAATCTTTTCTGGTTGAATGAAGTTTGATGCAAATGCACACAAAATACATCGAATTTCAATAACTGCAAGTAATGCTTTCAGCCGAATTTCATCTCAAGTATTCACATGAAGATATGATCTACCATTTTGTGCATATATGTTTGTATGTATGTGTGTTGAGAGTAGAAAATTGTAAAGAAAAACCAGAGACAAAAACGTTTTTATTAAAAGCACTTTTGAAATCGCATGAAAAAAAAAAATGTGAAAATATTCACTAAAATAACTTGCAATATGACAAGAACGAAAAGAAAATTTGCGAGAGTGTTGAAAATTGTCATCGAAATTTCCATGAGTATTGAGTGAAAATAAAGTTAAAAGTAACCTAGTTCTAGTGTTGGTCACACGTACACATTTAGTTTGTTTCAGTGAAAATGCGATTTCTTTCCCCTTTTGAAATGGTCAAATTGAATGGAATGGATGAGATGCAATTTGATTAACGAAAACGGAAATCGAGCGTAAATACTGCACAACATGTCGTCACATTTCAATCGACCGAGAAGCAGATTTGTTGACAATCATTGCACTGTTTCGAATTGCAATTCTTTTGATCATTCAAGAAAAATGTGTTGAAGTAAGAAATTTGTTGCATTCACTGTTCCATTGTTCGAATGGGTAACAACAACATGAGCAGCAGCAGCAGCAAAAAAAAAAAAAAAAAAAAAAAAGAAGAAAAGTGTGAACATGTGATTGCACGAAGTATATAATCATTTTGTAAGAGAATCCAAATGCTGCATCTGAGTTCATCCAATTTCATTTTAGATTGGTGACATGTTTTCAACAATTCGCTCTCTCATCATATTATTTTCAAGTGTTTTTTTTTTTTTGCAAGTTTGAATTACATGAAAATGAATGAGCATTCAAATAAAAGGATACACACATCGAAACGTGTGAAAGCATGCAAAAGTACAAAGCTGCACTTGAGCATTTCATACATTACATTGCATTCGTAAAGTATTTGTGTAAGCATTTCATAAATTGCACTTACATGAATTGAAACAATACCCTCTAGTATGGAATGGAAGGGGAACGAGTTAAAAATATTGCTCTGCTTAAGAACGATGAAGTTGATAGAAATAATTGCTCGATTGTTCTCGATGTTTGTATTGATGTTTTAGTTTGTTTGTGCATTTGTGTTTGTTGTTTTTTGTTATTTGTTATTTGTAGTCCTTTTGAATCAAATAAAAATGCTTACCTAGAAAGAGAGAAAGAGAAGAGTTTAATTAGCATTGTGTATTAAATTATTTTTATGTGATAAAATTTAATTGATAATACTCTAGTTGATCAGAATTTATACATGAGGTATGGCATGTGTGTGTGTGTGTATACGCCTTTGTTTATTTAAACAAACTAACAAAATTATGTAAACCACAAAGTACGCAAAATAAATCAACGTGTTTAGGAATGAACATTTATTTTCATGTTTGAATGTATGCGTATTCGCGTATCTATTGTCTATAAAACAATGCAATAATGAACGCATTGCATTTATTGAATTAAATTGAAATTAGAAACGAACCGAAAATGATATAAAACACATTTTGGCGAATACAAAATAGCGTTTTAGGTAAATTGGCTGGCATTTGAAAAAAATTTATTACATTCATTTGGTCCATTTGTATGAAAATAAACTGCATTAAATGGCCGATGTCGATATGCAAATAAACGATAAATGGTAATCGTTCAGCATAATGAGTGATGCCCAATTCATTTAAAATTCATAGCTAGAATTTTCATTTCAATGCACAGCGGCTTCACCACCCAAACTGCCTACACAGCATATTAACTGCCTTGAATATATTAACTGCCTACAGCATAGGCCTTACACAATGCGAGCCACAACAAATTATAAAAGGATGTGTTGTCGTTGCACATCTGTTAAAAGTTATTTTTAAATCGGATTTACACATTTCCACCTAATTACGCACATAAGCAGCTTTTCATTTTATATTATATTCGATGCATCAATTGTATTTGTTCATTTTCTCAAAATTACCATAACCATTTGAGAAATGGATTTTACTCACATCGTATTGCATTTAATTAATTTATTTATTCATTACAAATTAACAATAAATCAATAAAAATCAATCAGTGGAGAAATATTTTTGAAAAAAAAAAAAAAAAAAAAAAAACATTAACAATTTCGTAATTGATAAAGATCCATAGGGCATTCATCCTTTGTGGTATTAATCGGAAATTTGAAAGAGAAACAGGCCACAAACCATTACCAGGGTGAACGACTCCAGCAGCGATTATAATTTTTTTTTTTCCGCACCGTATTGCGAATTAATTTTTTTTTTTCTTTTTTTTTTGCTTCCAATTTTAAAGTGAAATAATTGATTTAATAAATATTTTATTCGGACTGTCGTTTCGGCTCAAAATGGAAATATAAAAGCACTTCATATTCGATTCATAAAGTGAATTGAATTATTATTATTTTTTTTTTGACATCAGATCGGTTTGGTAATAATTATTTTTTTTTTCCTCCGAAACACGTGGATTTTTTTGACTGAAAATGATTTTTCATTAAAATCCATTAACATCATCACGTTACAAACAATAAATTATAATTAAATGTCAAAGGGATTGGATTTTTTTTCATGTTAACACTTAATTATAATTACATAATTTGAAAAGTTTCTCGATTTTAACGACGGTTAAAAATTAGTCCAAATGTTTTAGTCTCGCCATCGGTTAAAATTTTGTCACAGACAGCACTCAGTTTGATACTACTACTTAAAAATGCGACAAAAAAAAACGCACTCGTTCAAAAAAAAAAAAAAAAAGAAAATAAAATTGATGCCAAATTTTATGAAATCAATTAATAAATCTCGACAAAACAAACAACAAAAAACTCAAATCATGTTGAAGAGAATTCCATTTTGACATTTAGGCGTTGGTTGGAGCAATAATGATGTTTTCATTAATAAATTGTTTTATTGAATTGAAACAATGAATGGAAAAATAAAATGGTACACAATCGGTTGATTTAATTAATTGTGAGGGCATGCACCTGGTTTTTTGTTGTGCTATGGTGTGCGCTAACGGCTAAATATTACAAATTATGTTTATTGAATAAATCATAATGCTTGTTTTATTTCATTTTCATTTCGTGCTGTTTGGCTTATTAATATATTTTTGTATGACATTAACATTTGTAATTTACAATCTGTAAATGTAAATATATTTATTTTCATTTGATTGTGATTCGTTGTAAAAAATATGCTTTGGCTTGAACTCATCTGTCATTCGACCGAAATTAATTAAGATACACATCAATTGAAATCATTTTTATGTGTTTCTTTTCTTTTATTGTTTCTTATTTTCATTTGAATGAATAATGTGTACGGCCTTTGACATATAATAATAAAGAAAGAGGCGTTTTGTATGCGAGCTTTATTTTAAGCTGGCCCATAAACAAATAGACTTGAATGAATAATGAAATGCTAATTTTTATTGTTGCTATTTTAATAGCGGAACCGATAACTTCATCGGGTTAAGGTGACGTTGAATTATCTTTGTTGATCAGGTTATATCAATTGACCATTTAAGTGTTGAGTATGAATGAAACTTCATGTAAAATGTATACAATACTTAAATACGGTCAATAGATATTACCTAAATTAATTTTCTAAAATTATCATATTTCATTCTGTCAATATATATTCGACGAAATCGATTTGAAATGCTGTTATTGCGTAACTCTATTCGATTTCAATTGAATGGAATATGACAGCCATAACCCATTCAGAAACTAAGCAATTGTAGTCGATTTATACATTGTTTTTTTTTTGTTGTTGTCTGATTTCAATCCTGACTGAGTGTGAAGAAATACAACTGACTGAGTGTAAACAAATTTCAAGCGTAACTTTATTAAATGTTAACGACAAGCGAAAAAGAAAAACTTTGGTATTTAGACACACGCAGCGCTACAATATTATAATTGTTGTATTATTTGCTACCAAATGAAATGAATTTGTGAGCGATAAGAAATTATTCCCGCAGTTCAAATTATTAATTTTTTACGACTTTATACTTGGGAACAAGCAAACTGGCAGGCGGGCAGGCAAACGACTAACTTTGCTTTGTGAATGAAAGCAGGCCTGAAATATTCGAAGTGAAAAAAGTTTGTTGTACACGTGCCTTTTCTTTACTTTATTAATTTTCAGCCGCACGAATTTCCACATCACACCATCCGACTCTCTAGGGGTTTGGATGTCATTCAAATAGATGCGAATATGTAAATAATCTGCGAATTTTTTTGCAAATATATTCGCATATGGCGGAGAAAATTGCAAATGGCGGCCGAATATATTCGCAGAATATTCGCAAAAAATGAAGCTATTTGCAAAAATCATGAGTCATTTGCAAAACTTGATACTTCTGTATGAGAATATTAGGCTGCCATATTGAATCGAATTTTAACAATTTATGCGAATATTTTGCGAATGATTCATATAAATAAAATTTTGAATCCATTAATAAGCGAATGAGGTTATTTGCGAATAGATAAATTCCCCTAGCCGACTCTCAAATCTATTCGTCAGAATGGAAATTCGAAATGATCATTCACACTCTCTTTGTTTTGTCAGCATAATTTTTTTTTTCTTTCTCTCACTCTCTCGCTCTCTCTCTCCCTTTTCATCCTGTTCGATATTTCTTCTTCCGGTTTAACCTCTATGGAGAAATTGGTGAAATTTTGTAAAACGAACACGATTCAAACATTCGTCTTTTGTTCCACAGACATTTTTAATGCCTTTTCCGTTCACTGAGAGCAAGAGAGAGAGAGAAAGAGAGATAGGGGGATAGGGAATATCTGCTATGGTATTACATGCGGCTGACATTTAAATATTGAATTCACCCGACGACTTGTTCTGTCTCTGTCTTTTATCCCATTGACTGAAATTCAGTGGCTGGCAAAAAAAAAAAGCTCACAACGGGATAAAGTCACAGGTATTTGCACAATGTAATGTAAAAAAAAGAATTTTAAACTGGAAAGAATCATAATAAATTTTCAGTTTGCCATGATATTGTTGAGCCAATGGTTGTGCTGTACCAAAAGCTTTGAGCCAATATTCCAATTGCTTATTCTTATGGTAATGTAATCAATAAAAATACTGCATTGGCAATGCGGCACACGAATGATAATAAACATATTTTTTGCACTCGCTCTCTCTCTCTCTCTCTCTCTCTCTCTCTCTCTCTCTCTTTCTCTCTCTCGCTGTTCTCTCCTTCTTTCACCTCAGTTCCATTCGAGCCTGCTTTCATTCATTTTCCCGCATCGTATCACGTTCTTTCGTCAAGGGGTGCAAGATATTTGATCATTTTGTCTTGTAGCTTGTACTTGTTTCATGTTATATTTAGTTCACATTTCTCCCTGATCCCCAGATTCACTGCGATTGTTTTCGATTCTTTTTTCCTTTTTATATCGTAAACTTAACGCCTGTGAATCAATTCATCGTCAATTTCATTCGTGCAAACACATCATTCTTGTCCGTTCAATAAATCTTTGTATGCATTCAATACTATATATTAGCGCATAATGTGTGTTTGGTTCGGTAACAAACAGCCAAAGTGTAGAGATCCAAAGAGCAAGACATTTGAATCAAATAACCACAAACAATGGTCGTTGATTTTCGTGCGCAATTTGATACATTGCATAGTCACTAGGGAAATCTTTGGCAACAAACATGAGATATTATATTTTTTTCTTTGTTTTTTTCGTAGCCATTTTGAATAGAAGTATATTCATTTGTTACCTGCCCCTTAGTTTTTATTTGTATCGAACTAAGGAGCATTGTTTCAAAAATGCATGACATGAAATGTCGATTTGCTTCGTTTTCATGTTGAATTCTAACGATTCATATGGCACTTAAAATTCACAATAATTGTGCAATATTTACTTTTAGGGAGTGATCCGTAACAAAACGACCGATGGGTTTCATTTTTATTGCCACTTTCTCTCGCCTCTTTTGTATCATTACCATTTCGTTTTCGAAGTCACAATGTGTTTTATGCCTAAGTTTTATGCGAACAAACATCAATTCCAATGCGATTGCACACATTGGTTTATCATTAATTAAGGTTCTACGAACTTCTATCATTTATTGACTTTTTCGATTCGTTCTATTTTTGTTTAGTTGTGTTCATTTCTTCTTTTTCTTTTTTTTCATTCACTTCTGTTGTATGTGTTTGCCGGGAGCAATGTCCATGTCAATAAAACTCACATTTTTGAATTGATGATTTGACTCTAACTGCCATTCGATATACATTATTTGAAAGAAAGACACAGATAGAAAAAAGGCAAAACAGCAAAACAGAGAAAGAGAAAAAACGAACGCATTTTATCGTATCTACAATTGATAAATCCATAGCTGATTGATATTTACGATAAGATAAATACATTTATCCTCATCGAGACGAATATATTGACAATTTCCCGTTTGATAAGATAACGCATCACATTTTTTTATTCAATTTTCTGTTGTTTTTTTTTTCTGTTTTTTTTTTTGTTTGTGTCGTGTATTTATTTTTTCGTTTCTTCGAATTTACGTTTACTCTGCTGCGAATCGATTTGTTTGGGTTCAAATACAATAAATTGACATTAGTTGAATGTATCAATTCGTTCGGATTATCATGATGGCGACAGTCGGATTGAATGAATGGCTTGAATTACAGTTAAAAAATCAATTGGTGATAGAAGCACCAAACGGATGTATTCGTTTATACATGAACATGAGTTTTGTCTTCAATTTCCTTCTTGTATCATCACATACAGCCACTTTCGAGGCTACATGATATCAAATTTCAAAGAAAGCAAAAAAAAAAAAAAGAAACTTCGGCTTCAAGCACTCTGTCGTCTTTTTCTTATTATTATGGATTATTGAAAATAAGCAAGCGATTAACCCTGGATTGATTAAAATAAGTTGATATTTTTCTATGGCTTTTTCGAAATGCAACAAAATACTAATCAATAATGCAAACACCCTTATGTTAACTTGATAGCCCGAATTGACAGCGTCAAAATCGATTATTGTACAATCATCATAATCGATATGAAAAACCCAACAAAATGATGCAAACTGACACTTGAAACAACGTTAACATCGCACATTATGTGCTATGATGAAAGCAGAAAACTCAAAATGAACTTTATCCATACAGCACAATCAGTCCTATTGTGTCAAAAAAATCCACAAAATGCCAATTGCAGTTGAAGTATTGGTGAGAAAAATCCCTTGCGGCATCGCAACATTACACATTATTTTTGACATAGAGATTATGTTTCTTGAACATTTTCAACTTGAAAATGCATTCATGAATGAGAATCATAATGTTTGTTTGATTATTGAATTGATGGTAGCCTGAAGCGATGAAATCATTAAAACGTCACCATATACGATTTGGTACTTTATTGCAAAACTGTACAAGCGGTTGCATGGTTGCCAATCGGCATCAGTCATCAATTTCGACAGTTGTTTATCAAACATCATATTACCGTGATAGATGGCATTTCATTTGGCAAAATTGTAACACAAGTCATACATATAAATTGGCTAGTTGCCTAAGTGTCAAGTATACGCATTCCAGCTAGATTGCTTTGATGGTAAGTGATCAAAAATTTATAATTTACTACTTGACAACGTAGTGAAGTTTATAACAGTAAATGAACCCCGTTCGGTTACCATAGCGGCAAGTAGAGAAGAACAAAAAAATGAAGTAAATATTAGTTTAAGTTCACTCACTACTCAAAGTGAAAATCCTTGGGTCGAGCATCGTTCAAAAAACTGTTTTGTAGATTGAGCTCAATATGAGAGAGTATATACAATGCACAATGTTGACACACAAAATCAAACAAAATGAGAAAAATGAATCCATAATCTCTTCTTCTCTGGTTTTGTAGGTAAAAGTGTAGGTAATAATCAGCAAATCAAAACAATGACGCTACTCGGTTATGCTTTGATAGACACGCGCGTGTTTTTGTTATTGTTGTTGCAGCTGTAACCAAACAGGAGACATGAACACAGATATCGAACGAAAAAACGAGTGAGAAAGAAAGAGAACATGAGATAGAAAAAGCTTTTTAAAACACGGAGATATATTAAAAAAATATACCGTGGAAGAGGTACATATGTTCAATGTGAAGTGCATTAGACGAAATGAAAAGAATTCTTCTTGTTTACTCAATAGCAAAAGAGAATGTACTCGTACATCCGTTATCAGGATTTCGTTTTTATTTTTTCAGTAAGGCTTTCATATGATATAATTCATGCTCTTGTTGATGCTTTTCGTACTATTATGTAATGGCTTACATCTGATTCTCTTTTCGTTTGAAATAGCTTAAAAAGCATGAAATGCAAACATTTGTATGTTACTTTAGACAAAAATCAATTCCATTCACCGATCTAGCAACACATTTTTAATTGCACAAAATGCAAACTTCAAGCGATCATCTTTCAATGGGTTAGTACCGTTTACATTGCCACATGGGTAAGTGTATAATGTAACATGAAAAAAATTTCAATTCAGAAATCTAAATTAAAACCAAAGAAGATTCTTTCCTTCCAATGATATATCACATAACTCTGTGTCTAGATAACTAGTTTGAAATATCCAACAAAATTCCAATTTCCTTTGTATTTTGTCCGAGCTGATGAGTAATTTTGTTTTCACATTTCATCGCAAATGAAACGGCCTTTTTTACGGCCATATCTGTGATTCATTCAGTATTACAGTGGCTGGTTCTTGGTTATGATTTTGACGGTTATTAACCATTTATGAAATAATCAACTGCCGCAGTGGTCCGATGATACAGTTTGCTCATTCAACATTGAATCAAATGTTTTGCTTTGCTTTGGAAGTGGATTTTGCTTTTAATTTACCGCATCACTTCTTCAGAACATTGGTTGGCATGCGTAATATATATTTCAGAGCAATAATCCGACAACAACAATATTCGGAAATTAAATTCAAAGAAAAAACCACTCGAAAAATATAGCCGAAGAAAAAAAACTTCAGATCACAAAAAATGTTTCAAGCAACAAAAAAAAACACAATTAATCTGGTTCGCTCTGTAGCATGGGCCATTTTTTTCTTTTCTACAAATGTAAATATGACTTTTGAAGGTCATTTACGGTGCAAATAATAGAATTTTTTCTTGAGAAATACGAACGAATATACTAATTTGTGTATTCAACTTTCAAGTAGAGCTCAATGAAAAATCATTCATGTGAATGAGTTTTTGCCGTGACTGAGTGCATTTTGAATTATTTGGATTAGCATACTTTGTTATCTTGAATTCGTAAATTTCTTCAGAAACTTTTCGCTAAGTTGTAATTGTTTTAATGATTTCTATGTATAATCATATTGGGCATTAAGCATGGGATACTTGTTTCAGAGTTTGACGACATTGTCATAAGTTTTCGAAGGGAAAATTCTTGAAGCGATATGATTGCAAATGCATGCGGGTGCATAGTAAACATAAAGACACATCTTAAATAAAATGATTTTGTAAATTTTATACGAAACATTCAACCAGCCCGAAACGATTACCATTCGCATTCGTATTTTGCATTCGTGCACGTCTTCAGTCTTATCGCTAATGAATTATATGACTGCGCAGAGAACATTTTGTGGAATTTGAGCCACTTATAACTGAAATCGATTGGCTGAAGTGGCTCAATGAGCCTTATCCTTCTCCAATGAAATCATTAAAATGAATTGCTTCATTTCTGGTACAATTTTAGTCGAACCAAAATGACCTCGTTAAACTTTTCGCCGTTTTGTTTAAACAATGCAAGAATGAATGAAGTGTGCAGCAGCACACACACAGAGAGAGAAAGAGAGAGAGAGAGAGACACCAGATGAAGATGAAGATGAAGAATATGAAACCGAAGAAAAAAAACAAGTGCCCGGCATACAATTTTGGTTTATATCGGCTTAAACGATAATAGTTCCTTCGAAAGATTAACAGGAAACTTAAGTTTTCATTTGAAATCACGTTCGCATTGAACGAACAAATCTGAGAGCGGTTTATTCTCATTAAAACTACAAAAGTTTTTTTTTTTTTTATCTGAAATATGAAAATTGAATTTGTTGCCAGTTTGGAAACAAGAAATCTACTGGGACGTTTGCAAGCTCGCCAATATGTACATTGTACTAGAAGCTGAAAAAAAAGAAGAATAAGAAGAAGAAGAAGAAAAAGAAAGAGAGAGAGACATTGAGGCATTGAGAGAAAGTGAAAGGACGAGAGAGAGACACATTGTGGCATTGAGAGAACGAGAAAGAGAACGGGAGGCAGAGATAGAAAGAGAGAGAAGAGGCTATGAGTTGTGCTAGCATGGTCGGAAACCAATTTTATTGGATCGATTGATTTTGTGGGCGAGTGATTAAAAGAAGTTTTGTTGGAAAACTTTTCGAAAAGTAACCAGCTACATCAAAAACTTTCGACAGTATCGATCATTTTATGGTATGAGCCAAAAAAAAAAAATAAAAAATAAAATAAAAATGGTAGTGGTTGAAAATAGCTAGCGAAATTTAAACGGTTAACCAAACCAAACCAAACCAAACCAAATGATTTGTGCATTGTATGTGTGCTCCAATTAATGGTTCCAAAATAATGTTTTCACGCCCAAGGATATTAAAATACAAATTTGATATTCTGAATAACTAAAACCACAATTCATCCATTTCGAAAATACATAATATAATTCGATAGAAATTTTCGATTTGCCACAAATTTTGTCATTTGCAAACAATGTTGATGGAATTTATTATTTTGTTTGGAATTTGAGTGTAATAAATATTTTATCACGAATGAGGGCGAATCGAAGTAAAATAGCATAGAAAAATGCTTGCGGTTAATCGAAAAATATTGACGGAAGCGCACGTAAAATCATTGTGGTATGAAAATCGAAAACGATGACATCAATAAAAATAAAAAAAAGAAAAATAGAAGTGAGCATCAAGTAATGATAAGAATGGCAATAAGTGATGTTTACTATTTTTCGTTCAAATATTCATGCGCTGTCAAAATATGGTAAAAGCAACGAGCTCATAATATTGATGAAAGCATTCGATCAATATGATTCAATGCGAGTGAATCTGCTGCAATGGAATGTTGCAAAAAAAAAAAAAAAAAAAAAAAAAAATTGAGTGAGACATGAGCGATGAGAGAGCAACGGGAACATATTAATGTCTATGCATGAAATTGTCGATACATCGAATTTACTAGCGAACAACTCATTGAACAACGTGTTCGATATCATGTTAGTTTTATTGGTTTTGCTCCGCAGGCAATTTCCGTCTGCTACTATCGAACAATGTTTTTAGCCAGTATTTTGGCGCCTGGGCCGTATGCTTGTACACTTTGTATTCGATTTCCATCAAAAATATTACCAAACTGCTGTATACTGGCGCTTCCTATGATTTTCATATTTATTACTATTTTTATGAAATTGAACATAGTTGAGCACATTTGTTCACCGTACGAAAAAACCCCCGGTGCCGATACCATTATTTTCATACAAGCAAAATGTGAAAATATTTTGTGCTATTGTTATCTTTATCCATGCCATTATATTTTCATATTTTCAGCAGTGATTTTTTTATGAGTATTTCGCTTTCATCTTTTTAACATCATTCATGTTACATTTATGTATATGAATGTATTGAATTGTATGAACGCGAACGCGAGTATGCTATTGCATTCAATCGATAGAGATTGCTTGCGATGATGTTGTTTTCTATTCGACTATTCATTTCGTTGTTGATCAATTCTTTTCATGCATTAGAAGAATAAGCATGAAATAAGAAAGTAATTCAAATCACTAAAAGAAGAAAAAGAGTAATTTTATGTATTGTGTTATCCATTTGAAGTATAAACATCAAATGAGATGCGATGCGATGTGATGCGTTGCTCTGCCATTGACATTTTATTTGTTTATCAATTTTAGTTGTTGACTTTACTGACAAAGAGAGCATCGTATGTTATTGAAATTTCTCCGAAAAAAAAGAAAGAGAGAGAAAGAGAGAGAGAGAGAGTGAACGGAAAAAAATGAAATTTTTATTTGTATGCACGGCTGTCGAATAATCATTTAACTATTGAAAAATGGTACAACAAAAAGAATAGTTCTTTCATTCCGCTTATCTGTTCAACTCTCGACAATATTGCCATTGTTATTATACGAAAAAGGGAAAAAATCGATGACACTTTGATATTGACGAATAAGAAAAACTCTTGCTCTCTCTCTCTCTCTCACTCACTGTGTGTGTGAATTGTGTTCAATACACTATCGTCATAGATAAAAGTGCCTATATAGTGTCGATAAAATAAACTAAAAGCCAAAGAACATATTTGAAGTATGCGAGAGTTATGTGAGCTGGTAGTGTACACAATAGAATGCCTAACAACGACTGTAATCCTTCGAGAAGAGAGAGATCAGAATCCATTACATGGAAAAATTTACAATAACATCATCATCATCATCATCATTGAATGTCGTTGTCATAGCCATCGTTGTCTGTGATATGCAGCATCTTAGAATCGATTGCATGGAAAAATGTTCAAAACTCTTTTTCTCCATTTCATTTGGATGATCGCATTCAATGCAAGGAACTCATCTTAACTCTTTGGAGAATGTGAACCAAAGACGTGAATAAAATTGTAATGGACTATGGCAAAAATTGTGAAAGCCACCGAAATTACATATTGGTCGACACCACCGACAAAGCCATTTCATACGCTGACCGACTTTATAATGTCTCATGCATGCATTTTACCATTTTCCGGATAATATTTATCACACCGAAAAATAACATCATCATCATGTTTGATCAATATTCTATATTTTACTATTTTTTGTATTGAAATAAAACTGGGGCTCTCTTGAACACAACAAACAAGCATATACAAATTGCCAAATGAACCAGAAACTGGACATGAACAGTTGTTGTAAACTGCCTTTATGTGTGAATATGGTCAAATAAAACTTTAATTTATTGTTTATCTTTGCAATGAACGAAATACGCTCGAGACATACTCGCATACATTGTACCCATGGTCCCACACACACATACACACACACACGTGACTCATTCCCTTGCCAACTCACACCACTTTAATGGTTGGATAGAAATTTGCCATCAACTCTGCATTTTCAATTTGTTTAAAACTTCGAAATGTACGACTGATGCGACACCCATCGCATTCACAAACAATCGCAACATAACACATATGAGATTGCAACATCGTTTCTGTGGAAAGTTTTGCGGAGAAAATTGAATATGTTGTGTGTGTGTGTGTCCATGTATTGTCATTTCTGGTGTCTTGTTGTTGTTAGTGATGGTGTCGATAAAAAATGTGATATGGTAAAGCATTTCTCTCGCTCTTTCTCTCTCTCTCTCTCTCTCTCTCCCTCTTTCTCTTTCGCTCTTTCGCTCTCTCTTCCTCTTGCTTTGGTTCGAATATTTTGGTTTTTGTGGATCTCTTGTGGCACATATTAGATTTCTACACTCTTAAGTATTTTAGTATTTTTCTAGCCGAATTCGGTATTGTAAACTGATTTAGCTGAAATACAGATTATACAGTACTACTGTAATCTGTACGACAGCTAACTTCATATTAAGGCAAATTTTTGATTTAATATGAAGTTAGCTGTCGCACGGATTACAGTAGTAATGTATATCTATATTTCAACTAAATCAGTTTACAATACCGAATTCGGCTAAAAAAATACTAAAATACTTAAGAGTGTAATGTTACAAAAACACATTCTTATCGCATCCACAAGCATAACCATATTCTTAAAATTGTACATTCGCTTGGTTTCGCACACTCTCTATCTATTTCTATTCACTCTGTTCCTCTTTATCCGTTATTCTTCTGTAGTGTCAATTTCCCAATTGTTGTTTATATATCAACATATATTTTGCCAAAAAAAATCTAAAATTTTAAATGATTTTTTGCACGACCAACCAACGACAATTCAGATTCAATTTTAAATCGGTTTGTATTTGGTTCATTTGACTTGACTATTTTTCTGCTGTCATTCAAACAAAAATTACGTTTCATTCTCGTTCGATTTTTCTTCGGGAATAAGTTTTAGTCAGTAATAAGTTGAAGACATGGTAGAGAGGAGAAAAAAGCACCACTTAAGTGCTACGACGTATGTGTGGGAGTATATATATGAGAGTGGGAGTTAGTTAGTGAGTGTGTGTGTGTGTGTGTCAGGTTTAGTTTCTGTTCGTCTGGTAAAACTTTTCGCGTTCCCTCTATTTTTCATTCTGTCTCTCAGATTTTTTTTATTTAAAAAACTCTCGCAAAACTTCCTTAGTGCGCTATATTCATTTTGGATCGAAAATGAAATTGGAACTTTGTTCAGATTAAATTGATTCAATTTAAAACTGAATGAAAGAAATATGATTTGATTGTTTTCCTGAAATTTAAAAGTTGGTTTTTTTTTCGTCGTTCAAGTTTGCAAGCACATACGATTACCAATCACCCAAACTATTATAAAGTTAAATATCACTGAGAGAAAATATTGAAAAAGCCAAAAAAAAAGAAAAAAAAATATTTTTATTCGCAATTTTAAGACTAGGTTTAATATTTTGTTTTTATTGATTCATTTTACAATCGATTTTCTGAATCTTCGGTTAGCAAATTAAGTCAAAATCCCGTCTTCCTGGCAACATTTCTTTCTCTGCAAATGGAACTGTGTGCACTCAGCTCGAGCGCAGCAGTTGAAAAGGGATTTGCGATTGGAACGAAAAAAAAAAAAAGAAATATATCAATTCCCATACCGTCAAATGAAGCATAAAAATGCTCAAGTTGTGGAAGGAATATATTTGTTGTGAGAGAAAAAGAAAAGCTGAAATGAAATCTGTAAAATTTTGTTCAAGTTAAAAACTTCAATAATCGAAATACCGTCGAAACAAATGAAAAAAAAAATGATAGAGAGGCGTAGAGTCTCATGAGTAAATGTTGAAATAAATTTTTTATATTTCGATATGTTTCACAGCAAAATATCTGTGTCTGTTTTTTTTCTTCTTCGTGCTCATTCAATGAATTTCATTGGAAAATGGTCAAATCACTTTTTTAATGCACACAAATTCGAGCTATTACTATGCGTAACTGTTTCAAATTGGATTTATTTTCTTCAAAATTTTTTTCTTAATTCAAACATGTTTTTTCTTAAAATTTTTATTACTTTTTCCCATCTCTCAATGTCTATTGTTAAATGACTATGCATTGAAAGACCATCGCGCTTCAATGGCGGTCGAATTTAAACGAACGAACAAAAAAAACTGTATAAAATGGATTGTTATGAGGAATTGAACGTACAAAAAATTATGACATTCACTTTTCTTTTTCCATTATTTTGTTTTCATGTCAGTTACCATTAAGCTATATGCCATTCCATACCAAAGCCATACCATGTCTGTCAATGCTCGTTGTTCGTATAATTGTCATAATTGAAAATGTCTTAAGCGATAAAGTCAGAGATATAATTGGAATAAATGAAAAAAAAAAAATGGCTATAATTATGTTGAACTAGTTAAGTGGGACAGAAAGGAAATTTTTGAGTATTGTACAAAGCTTGAAATGAATCCGAACATGTGTTTGAAATGGATTTTTCTTTTATATTTTCAATGAAATTTTACTTTAAATGAACTTCATAAAGTTCAGAGACATCAAATGTAATTGAGTTGTCGTGCGACAGAAAAAAAAAACCCTTCAATAATAATATAGAATTAAATGGTTTTTTTTTTCTGTCATTTTCATTTCACATCAAAATCAAAACTGTTCTCTTTACATCAAAAGTTAAGAATCATGTCAAAAACTTTGCATACCATCTAGCTAGTCTAATCCATTGAAATTTATTTCTATCACCAACTGAAATTTCTATCGTAGACACAATTATTTCTCCTATGGCTCTTTGAAACTTCCGTTGCATAACCATGTTACATGTGTTTGACTGGTAAGTTTTTGGTGCGATATTGATAAGTCGAACTTTCTAATTGTATAAGTTTTCGGAAAACCTTTAACAAATCTCCGAAACAGTGCTATCAGATATGCATGTGTGTTTGTGTGTGTGTGTTTGTATGTGTGTGAATGATTAGATCAGCAGGAGTTGAAATGTAAGCAATTGTCTATGTGCGTGCGTATATGTATGGTGGCTGATAAATAGAGGATTAAAACTCATTTATGGATATTTTCACACATCAATCCATTTTGACAATGTTGTACGTTTTATGGTTTTGTTTTTCGAATTAAAGAACAAGTGATGAACAACGTCAAAACCATATCGAATAGATAAAAACCACAACTTGAGAAATTGAAAATGGTTGATGCGTATGCTGCACATATTAGTTCTTATGTCTTTAAGCCGTTTTAAGGCCATAAACTGTCATTAGATGAAAAAAAAAAAAAAAACCAACCAACCAACCATTGCCAGTACAATAGGTCACAGTCATTAGTTTCGATAATACTGAACAAAGCTGATAACTATGGAACAGTGAATCTGCAGCATAAGCAAGATAACAAACGCATTTTCATTCTCTTTCTCCCTCTGTCTTTGTATCTTTCGATTATATTTTTTTATTATGTATTTTCTAATTAAACCATCACCGAATTTTCGTTCTTTTCACTTCCGTTATATTGAAAACGTCAGAGACAATGAGCTTGCTTCGAATTTTGGCGGTTAAATTCTTTTTTGATTGAATAAACAAAAGAATCTCCGAAAGTGCCCATGGATTTAGATGAAGACCCCAACATTTCAGAGATTTCCGCAATCGCACCCGAACAAATACACACACACACACACACACACACACACTTCTACGCCACCGAAAACAATTTCTATTTATCGAATTACACACTAACACAGAGCGAGAGTGTTTTAGTAAAATCGGAAGCGACGTGCCATTGAAGTGTGAACAAGAGGAAAAATCGAAATGATTCAAACAAAATACGGATAAAACATCAAATCACACTTTATTTTCGCTTCATCTGTACAATGATGATGGCTCAGTGGCTATGTAAATGGATGACAGCATCAATCTTTTTACGGCAAGGAATTAAGCGAAAAACATTTTATTTGTAAGAAATGTATAGATTTGGTTTCTGTCGCATTTCATGGGTAATAGAAAAATCGTAACTTGCCACTATAATATCGATCGAAAATCAAGAAACGAAATCGTCTACATTGGTATTTATTTTTGTAAATGTATATGTATGTGATGGGCATTAAGAAAATGCCTTAGTGAGATGTGCCACAAGTAATTTCTGCTTTTTTCTTCTCATTCATTTTCTCTTGCTTTCTCTCACTCACTCTCTCTCTCTCTCTCTCTTTCTCTTTCTCTTTCTCTTTCTCTCTCTCTCTCTCTCTCTCTCTCTCTCTCTCTCTCTCTCTCTCTCTCTCTCTCTTTCCCTCTCACTCTCTCTCTCTCTGCTTCGCCACTCTCATTGACTCATTCTCAATGTCGTATTCATACATTTCGGACGGTTTGTACGGGATTTTTATTGGCATTGTTGTTGTTTAACGCCATGGAAATGCGACATTTTATTTCCCATTTTTATGGAAATGGAATGTGTACGTACATGTAAAGCTGTAAAAGCATTCAAGCAAAATAAGGAATTGTTTGTTTGTTTTTTTTTTTTTCGGGTGACGGTTCCATTTGCTTGTACTTCTCTAGCGTGCGCACACAGAAACATATTACGCATTTTATGGTTGTTTTATATTTAATGTTACTTTGTCAATGGTGATGAGCGAACCGGATGTTCAATCAATGCTGCTACAATCGCGTGTTGTCTCAAACACCTCACACGTATGTATGGTATCACCTTAGAATTTTTTGTTTTTTTGTTTTTTCGTTTTGTTTTTGGTTTTGGATAACACTCGCTTTGTGATTTCTTTCCTCACATTTTCGTTTTCAACACAATTTTAATCAGACAAAGCACACCTTTTCTTGATCATTGTCAACAACAGCAAGAACAAAAAAAAAAAATCAACCATTCATTTTGAAAGGAAAACACGATTCTGATAAATATTTCATATGGAATTGGTCGTAAATGAATGACAAATAAAAATAATAGGCCAATGAAACAAGTACAACAAACAATCCAAATATAGAAAAGAGTTTACCACCGAAAAATCGACATCGACAAATGTGTTTGAATATATGTATGTATATATGTTCCAGTAAATCGCATACAGTTCGCTATGGCCACGTTCAATATACGTGTAGATGGGCTGCTGGCAAACGGTAAAGCAGACAATAAGCCAAATGGAGCAAAATCAAATTTATTTTCTCGAATATGGTGTTGGAACGTGGTGTGACAAAATATATCAGAAGCCAAACACATATACACAAACACACACACATACACGGCAAAAATCGAATTTCAAGAGATAGAATGGAAAAAGGTTTGAAAATCGAAAAACCAAAAGTCCTAATGTGGTTTTTGCGAAACGGTTGAAGGAAGTCGATTGATTTCGGTTTTTTGTTTTTTTTTTCTTTTATTTCGTTCATTCGGTATGAATTGGCTGTAAGTGTGTATGTACCTTCAACTCTATAATAAACGATTCATCTATCTAAATGCTAAACAAGGGATCCGGGTGCAAATTGAATGCATTGATTTCAACATCTGCAGCGTCGCTTGACCAAAGCAACAAATAGAACACTCGCTTTTTTTTTTTGTTTCACTACTTTCTTTTTCAGCATAGATCGTGCTGCCGTTTAAAGCCATCATGTGTGTGTATGGATGTGTGTGCGTGCGTGTGTTTTATGTAATCGTGATTGAATTAGTGGGTGTTCACCCAATGACTTGACTATTTATGTGCTACAATGGCCAGCTGCAAATTTGTGAACTCTGTCTCGAACTGCGCAAAAACCACAAAAAAACATTCAACACAGCTTGCATTTCATAGATTCAGCAGAGTGGAAGCCAGAGTTGAAGCACATAACACTTTCGTTTTTTACTCTGTATTTCTTCATTTAACCCGATAGTTTCTATGCTTTTTTTTTTCATCATTCTATTGAATAACTGTGCCGTTTGTTTTCATTCAATAATATTGCTGAATCGACGATTTCTCTTCTATTATTAAGCACAAATACAATGGAGATGGAGATGATGCAAAGTAAAAAAAAAAGTCTTAAATATCAGGCTTGCATTCCTTTATCTCGGGCTGAAAAGTCGTGCCATCTCACACTTGAATTTGTAAGCAATTCTCAAAGCAATTGGACCATGACCAATTAGTTTAGTGTATTTTTTTTGCTCTCTCTCTCTCTCTCTCTCTCTCTCTCCTCAAGTACTGTTTGCCACTTGATTTTATGAATTGGAATCCGTTGCTTCAGCACGATGCAGTCGGCATCGATCGTTGGCTCGTGTAATAAAGAAAAGAAAAATTTTTTTTTTTACACTAACCTGAAAATCCCATCCAATTTTAAGTTCAATCGAATGAAAACAAAGACTTGGCTAATAAATTTTGGAACGCTTTCACTTGAAAAACAAAAAATGCATTCGTCATTGTCAACCGGAAATTTGTCGAGAAGTACCGAGAAACATAAAATTGTCGCAATGGCACAATTTTCTTTCGTTATTTGCCGTTTGTGTGTGTGTTTTATTTTTTTCTTTATTCCAAACTGCAATGCGAAATTGCTTTTATCACCGAGATTCTTTAGCAAAACGCACCATTTCGACAAACACATTCAATTTGCTTAAGACCACATTTTTGCATCAACGAAAATAACAACAACAAGAAAAATAACACGTTTTATTCACATTTAGATGAAAGAAAGAAATATGGTGAAAAAAAGCAATGCGAAAAGAAAGGAGCATCAGAAAATGAAATTATTTCTAGATGGGGAAAATTTTTTTTTTTTCGTGTTCACTTCATGCATTCATTATCTCATAATCGTAATTCAATTGAAGCCGCGTTTTTTTCTTCATTCAATTTCTTTTTTCTCTGGAAATTTCCTTCTTTCTGTTTCTCTCTCTCTCTCTGTCGCTCTCTCTCTCTCTCTCTGTGTGTCGCTCTCTCTCTCTCTCTCTCTCTCTCTCTGTCGCTCTCTCTCGCTCTCTCTGTCACTCTCTCACTTTTGCTCTCTCTATATATCTGTATGTCTCTCTTCCCTCTTCCCTTTACCCCTTTTGCACATGTTTCGGCGCATAAGTCTGTGAATAAAAACCGATTCAAGAGGAAAGCCATGAGAAAAGGTCTGAATTTTTATTCTGGAATTTAAATATGATTTCATTCATTTTCACATCGTCGTCAATTTTTTTTTTCGCTTCTCCCTTTCATCCTGCTGTTGTGTGAATGAAATGCGGTACTTGAGTGGAGCAAGTGAAATAGAATGTTTTGCATTGCAGACACAGGCAAAGTGACAATATCGACAAGAATGAGAAACGAAAATGTAATGAAGTATGTAAATTGAATTTGTTACTCAGCTACAATAACAACAAAGTCATCGTAGCTAAATTTTCACACACACACACACAAACACAGTGAACAAGCGAAAGAATTTGATATGCCATGTGAGAGGGACAGCTAAAAGAGAGAAGAAGACGAAAAAAAAAAACTGAAATTGCAAGCGAAATGAAAATCAGACGATGGAAACGGAAATGATTTGTGATTTTATTTTTCGATGTGTCATTTTTTTTCTTTTTCGTTTTGCTCTTCAAGTATATATATTCATTTTGGCTAGCGTCCTTGTGGATTGTATGAATGTGTTTTTAGTGTAGGTAACGCCCTTTTGATTGTGCTGTATAGCTGAATTGTAACCACTTGAAAAAGTGCAAAATGCATGAAAATTCCAGTGGCAAATTGCTATTGAAATGGAACTGTATGTAAATCACTAGATTTTCCGCTTTATATTTTCGACTTTTAACATTGCTTATCATTGGAACAATGTGCGAAAACCATATTTCCGATCTTTCTGAGTTGTTTTTTTATTTTTCGTTTTCTTTAACTTTTTCATTTCTGGTTTTTATGCTTCTGCAGATACAATTTTATCATATTTTCTTTTTATTTGTAACGAAAAGGAAAAAAAGATGGAGCACAACCAAACGGAAGACTTGCTTGATTGGATTTTTCACAACCAAAAACTCTTTTGAGACCAACCAATTTCGATTTCGATTTTATTGACCGAATTAGGACGTTATTATTGTCAATCACAATGTTTTTGTAAATGTAATTGACCTCAGGCAAGTCTATCACTCTTTTTCTCATTTCCGATGGAATTTTAATAAATTGTAGCCAAACACCCTCTTTGACTATAATTTTTCTTTTTTTTTTTTTTCTTTCTTTTACTTTTGACAGCATTTGGTCAGCTTATTGTGAATGAGATTAATAGTTTGGAATGTCGGTGATTTTATATAAAAAAAAAAAAAAAACAAACCGCTGCAAAGAGGATGCTAAATAAATCTCATAAGAGGATTTTCAATTTGGCATCCATTGGGTATCAGTGAGATTAAAATTCTATCGACAATTTGAGTTTCGTTCGGCAGAAATTTGGAATATTCTCGAAAAATTAACCACGAGATAAACGTAACCAAAGTATCCTTAAAACTCAAACAAAAAAATTGTTGCTACTTTTAATTGTGACATCCTTTCGCACGATCCATGCGAAAAAGAACGAAGAAAAAAAGGAAAAAAAAAAAAATCGAAAATAAATTTTGAAACAATATGAATCAAGTGAATCTTGTATGTGGGAGTTTAAAACGAGTTAGTGTTGATTGTTATTCAATGAACTAAAGGTCAGAAATGTCATTAATTACCGATTTTTTTTTTTTATTTCTTAAATACAAAAATTCGTGCATTTTGTTCATTCAAATTCGTTGGGCTAAGCTATGTCTAGAACGGTTTTGTTGATACAAGATTTAACCAATTGCATTCAAACGAAAACAATTAATTTTCTCTACGCCATTGGACCGGTATCTTTGTCAAATCGAAACCCCAACTAAGTTCTATATATCATTAAAAACGAAAAACATGAAGTGAGTATTAAGACGCCGAAACAGACCAGAGCAAATGAAATTCGATTCAAATTATCTATACAAAACGATGTACAGAGAAAAAAAAAACGGTTTTCGTCTCAAATTTCTCATTTTATCACTAACGTACCATAACAAGAGAAAGAGAAAGACCGAGAAGAAGGAAAAAAAAAGGTTTTAATGTAAACAAAACCATCAGCGTCATCGAAAATAAGCATACCAATTTCAATGAATTTTTCGGTTCGGGTCTATTTTTTTTTTTTTTTTTTTTTTCATTTTATATGTGTGTATATTTGTGCCTTGCTTGTCTCCGTTTTACTCTAAAGTGTAGTCACAGTGAATGGTACACATTGTTTACGCCTTTGTCTGGTGCAAAGAAGTGAAACAGAATGTTAAGAAGACAACAAAAATCCTGATTTGGATTCGAGCTATACGAACTGCATATTATTGTATAGTGTATGCGTTAAGACACTGTACGAATGAATAAATGAATGAGACGGAAAACATTTGGGTACCGCTGAGCATCAACAGGTTTTCAATTTTTAATGTTATCAAAGGCGAACGTAGCATCGTATAGAAGTCAAGCAAATGTGTCGTTGCCTTTGCCATGGTCTTGTTTTTCTATATGCACTCAGCTCTTTTTCTTCGTTACGTTTTTTCAACTCTCTCTCTCTCTCTCTCTTTCTCTCGCTTTTTCTCTCTCTACGTCTCTTTTCTCTCTCTCTCTCTCTCTCTCTCTCTCTCTATCTTTCTCTCTCTTTCTCTTCTTATTTTCGTTCAGTTAATCGTTTCGATGCTGTGAGCTCAACGCTCCGCATTCAATTTATTCGTAAGTTCATGACTCGAATGGATGGCATTTGGAACAACGCCATCATCTGTAGTGTTTATACATTCAGAAATGGTCGTTATGTCTTAAAAATCGTTCTACTCAGCGTTTCCATTCACATGCCATTTTTTGCTGTTGATGTTGCGTTTAATAGTGTTTGGCAAAACGTTTCGAGAATTTGAGATATTTGACGAATAAAAGAAACGAGTCAGATAAAAGAAGCCTTTCTCCATGTCATGCATTCTTATTTATGTTTTGGTCAACGGCATTGCCATTTCATCGTATGATTCGGTCATTTATCGTCGAAATGTTAAATCAAAACAAAAATTCTGATGGATTTTATAACCATTTTTTTTTTCTCCCAACAAAATTGCCATTATTTTCTTGCTGCGCCACAACTACAAACCAAAAAAAAAAAGAAAAAAAATTAAACGCAAAATGTAGCGAACACTAAAATTTATTTTTATCTTTGAAATCTTGATTAATTATTTAAAACACGTACACACATTACCATTTTTCCTTGCTTTTGTCGAATGAAATGGCAAACAAAATTATTTGGTGATATGTACGCTCTGTGTTTGTTTTTGGTTTTTTGTTCGGTTTTTGTTGTTTTGGCCTGCAAAACGGGAAATTCGCAATGCAAATACACAATGGTAACACTATGCTATGAAACACGAGCACATAAAATGCGTGAGATATAAATTGTTGGTTTTTGTGGTCGTTTCATGTTGGCGCTCTCAGCTCGATATTCGTGCCTCTTTTTTTTTATATACTCCACTCTCTCAATTCCTATGTATACCAAAACACCATTTTTAGTTGGAAGAAATGAATCGCATACAGATTTTTTGTCAGTTTTTTTTTAGTTCAATCTACGTTTTCATTTTATTTTTTCTTTTTTTTTCATTTTGTATGAATGGTGGTGGCGGCGGTGTTGTCGATGTTGCCGTCGTGAATGTCAGTATGATTTATATATTATTTTGTATACATTGGATGAAAAATAAAATACGATGAAATCTATGGCATCGACACCAAAAACCCACACCAATTGATGCATGCAAAAAGATGAAAGAGAGAGAGAGAGAGAGAGAGAGAATAGGCAAAACAAATTCAACGTTCGTCGCCTGACTGCAGAAAAGCCAACACTGAATTTTATATTTGCTTTAGATTATTTTCATTTTTTGGGATTTTGTATGCATGAAAATAGAGCTCACGAAAATGGTGAACTGGTGTGTCAGATAGAGAAGATTTGTATTGCTAAAAAACAGTGAATATTTTGTCTGGCGATCAATGCTTAGTGTAATCCCGTGCACCGTTTGCTAGAGTTGGGTTAAATATTGAGATTTTATGCTGTATTTGAGCCGATTTTAAACGTCTACAAACATAATCTGATCCGTTTCAATACTTTCTCTGTCTCTATTCATGATTATGTTTCCCTCTCGTTCTTTTCAATCTCTCTCGCCCTCTCTCTCTCTCTTTCTTTCTCTCTCTCTCTCACTCTCTCTCTCTCACTTATCGTTTTGCTCTCTATTTTTTGTTTTTATTGTTTACATTCATAACAATGCAAAATGAAAAAGTTTCGTATGATAGAAAAATTGTTCCATCTCGGAGGACAAGCAAAAAAAAATGAATCAAAGCGTAAACTTGCAAAAATAAACCGCAAAACATCGGCCATTGACCGTTTGTTGGTCGAAAAATTTATTTTCAATGAAAATATGAATATTTCATCGGAGTTCAGTGTTTTCTTACTAGACAGTGTGTAGATTTCTCTCTCTCTCTCTCTCTCTTTCTTTCCTTCTCTCTTTCTTTCTTTCTCTCTCTTTCTCAGACTTTTTCACTATTACCATAATCCTTTTCCAGGCCATTGCCTGTATAGCATTTGAGTAGCGAACATGTTGCATTTTCTTTTTGCGCTTGCATTCCAATTTAAAACCACAGAACGAATGTTCATTTCCACGTAGTCTTGATCTATATAAAACCACAAGAAAAAAAAAAAAAAACGAAAATCTGAACAAAACCACAACCGGTATAAACAAACTGAAATAATTTATATATGTTGGCTAGTTATTGGATTTAAATCTTCGTCATCATCGTCGTCGTCTTTGTTTCACATTTGGAATAACATCAGCATGCATACTCGTTCATTCGTTTTTATATATTGTTATTTAGTGTAAATGGATTTTCGATATTCTCATTGCTCAGTGACTTAATACGATGTTTTGCTTACAATTTCCAATTGCCAATTTCCAATTGAACATAATGCTCAAAGTGACCATTTGCACAACTTGACCGTATCAAATCTTGCGATCCCGATTTAGCTACAACTATTTATGGTTGTTCAGGTTATTCATTCGAAGACTAAAAGAATGACCTAAGGAGGCATGGTGAAAGAGAGAGAGAGAGAGAGAGAGAAATGGGAGAGAGAAAGAAAGAGAGCAAGAAAAATGCCACTGAATATATTGAATAGAATGCCGGACTATTGACGCGATATCCAAGCCTACGGCTTTTCAATCGGTATAAGCCTCGAAATCAATATTTAAAAGCCAATCAGTTTGTTGTTAGGATTTCTTTCAATTGTGTATGGTGAACGACGATACGAGTCTTTTTCCGTCAATTCCTTTACTCGATCCATGCTCATAAAATATTTAGTTTTACTGCTCTGTTTGTATTTGTGGTTTAACCACACAAACCAGTTTTCGTCGCGTTATACCGTCGGTAGATATACGATACAATCGCTTCGATACACTACGTTTACGTGCCGTCTTTTTTTTTTCGTTTTCTATCCCTCTCAGATATACAGAAAGATATTAAGAGAATACACATATTAATTTATCTCTGTCTCGCTTAGTTCGTGCTTCGTTCAACTGGCTATTGTTTACTCTTTACCGATATACTCGAAACTCACCGACCAGATTTTAATAATTTCTCGTTTCTTCATTGATATAATCTCTGTGTGTTCGCAGCGGCAATTGCCTGTTTCTCTCTGTCTCTCTTTCTCTCTGTCTCTTTTTTTTTTATTCAGAGATTTGCCCAGTACGTACAATTGGTTGGTCGGTCGGTTGGTTGGTTGGTTGGACGATCGGTCGTTTCCTTTGGCATGAATGCTTGGAGAGCAGAATCTAATTTAGTATTCCGTTTTACATTCACTCATTGAATGGTGAACGTGTGCAAGCAAGACAACAACAATAACCAAACAATGATGCTTGCTTGTCGATGTGTGTTGAATGTTACCATTAATGGTCATTTTATGCGGTAATTGTTGATTAAACAGTGAAACCAATCTAAAATGTTGCTCACAATAATGAATAAATCATATCGAGTTTGTGTTTTTGCCACATTTCCATCGATGCTTCCAAGCCACGGTACAACGGCTAAAAATAATCTTATCGTGAGATGAAATGTTTTTTTTTTTTCTTTTCCTTTCTACTTGTCATAAGTTCGATTTTGTTTCGTTTCACTTTAGGCCATTTTCACTGTACATTGACTTTGTTCGATTTGTTTCGTTTTCTCGCCGCAAGATACACGCGCTAACACGTATCGTGTGATATTCCATTATGTGTATGAGGTAATATTCAACAATTTTATGTTATGCAGCAAATGACGATGTATAACAACATTCAATAATTCGATGATCAGCCCGGATATTAGAATTGTATGGCAAAAATTGGCCTCGAAAATGCTTTTGTCCATCAAAAAGCAACAGTGTAAACACCAATAATGCCCTCAAATGAAGAAAAGAAAAAAGAAGAAGAAGAAGAAGAAGCAAATGAGAAAAAAACCTAACGTGATACGTGACGGAAGAGGAAAAAATGTCTTTATAAATATAAAAAAAAAAAAAAAAATGATGCGGCAATAGCGTGGCCACGAACGCGAAGCAATGCAAGATTTATCGCATCATTTATAGATGATGTTTTTATTTAAGGCGATTTCTCCAGAGGAATTAAATATGAATCATTTTTATGATACAAAGTACTTGGGCTGTATGTTCCATACCCTACATGGTGCAAAATAAATGCCACAGAAACGTCAACAATTTTTTGTTCCCTTTTACGGATAACGATTGAAATAAAAGTAAAAATATAAAAGAAGCTGAAAAAGAAGATGAAAATGGAGGAAAAAAATTGTGAGTTGTTTGGGCTGACATAATCTCTGTTTAATTATAAATGGTTGGGAGTTGAAAGGAAGCGGCAATTTTCTGTTTTCGTCAAGTCATAAAAAAAGACAATTTATGGCCAACTCATTCGATCTAGACATTTGACGTTATGCAAGACGACGCGTCTTAATAATAAAAGGATTTAGTATGTAAAAGCATAGGCAAAAAAAAAACACACACACACACACTAAACAGTATGCAAGAAATAATGAATGTCGTTTTCTCCCAGTTCTAATCAATACCAATTCCGATGTTGATGTGAAACCACAGAAACCTATGGCACATTTACGTTTTTATTTCTGAAATAAGTATAAATTATACGAATTGACAAAGTCACAATCAGAATAAGTAGACAAGTGCATGAGCAAATGAAAGAATGAACTAACGAGAAAGTATACGAACGAAGCAAAAAACACCACGAAGGTTCTTTGAAGAATTATCGTTTCATTTTGAATGGAGCTACATAAATGGAATGAAATTATCAAACAAAACGAAGAAGAGTAGTCGATGAGGTTGAATTTCTTATTCCATTACCAAAATAGGATCAAAACTGACTTGCTAACGCAATTCCGCAATGAAGAAATTTTGGTTTGCTTGAATTTTAGCCATTGGACTGTGGCAATGTATTTTGTGGCAAAGAATGAGCAAATTTGTATGTACTACGTCGTTGCATAATCTATTTCAATGGTCAAACTGAAACGCACATAGATGGCTTCATAGAAAAATGAGGAAGACAGAGAGAGAGGGCGAGAGAGAGAGAGCGAGAGAGAGAGAGAGAGAGAGAGAGAGAGAGAGAGAGAGAGAGAGAGAGAGAGAGAGAGAGAGAGAGAGAGAGAGAGAGAGAGAGAGAGAGAGAGAGCGAGAGAGAGAGAGAGAGAGCGAGAGAGAAAGAAAAAGAAATAGAGAAACTCATACTTGCGAAACTTACAAACACATCTCAAGTAATTCGTAGCTAGTTTAAATTACATTTCAAGATGGACCAAAATCAAGTAAGCAAATGGCTAGAATGTAACTCGAATGGTACAATCAAAAGGAAGAGAAAAATAGCTAAGAATAAAATACTAAGGAAAGTGCTGCAAGAGTACAAAAAAAAAAAAACCCAAAATGCCATGGGTACATTTCACAAAATACCGAAATAGTGTAATGGATCGGTGATGTTGCGATATAGTATACAAGTTAAAAGCGCATATCCGCCACAAATGTTAAAAACTTTCAGATTTCTTCTCTTTTATATGTTTCTTTCTCTTTATTTTTGCTCATTCGATATATGAACACAGTACTGTATTTGTTCGCATCGTATATAATGGAATCTATTCATTTTCTGCGATTTAACCAAACGGCAATGGAGACAAAAAGAATAATGAAAAGATGGATAGAAAAAAAAAACGCAGAATACTCAACATTATTCTACATAGATACATGCTTATCTTTATTCTTTACTCTTTAGCATTAGATTTACAGTCATCGAGTGCGACTTTTCGTCTGCAAACAATTCATCGTCGTCGTCGTCGTCGTCGTCGTCGTTCAATTCAACACACAGTTTGGCTCCATATATTATTCTCGAATGATTTACTCTATTTGGTTTATAATTTCGATATATTCGCTTTAGCATTTTGCGCTTTTTGAAAAATTGTAAACGAACTAAAAAAGGCGAAACAAAAACAAAAAAAAAAAACAAAAATGAAAAATACAAATGGAAAGAAAAATTGAAGAAATTGAATATAAAACATAAAGCAATGAGATTTAACTTGAGATCAATTGTGTGTCGTTATGGTGTATCTGATGCTTTAAATCTACTTGAATACCAAACAATATTTAATTTGCCCCGTTGTGACTTGTGTTTATATAAAGATGCAGAGGAAGTACACAAGTAATTCATATGAATTTATTGAATTTGTTCAGTTTTCACGATTTGTTGCCGCAATTTAAAACAAAGAAGAAGAAGAAGAAGAAGAAGAAGAACTGCATTGAGTAAAGTAATAAACCGATCGATACCAATTGAGATTGTGATTACAATTCACAAATGGCGACCAATCTCAATGGCATTTCATTCGTTTGTTTAGTGTAAACATAATTTTAAATTTGTATGGCGAAAGTAATGGGATCGGCATTTCGCCAAACAAAAAACTATGCAAGTAACAGCGCCAAATCAACAAAATCAACAGCAACAATAACAACAACAACAACAAAAAGAATGAAAATAAATGTAAACGCATCGTTTTTTTTCTTTTTTTTTTTTTTGTATCTTTTTATTTTCTTTGTCGTCATCGCCTGATTCTTGCTTTTGGATAAGTGCAATTTACGCAACTGACCGAAAAACTTTCCTTCCATATTTCATTATTTTGTTTTCCATTTAAAATTGAAATGAGAATTTACAATGCATTCACATAACAAACATAACAATGACTTTGGCATCAACGACTTTAACTTATGTAAATTATGATTTCTGCTTTTTTTTTATTATTTTTTGTTTGACGCTTCTTTTGATGTGTTTCTGCAACATTTTAACTTTCATTGGTTGCTCGGGACAAATAAAACGATAACACATTTCCGTTGTAAATTTCATCGTGTTTTTGTTGTGTTTTTTTTTCTTTTTGTTTTTCTTTTGTTAAGAAAAATAATGTTTGTAGATCAAACCCGAAATGAAAAAGAAAAAAACCCGAAGTGAATATGAACAAAAAGAATTTATAATATTTATGCATGAAACACGCAAATCCGTTGTAAAGAATAAACATCATGCGCTTGAGATCATTGTTGCCACTAATTTAAACCCAATGATTTAAATGACTCCAACACACATTGGTGCCACGTTATGAAATGCCTTCTTTATACATTTTTAATCAAATCAAAACGATTGAAACTCAAAGTAGAATCAAGAATGAATGATAAAAAAGATATTCACGTGGAATTTTACTTTCAAAGTTCTTTTATCAAAGAAAAAAAGGCGAATTTTTAAGAAAAAAGAAGAAACAAAAATGTTTTTAATGTTTTAACAAAAACAAAATTGAATACATTTTCCTTAAAATACGAATTGTATCGAAAAAGTTATTGTTCGTATTGTATTTAGTAACCAAGTGTTCTCATTAATAACGATTAAGCGTCAACATTCATCAAAAGTTTGAAAGAAAAACACTTTGTCAATTATTAAAATCGTTGATAAATACTTTTTCAAGGAAAAGCAATGCACGATTTCTTTTCTAACTGAATGAACATTAGTTTACCACTAATATTCATATAATAACTATATCTAATAGAAAAGTTACAGTTGAACATAAATTCTATTGAATAAGTAATGCATACTCAATGGTTTCGGTATTGTTTTACAATTAAAAAACTTTTTCATGATTGCAAAAATAGAAAGTTTTGTTAATGGAACACTAGATGAATTTTGTTTTATCTTTTTTACGATTTATTTTCATAAAGAATACACTAAACGATAGTAAATTGCCGTTAATTCATTGGAAATGAATATTTGGAAAAGTGTTTTGGAAACATCAAAAGTGCACTTCAACCCAAGCTTCATCCGTTATCCTGAATTAAACGAAAATTAATAGAAATGAAGATTATATGAAAAATAAACTAAATGCATTGCTCGTACAGGGATCATATATACGAATATTTGTTAGCTAGAGTATCCAATGGGGATTGTTTTTTTTTCCATAAATTTTCATCAAAAGAATTTAACTGTTTTAAAATTGGATATTTTGTGGTATTTACGGATTGAATTACTCGGCAAACTGAACTGATATCACATTCCAATTTGATTGGTCCAGTTCACTTAGTCGGAAGTGAAGTATTTTAACTATTTATAAACCAATATCCTCGATGCTATCGATGTTACAATTCAGAAAATTTAATAAATTTTCCTCTAACAACGAAATAATTATTTAAATCCTTATCCAATCTAAAGCTTGTTTGAAATCTTTAAATAAATATGAAGAGATTATGTAATAATTATAAATATTTATTGTAAGCATAAGTCGATAGTGTTTGGCATGAACTCAATAAAAATCCCATGAGTTAATTATGCTCATAAAATACAAAATTTATAGTAAATTATATGGTATGATGTTCTCTCTCTCTCTCTCTCGTGCTAACAATATTTAAATATTTCAAATTTTATAAATGGAATTTATTCTGAAATGAGAAGTAATTACTTGAATTACCTCTTTTATCTTCGACAAACATACGAAATAAAGAGAAGAGCTATGTTGAAGAAGAGTTAAATAAATAAACAAATAAAATGGTCGGACGGTATTTATTCTGTAGTTTTAATCATTTATTTTCCATGAAGTATATTTGAAAGAGCACTTGACTGACTTCATTCGACGGACGTTAAAAAAAGGAGAGAGAAAGAGAAAGAGAGAGAGAGAGAGAGAGAGAGAGAGAGAGAGAGAGAGAGAGAGAGAAAAAGAAAAAAGAGCATTCGCATCTAGTTTTAATTGCATTAAAAGTTTTTTTTTTCTGCTCATATTCTATGCTGTTTTATGAAGTTTAATGAGAAAATGAAAACTGAACAACAAGAATGAGAAGAATTGATTCAACAATTCACCATGGAGAAGTTGCCTGTCGAGTCGTATTGAAGTCAAACGGAATAAAATTTATATATATATATATCGGCTTGAATCAATATTTTGCGACAAATACACTTTCATTGCACTTTGTTGCACCGCAACAATGTCTACCATTGTTAAGAGTGAGAAGAATGACGGATGCTGAGCGTCGTATTTCATTCGCATTCAAGAGGCCACTTAAACTTTATGGAGTGTTTATATGCTGCCGGTCTGGTATTGCAAATACATAACAACATTCATGAATTTCAGCGTTTATTAAACGATTGCTTGACTACCACAATGGGGAGCTCGTCTGGGATTTGATTTTATGCTCTTTTCATTTTTCAACCGGCACAGCAAATTCAATGAACGAACGAACGAACGAACAAAAAACAAAAAAAAAACACAAGAAATGAACATATACATTTGACTTTTCGTGCTGTCAAATGGGTTACAGTCTGAAAATCCACAAAGAGTCACAACATCAAACAATAAAAATGCATTAAGTCAAATTAGTTCTAGTAGTTTGACAATATCGTGAAGGAAAAAAAAAAGAAAAAATAACCGAACAGAGAATATTATTTTAATTGCTTTCTCATTTGTTAGCATTCATTTGCATGTGTTAACTGCTCTATTTATTTAAAACGTAATTCAACATTTGTTGTTCTTTTATAGGCGATGTCGACATTTTTATTATTATTTTTTTTTTTTATTCTCTCGCCAGTTTCAATTAAACGGTTTTGTTTGTGGTCTTTGTTAGTCGATTGAAAGATTGAAGCGATTCAATGGAGCTGATTCTTCTTAAAAAAAAAAAAGAAAAATTTAAATCGTGCTATAAAAATCATGCTGGTCGCTTTGGTATTTCAATGATTCATATTGTCTGATTCAATCAAAACCATTTGTTGTCACAGCCATCAATTTGATGCAATAAAAATCACGTCACAGTCGATTTGTGATATTCATTTGCTTCAGAATTTTTCATTTAAAAAAATGAGGTCTTAATATCTCGTTAACGTTAATTACCATTCAAAATGAACAAAAAATACAAATTTCATTACAAAAAACAGTTTGTTCGAAATGATTTTTTTTTCTTCTTTCATTGCAAACGTTTTTTCTGATTAATAACAAAACTTCAATTCGAATGAATTTATTGCGTTCGATTTTTCAATGTAATTTGCACACTCTGATGTTTCTGATGAATCCCCATTTTTTCCGCGAAATTTTTTGCAACGTTAGTCATTGCTGCGTTAGTCATCATTGGCAGTTTCTTTGGAATTTGCGATTATTCCCAAGGTTTGCTATTATTTGAAGATAAAATTTGAAAAATATGCCAGTTCTCCTTTTATCGATTACATTCTATTTCTTCTATTGTTTGATTTTTGATTTTGAAAAACTAAAATTTGTTCAACTTGAGACTTAAAAAATTCTAAAGTAAATGAAACCACATAATTTTGTTTCATTTTGTCAGAAATATAAATATCAAGAATTTTCACGTAATATTTTGAATAAGGAAAAAAGAGGCCGTTTTTCGTTCGTTCAATATTAGATAGTGTTTATCTGTAATTTTGGATACGCAACAAGCGAGTAAAAAATACTTAATAATTTGTTGCACGGCAGACACAACATGCCATATTATAACAGAACTTTTGGTAATTTTAGACATCCAGGTTCTTGTTTCGCGCTTTCTCTCTCTCTCTCTCTCTCTCTCTCTCTCTCTCCTCTCTATCTGTGTCTCTGTCTATGTTTTCTTTTCCACGTAATCTACTCCGTTGCTTCTTCTCTTTCACACCGATGTTGACAAGAAATGTTTATTGTTATCGGGCTGTTTTTGACATGTTCACGTTTACATTAAAAATTTATGGGGATTAAAATACGGCGTTTTTCATGCATATCGTTTGCTGTCAAGTAAAACTGTTAATCTTCGAGGGCGATTGAGTTTGTTTACGTTTTCGTTGTTGTTTCTATCTCTTTCTCTTTCTCTCTTTCTCTCTTTCTCTCTTTCTCTCTCTCTCACTCTCTCGCTCTCTCTCTCACTCTCTCGCTCTCTCTCTCTCTCTTTCTTTCTCTCTTTCTCTCTCTTTCTCTTGTTGTTTCAGTTGTCGATAAATTTTCAGATAGTTCAAACCAATGTGAGTAATGTGTAATAAAGCGTTACCAGTTTGTTATTTAAACGATAATACGCCTTGAATATTTAGTGCCAACGCATTTTTATCGGCTTGTTACTGTACAGGTATTATATACGGAAATGTGATATATGCGGGAGGAAAATGCAATGACGGTATCGAATTTAACAGATGGTGCTAAATAACATATTTGTTTCGTGGAAGAGAAGAAAATTCTAAATTGGCCATAAGGCAAATTTAAGCATGAATAGAAGATTCATAGCTGACTGTGTCAGCAGAAAAAGAAAAAAAGAAGAAGAAATATAACGAATTTATTATGAAAAGAGCGTCGAATGAAACCCAAACGGCGACTAGACGATTCGTCAAAAGCGGCCACTTTTTGCCAGATCAACAGAAACCATTTAATGTCAATTCCAAACATGCATTCATGAATTATAACGGGCATAATACGAAAAAAAAAAATCTACTGTATCATTTTATGTGTCATTGTGTAGCTCATAATTTATTCGTTTCAATTTATATCGCTTGACAAAAAGACACGAAATGAACAAAAGAATTTGCGTTTTTTTTTCTTCGTTTCAAAAGAAAAAGAGCACATGAATTTGGCCATTGCAATTCTCAATGACGTATTGAGGTTACTGGCTCACATGATGGAAATCATGTCGAAAAGATTTTTTAAAAATTATTGTATTGCCTCTATTTCATAGTTCGAATAATTTGTTTTATTGCTATTTTCAACTGGCACACAATCAAAATGGGGATTTCTATGGTTATCGATTGAAACATTCTCGACCGCAGCCAAGACAATGGATTCAAAATAACCGTTATAAACATTCCGTTCTAATCGTAAGTGACTGTTATTTTGCTTTAATTGATTTTTCAGAATGCCAATGGATTCACTAATTGCTACGATTATTTCATACAATGCCCATCTGGATCAAGTGTATACATTGTAGTTATTTTTAGTTTTCTAATCAAATTAATCCGGCTGGTGTTTGATGCGAGTTAAACATGTGGTAAACGATTGAATATTGGCTTTTTTATTGAATTGATATGCATTTGGCTCACGACCAATCGAATAATGTGTGAGACCAATACACAAATGCCTATGTTTATTATGGTTGAAACCATTTCAATAACATTGAACACTTATTAAGCTGGCACACTTCAATCGTACCGTCATAATTAAACAAGAAAACTGCATTTGTATCATTTAGTCTTTGAACCGAGTATTGTTCAATTTTCGTGGGATTCGCTTTTCGAACTACTGAAATTTTTGACATAAGCGTTGACTGGCATGATATATTAAAATATTTAGATAAACATCACATTGAAAACAGATTGGCTGTGTGAATAGATTGACTAACTCTCTGTCGACTAATTTTAAGAATTATTTATTTTTTCTTCTATCGATTCCGCAATAAAACGATTTAAGAAAATATTTAGATAAAAGCCAAAGCCAAAACAAAAAAACAAAAACAGCCAATGAATGAATGAATGAAATGAAGAAATACAAATAGTGCTCATCACACAAATTATTAATTAATCTTAATGGTCTTTTCATGCAACTCAAATTTAGTGGTGCCAGAATTAAAAGCAAATAAATTCGAGAAAAAAATGTCGAACATTTAAAAAAAAACATGAAATAACAACGGAAAAAACATTAATAAAATTAAAAAAAAAAAAAAAAAAAACGGCGATGGGCTTAATTATAGTGTTCTTCTACAGAACGTGTTGATATTCGTCGATTAGATGGTGGCGACGACAACGAGCGATCACACGCACGACCACACCATATTCGAATGTTGTTTGTTTATTTTGTTTTTTTCTCTTCTTTTGATAGAAGAAATGCATACATAGAGATTGTTTGTTAAAAATGTGACGACTTTCATTTGGAATTCAGTGTATGATCTCACACTTAATTGAAATTGAATGGTGTCATGTGTTGTATTTCGGTTGTTGTTGCTCTTGTTGTTCTTGTTGTTGTCGTTGTTGTTTTTTTTATCGCTTCCGATGCCAGTAAATTATTTTTTTGACAGATTTTTTTCTTTCGATGATTATTTCGATTCGGACTAATTCCGTTTGAATTATGGATTCGAATGGAATTATATTTTATGTCACAATCGGACCAAAAAAAAACGAAAAATCCGATATAAAAATGAATATGAGATTTAAACATGAATTTTAAAAAAAAAAAAAATAGTCCAAATATTTATAGTCTTTGAATTGCCGCCATTATTTGCATTTCAACACATCGGCGCTTATTGTTCAGCCATTTAATCGGAATGGTTCGTAAACATGCGTCTATAAACAATCAAACCCGGATTAATTTCTCGTTAAAATTCATGAGTTTGTCCATTTTATGTTGAGTAAAATGGCCATTTTTTTTTTTTTTTTTACATCAAATTCAAAATCACTGCATTTAATATGCCTAAATGCCAATTAATTTAATCAGATTTCTCTCTCACTTATTATTTTTGAACAAAATCGATACATCGTTTTTTCTTTCATTCTTTTATACTATGCAAACTGTGTGAAAACGAGCCTATGCGTATCAGGTGGCGTAAATTTAATTTTGCGTGTTTAGCTTTCACCGTGATTTTGTGCAACTCGCACATTATCAACATGCCGGTGTTCAATCAACAGAATATACTCTTGCTAATAGAATAATTAGCAAATAAATTCAACATCAATTAGTGGCCAATGAGAAAACCCCATGAAAAACAATGGTAGTCGCTTTATCAGCGATTTTTTTTTTTTTTTTGCCATCAATATCCAACCGTGCTATTGAATTTAGAAAAAAAAAACTTTTCTAGGTCGCCCGTACTGTTTGCGATAAATTTGTAACAACGTTTCCATTTTGATATACAGGTGAACGTTCACGAAGAAGCCCGTTAATAATTTATGTGATGCATTTGGAGCGATAGGAAAATGGTACCGTTAACAACAATGAAAGATTACAACACATTAATATGAAAATAATGGAAAGAAATGTTAAGATAAATAAAGGAACGCTCAAATGTCAACGGTAAATAGAAAAACAAAAAGGAAAACGAAAACAAAACTTTAAATCAGATGGGAGAACAAATTACCCACAAATGCACTGACAATATTGCAAATGTCACGATATCTGATTCTTATTTATCGACAACATTAGGTTTGCCCTACATTTGGTCGAACAGTTTGAATTTGTTTTTAATTTTTCTTTTTTTTTTTCTTTGGTAGGAATATTGAATTTATTCAGTTTTTTCTTAATTTTTTTTTTTTAACATTTCACATGGTGATAAATTAATATGGACATTGGTCCATTGTAAATGGACAAATGATTAAGTCGAAATTCTCACCGAATTATTCAAAGAAATTATGGTGTTGAATGTCAGAGATGTTGTAATCATGGTCTTTACATCGTTTGATCCCATTGTTCTTTAATTGTAACCAGGATTGAATACCATGAAAGTGATACTAAATTTAGAGAGAAACTTAGTTATTATTGTTATGGAATCGGATATGCCCATCGTTATGTGCTTCTGAATTCGTAACAATCGCCAGTCTAAAATATTCAAGATTTTGCTTTTGATTGCATGAAACACCAGATTCAATCGAAATGATATCATCTATCTTTGGCTTCTAAATTGAAAATACCCCAATTGAAACTGGTAAGAATACATATCAATTTCTGTAATGGCCTTCATCTTCATCTTACAAGCGATGGATACATACATCAATGCCTCTATCAACATGGATGATTATGTAAAATCCTTCGACCTTTCCTCTGAAGAATTGGAAAAACCGGAAAGAAGAAACGACTTTTTTTTTCGTAAATTAAGTTTTACGTTTTCCTTTTTGGACAACAAAAATCTTAATACTCTTAAGGACATTTCAATAGTTATGAATTCAGAAAAGTAATCGTGATTTTTTCATAATTTTCCATCAAAATGTTTAGTACACTTTTTGATAAGTTTTCGTAAAATTCGGATTGCTACCTCTTGTGTTTACCGTTGAGTTGTTACCTCTTGTGTTTACCGACCAATTTCAATTCTACACCCAACAACATCAAGTAATCCAATAAAATAATGATATTAATAGATAAGATGAGTGTAGGCGCACACATGTGTCTAGTTTTTCATTGCATGCATGTCAATTTGATCGTCATTCGAAACTTCAACCAGAATGCATATGAATAAATGACAACGTGATTCATATGTATATGTTGAATAAATATATTTTCGTGTATTCGCATCTCTTCGAGAGATGGAAAAAAACTTGTCATGATATCAATATGTCGTTTGCCTATATTTAGATTATTGATGTGATTAGATGTTTACTTTCTTTGAAAAAAATATTTACTAAAGTTGTGAAGAGAGAAAACCGAAAGAAGAGAGCAAAAACAAAAAAAAAAAAAAATCACGATTTTTCGAAATGAACCATTTCGAAAGGGTGACTATCTAACTGTAATTTAGATTCCGAACAATGTTCAGATAATTTCATCGTTACACACGTGTCGGTTTAGTTTCAGGCATTTTTGCCATCTGGATGCGATTTGATTCGGTTCGATTACATTTGACATGAAAAAAAGCCGTTGATTTCAAACAAACAACCAGTGATTGTCTTGTGCTTTTTACTCACATAAAAGATCACATTACAGATGTAGGACAATATAATGTCAAACAAACGAAAAATAGACTCAAATGAAAAAGAAAAGCAAATAGAAAAAGAGCGAAGTGAACGCTCAACAAAAATAAATACATACGAATTGAGAAGAAAAAAAATTGTCCAAATTGGAAGCGATTTCGGAATTGAACACGTGCATAATTTGCTTAACGAAAAGAAAAATAAAATAAGACGAGATTTTCTCAAGAGCAAAGTGCGATCACATAAAACTGATTCGTAATTCGATGTTCGTGCTATGCGATACAAAATCGTATCAATCCTCAACTGATAGGGTTTATTGGTTTCGTGCGAATTGTAAATATAGTTTCGTACATCAAAAACATAACTGGATTCTCGTTATGATACTTATTAGAGAGACACATGGAGATAGATAGAGAGAAACACCGAAAACGGCATTGCGAACGTTTTACTTTTTGTTTTGTGTTTTGTGCATTTATTAAATGCGCACACCGATATAATAATTGGTTCCATTAAATTGCGATTGTAATCACATATTAACTGTATCATACTTCTTCAGTAGTGGTTACGGAAACTCAAAGGAATTTTATACGCAAAATATTGTTCCAGTTGAAAAACTCAAGATGCTTAATATCATTATTTTTCTCTCGATATTTTGTGGATCTCATTTTTGGATCAAATTACACCGTTTGTGTTCACGTTCATGTTCATGTTCATCGCAATTCATAATAATTTACAGATACCGAGAGAAAACACATCGCCATACTATGTATTTATTCATATATTTTACTCCTTTCATACTAGTAAATATCTGGTTTATGTCAGCATTTCGAGTGGCGCGCTGCAAAGAAATTTTTGCGTGAATGTTCAAAATGAAATCATATCGAATATATCATTTTACCATACTATGACTAAGCAAAATAATACAATGTCAGTCAATGATGTGTATGCATCAAATTGCGTGCTATTGTATAATTACAAGCGCGTTAGAGACTCGAATTTTTCATTGAGTTCGATTGAACGAAGAGGCGAGAAAGAGAGAGAGAGAGAGAGAGAGCGAGAGAGAGAGAGAGAGAGAGAGAGAGAGAGAGAGCGAGAGAGAGAGAGAGAGAGAGAGAGAGAGAGAGAGAGATCGAAAGAACGAGATAGAATGTACACAAGTGTTGAGTCAATTAAAATATGTTCTTTTGTTATACTTGGAATCGGTCGAAATTGACTTTTATTGAGTTGACGGTGAAATATGATGTATTCAATGCATTATATATCCTTTTGCCTCGCAAGTCAGTCCAGACTGAGTTTGAATGATGAATTAAATATTATGTAAATTGTGCAAATCATGCAGAAATGGCTAAATAATATATAAGCGCGTCATTGTGTTCGTGCATATGCCGAAGCCGATGCCGGTGCCGAAGAAATGTAATTTTCTTTGAATTTGTGTGCGATATTATCAAATGACAGCATGCCATCAATTGATGTTGATAAATCCCATGGTGCTGTTCGATCCGTATTTAACTGGTTCTTTTTACTCGGCAGGAGTTCGCATTTCGGATATTGTGTGTCAATTTATAAAAATGTTTTTCGTTAGGAAAATGTTTAATTGCATTTTGCTTGTTGCTTTATTCGCCGATGATGGACATGGTTTAATTTAATACAGATAAATGTTTGACATGCTGTCACTCTCGGATGCATCAATTTAAGCAATTTAATACACATGCAATTCGAAAATCAATTGGTTTTTCATAACGCTGTTATTATTCGATCAATTGATGCAATTATATAAATTGCATTTAACTATTGTGGTGTATCACTCTTATTCTCCATCCCCATTCCCATCCCCATCTCCGTCGTCCATTCCAATGTCGAATTCTAGCTCTCGTTTTTTCTTTCTCTCTTGTTCGTGTCGTGTTTGTTATTTTTTTTTTTTTCTCATTACAAATTGAAATATCAAATGAATAATTGCAATGTTGAGGCAAACAGCAGCTCTAGTCGAAATGCTAGAATAAATATTAAAATTGAATCGAATTTGCAATGAAATTAATGGAGTCTCTGTGACGTCCACAAATTACAAAGCACATTATACACCCTGAGCCATGCCCATTTGTAAGCGAATAGAATTGAACGAATGAATGAGCGCGTGATGTGCATTTATGTTTCGTCGACTTAATTGCTGGGATGCGGTCGGATACATGTACCGACAGTAGCGATGCGTTTGTTGTTTTTTCCCTTTCTCTCTCTCTCACTCTCTCTCTCTCTCACTCTCTCTCTCACTCTCTCTCTCTCTCACTCTCTCTCTCTCTCACTCTCTCTCTCTCACTCTCTGCTGATTTTTTTTTTTTTTTTTTTTTTGTTGCTCCCAAGCGCACTTTTGAGAAAACTATTATAAAACCCAATTGATGACTATGTGCACGAGCATAAAATTGCACAATTAAAATGAAACAATTCACTTTGCACACATAATACAAACATGTACACACGCACTCACACTCCACGGACCATCGTTACAATGCAATCGATGGTCGATTTGAATAAAATATTTCGAGCACATGATCCATTCAGCAATATACGAACAACATTTGTAAGAATGTAATTCGTAAATGTTTGCTTGTTTGTTTGTCTTGAATTAAAGCATGCACAATTCCGATGCACACATCCTGCACGAATAACCGTTTCGATCATCATTCATTTGACTAATGTATTTACATTCTGGGTGGAACGTGAATATTTTGAATCAAAAGAAAGAGAGAAAGAGAAAAAGAGAGAAAGAGAGAGAGAGAATGAAAAAAAAGAATTGGTTGTTGTTATTGCAACCAGTCAGTTATATTTCTCACCAAGTTTTTGCTTAATTTAATTTATCAATCAATTTATTCGAGCATCGAATATTGCACATTTGCATTGTTACATTTAAACAAACGTGAAACTAAATAAGAAAATGTAAAGCAGAAAAATAACTTTTTGCGCCGATGGAAGAGAAGAAAACTGTGAAACAAACTGCAATTTTCATCGAAAAACTTTGTACATTTATAATAAATTTATTGTGATAAGGTGAATGCAAAAAAAAAGACAAAACGGGAAAATTCAATTTTCAAAGCGGGAACTATCAGTGGCCAGAATTTCATATGCAATATTCATACAGTTATTAAAGATACGAAATTTTCTATTTAAATTTCATTATTAAACTTTTTCTTATCTTGTGCAACATTTTCGTTGTTATTTTCCTTTATTTATAATTTAATAAAGCAAACAAATTTATTTGATGTCAGTAAAATACGTTGAACAATGAAAAATGAAAAAAAAAAATATATTTTTCATTCAAACAGAAAATTGATTCACTCTCTGTTCGAGCAGCAAATGGATGAAAATACAAGAATTTATTCAGTCCATCAGAATCAATCGATTCGTAACAATGCAGTTGATTCCAAAATGGAGCCATTGCTATAGCAATTCAAAATATATAGAGTATAGATGTGCATTCAGTTGATACAATGCAACGTGTACGTCACCATTTCGAAAGGAAAAAAAAATGGAACAAAATGAAGATCGGCACTCGTTTGATTGATACACATTGATTTTTATCAGTTGTACGGGAGCTTGTGTCATGACATAAACAACAACAATAACAAAATGTAGCCTCAGTATTCGGATGATAAAGAGATTCTCGCATTTTCTCTCGTCGACGTGGCAATGAGTAAAAGCAAATCTCTCAAATGGATTACACGCTTTAGATAATGTACTATCGAAAAGAGAGAGCGAGAGAGAGAAAGAGAGAGAGAGAGAGAGGGAGAGAAAGAGAGGGAAAGAGAAAAACATACAATTGAATCGGAAAACGAAAATATCCGAGAGATTTGACCTAATTGTTTGTTCTTTTTTTTTTCGTTTGTTTTTTCGTTTTTACTTTCTTTCAGTGAACCTTTTATGCGCCGAAACATGATGTGATTAAATGAATCACATTGGTGCATTTCTCGAAAAATGCTTTTTCCAAACTATTTGAGCATTGCAAGTTGTTTCAATTGATAGCATCCGCCAGTGCCACACGCTTTCGGTTGATTACAATGTAGACAACGAGATAATCGAATTGTTGCTACTAATGAACAGACGTGCACTAAATCATATTCGTATATCTGTTAGCCGTCGTTGTCGTTGTTCGTGCAATGTTTACATATTGACTGTCTAAAAAATATCGTTGAGAAAACAAGATTTTATAGTTGAAATTCTGATTTGCATTCAGTTCGAGATAATGTTCGATTTGAGCTATAGCTTATAAGTGTAAATGTGTTTGCCCCGTTCTCAATCGAATTACAATGATTTTATCCGTGGTAAATGTGACCGAGATGTGAAAGCGTACACATTGAGTGTCGTTTGTACCATCCACACACACAAAAAGAAAAAAAAAAAGAAAATGGAACAAATTGTATGCATTGTACGACAGTTGGAGTTGCATGCAATGAGGAAAATTTCAATGGTTTGTTATTTTTTTTTTCTTTTTTTCAACTAATTCTTTTGAGCACTTACTCTTTCTCTACCACTGCGTCGGTCGTTCTAATTTCTATACTTATTAATATTTGAATAAATTGCATAGCAAAGTTCATTATTGTAACAGCCATTCATGATTCAAATGAACGTTTTAAATTAAAATGTTTGAGTCACATGCAGCGGTTTTAATGTGGCATTCTAACCATAATATTAATTTGTCTCACTCTCTCTCTCTCTCTCTCTCTGTGTGTGTGTGTGTGTGTGTGCTCCAGAAAAGCCATAAATGAATCATATTTTAAGTGTTTGCGCATTTTGCATGGATGAGAACAGACGCGATGCATACTAAAAGAAAGAAAACCAAACCAAATGTACCGACGCCGCGCTCGATTGTCTATTTTGTGGCACGTGCATTCAAAAAACCCACAATGCATTCTTACCGCGTACACTTTACAATTGCATATGCTATGTGTGTATCCCTGTGTGTGTCTGTGTTCATTTTGGATTTAATTTAATAAAGATTATGCTTCGCTTTTTATACTAAATGTTTCGGGTATTTCAATGTGCCGGTTTTTAATCGCACCCTTTTCGTTTTCTTTTTTCTCTTTTTCTCATTTCAAACGAAAGTAAAATGAAAAGAGTAAATGACACTGAGTATAAAGAACAAAGAAAAATTGAAGAGAAATGCAGAGCAAAAGTACTTTTCCAGATGATTTTGAATCACATATGGTTTTGAACCATACAGCAATGTCGATGCCATTTAAAAAGCGTAAAATGTACTCAAGTGAATTGTTCTATGCTTGCGGAACGTGCTCACTTGCGTCCAATCATTTTATCAAAAGAAAATGAAAGAGAAAAAAAAAAACATCTAGTACTTCGATTAAATGCATTGTGAACTTCAATCAAAAAGACGACCATGTTTGGTCTCTTTGCTCGTAGACCATTTCGTATTTATATACACGTGTGTGTGTGTCTGTGTGGTTGTTTGTTTGTTTGTGACATTTTCGTTTATATAATACATTTTTCATTTGCTTGAGTTAAAACATTTTCAATCCGATGCGAATGCACTGTGCACTGTATTTAATCATATCCAAAACGAAAACCACAAAATCATTGCAGTAATCAAATCCAAACGATGGAATGCCATGTGTGTAATAGAATTACTATAAATGGGAATTGCCGCAAGTAAAACAGAACAAATTCAAAGAGAAAAAGTCGAATGAATTTTTCTAAGCATTGAACGTACAAACGTAGATTGCATTATGCTTTGTGCATCGAATACACACTGAAATTGCTGATTGTGCACCGAATGCAGTGAAAATAATTCAACACAAAGGAACAGCTCACTCTCTCACTCTCTCTCTCTCTCTCTCTTATTTTTGCCATTAGTTGTGTGTACAATGCAGTACATGTAATTTTATGTACTAGCGGAACTATTTCATTTAAATTTTAAATTTATATGTTCTCATGAACGTGAAACGACTCACTTACAATCAAATAAAAATCTTCAATAGTGCTTTTAGTCGACTACAAAGGACTCAGCAGGCAATTTCGCTAAATGTATGTGATTTGCCCTTGTAAATTACGCGCATGTGTGTGTGTGTGTGTGTGTGTGTGTGTGTGTGTTTGATATGCTAAATGTATATGGGGTACCTCTGGACGCTGAAATCCTTTCTAATTAAATACGAATGAAACATATAAGACTCCAAAATGAAATTCCATTTGGTAACAGGTATATTGGGAATAAACAATAAAAAGAAAAATACGATTGAGAAGCACCGCAAAAATAAGGGAATAAATCTCAATTGCATTTCCATTCTAATTTCACTTTAAATACGACTCTTTCGCTGATTGAAAGCCTTTTGATGGCCCGCTTCAATTAATTCATACACGAAGGTAAAACTCATGAGAATTTCCAATTCTACCCAAATTTGGGTGATTTGTATTGTCTCTTTTTTTTTCCTTGTTGCTTCGCACGAAATTGAAGACACGATTTCAGAAGAAAAAAAAAATTCAACCCCAAAAAACCCATATTGTTCATTAGAATGTGAATAAGAAATCGATAACGAAATCGAATCTTTTCGGATCAACGGCCTGAATGGTATTCACCGGAATAATTGATATATACGAAACCAAATGGGAAATAAATAATAAACCGCACATTTCATCATCAATAAATTTTTGTTGAAGCACCTTTTGTGTCGTTGCCAAGTTTTTCCGGAACAGCTAAAAGAAAAAACTTTTTTCTTTCACTTTCATTTTCTCTCATTCTTTATTTTTTTTTTTTTTCTCATCATTATTTATGAATGCTCAAGCAATCGCTTATCGGCGTTTCCACAAGGATACCCGAAATTCAACGTAAGCGAAAATGCGTTTTAGATTAAAAATGAGATGAAAAAAAAAAAAACGAGAAAAGAAAATGATAATCATATTACGAGTCAGTTGTTCAACGGTATTTTCACCTTTTACCACGATGTATTTTTCAAAGACTTGTTCAGAAAATCGCTATATCACTATGGGATAAAGGGATGAAAATTGAAAAGGTGCTCGTTTCCAAATTGAAAATAGAAAATGAAAATGAAAAGAAAAATTAATTCGTCCGTTCGTTGTTTTTTTTTTTTTTCTTGGTCTTCTGTACTAAATCAGCACACAGGATTGTAATGGCTGCCAAAAGTGCCAATGTTTATGTGCCAGCATAAATTCGAAAAAAACGCATTTCGCTCATATTCCAAAATATTCCGATTTTTGCTCATAGCAAACTCGGTTCTTTACGTTCGACAAAACTTTCGATGGAATTTACTTGGGCTGTTACTTTGCGCCGCATCTTAAAATACAATGAAAACAATGCTGGCAGCAAAATGGAATACGGTGCTACAAATTCATCCACCGAAAAAGAGGTTTATTGGTTTAAACTTGAATTTCGTGATGTGTAATTTATGAAAATGTTTTTTAAGCCGTTTTGTTTTTTTTTTTTTGGCGGTGAACGCATGCGCTCGCGCGCTCGCGTGCAAAACGTAACGGTGTAACCTAACACAGAATTCATGAAAGATAAATGAAGAAAAGATTTAAGAATGTAAGACGTTTTTGACGACTGCAATTCATTTACCAGTTCATGTTTCGTTTGCTTTCAGTTTTTGGTGAACGATGACTATACATTATAAATAGTGATGTGAATTGCAGGCACATGCATGTCACATAGTTGAGTGTGTGTGAGTGTGTGTGTGTTTTTGAAGGAAATGCATGATTATGAATGACATGCACGGGTACCGTTACTCTACTAGTGATAATTCATGAAATGAAATAAAATAGAAAATCATACAAGAGAAAAGAATTACAAATGCTATCCATAAAATTATCATCGAAACTGACACTATAATTTGGTTTCTTCGTAACAAATCTTGTTGTGTTTTTTTTTTTTTTTTTTTTATTTCGCCGTGCAGATGCTTCATTCCCATAAGTGAAATGTCGTGTTCAGCCTCAACCGTTTGTAATCTCAAACGCTTATAATTTAGTGGAAATGAATCTCGGTGAGTTGAGAGCAAGCAAGCGGGCGAATGGTAGTATAGAAATAGTTGTTTAGTTGCTGAGAATTCTTGTGGCGCTGAAAATTTCCCGTCTTAAACAGAGACGAGAAAGAGAGAAAGATGCGAGCATCGTGCATAGTCGATTTGTCGATGATATGGAACAAACATACATTGAAGAGCATTGCATGCATCACACACACATGCACACAACTGTCGAAACCAATGAACTATGGGTTTTCGTTTTTATATACATTCTGCTTGTTTTTTTTTTTTCTTTTTTTTCGTGTATTTCTTTGTGTTCTAATCATTTCTCTTTTCGACTGTACATTCTCATTTGGGTTTTCTCTCCAATGTTGTTTTGTGCGATGTTTCGTGTTTTTGTTCGTGTTTTCGTTCGAATATTCGTGTGTACCTTTTAACACGATTGCTAACTCTGTTGCATCGATGGTTTCGTTTATGTTTTTGTTTTTTTTTTTTTATTCATTTTTAGATATTTTTGATTGAGAATGTGTTACGTTCGTTGTGTGTAGGTTTACATAATGCCTCTTTAATACATATTCATGTTCGGGCAATATATTCGTTTTGAATTTGAACCCTGAACTAATAACAATATGTCCATTTGTACCTTCTTCGTCTCTATTTTTTTTTTTTTTCATCATCATATAAATGGTTTTTGGTTCTACTTTGGACGGTCGACAATAAAAATTTCGCTTCACACTTCCAAATTTAAGTTGAGTTTAAATGCAAATCGTTTTATTTCTTTTGATATAATTCATAGCAACAAATGCGCTCATTAAAAACGGTTCTTTGCTTAAATAACACGAAATTTAATTTAAAAATAAATTGTCGTTCTTTTTACTAAAAAAAAAAAACTCCTGGCTTTTGTTGAAAGCCATTTTCGAACGAAAATTCCACAATTGAAATGTAACAGTTACAATATGTAAAAAAAAAACATCGTCATTGCAACGATGATAGCATATGTGCACCACAAAACACCTTTTTGAACTTGAGGACTTTTCAACCATATTATACAATGACGTGCATGAGACCGAAGTTTGCCATTCTGTTTTATATATATAATCATTATTAGTTTTCTGGCTTCCTTTTCCATTCTCATTTCTCACACTCACACTTCTCATACTTATTATACACACCATTCACATTATACATCGTTCATTGTTGCCTGTTTACGTCATAAACATTCAAGGGAATGTCAGTTGCTTTATGATTTTGTTTATTGCGAATATTTCCAAGTGTGTATCAGTTATTCACTTACACGACGGTGGTAATCTTATTCAGAAGCAGATGCAACAAATGATATCAACATGAGAACAATATTTTCATTTTGACCGATGAATTTGCTAACCCAATGAATTTCAATGAGCAACTCCGCTCAACTGGGATCGGTTTCTTCAATTTTTTTTTTTTTTTTTTTTTTTTTTTGCACAAGGGAGAGGAAAAATAGGCGAATATAGAACAATATTCATTGAAATGTTTGTTGTGAAAGGTTGTCCCATATTTGATTGTTGTCACACATTCCTCTAACTCAATTATACAACTAACAAATGTTTTTCAATGTCCCATTCCCTCATCTCTGTTACACTCACATGTATATATTCGAAATGTCTCTATTTCATTCATTTTCATCAGTTTGCGTCGGCATTTGAGTAGTTCAAGATGAAACATATGTGCTCGAAATATTTGAAAAACTACGATTCACAACATAAACTAAACGGCTTTCGTTTGTAGAAAAATAAAAATATTGTGTTTACTTTCAAAGCGTACACAATTTTAACAATCTAATGATAATTCATTTCAGGCAGTTACACACAGATAATTTCGTGTTCATTTTTTCATTAGCAGCACCACACATGCATACACATACACATACATATAAGCGCAGGATTGAAATAGAACCAAACATCAGTATTTTTACTCTTCTTTGTCCTTTTGCTTCTTTGTCTTTGTTTGAAATTGGTTTTGGATCATTGAACATGCAGGTAGAATCTAGATAGGATCTTGTTGTAAAAAAATGAATGTGTTTTTTGTTGTTTTATTCGAAAAAAAAATTGAAGTTTTTTGTTTTAAAATGGATTTTTCTGCTAGAAGCATTCATTTATACACATATGAATCAATATCAAATGTACAATGAATGCTCGAGCAAACAGATTTAGAGATTCAGAAGAGAAAAGGTGAAATTATAAAATATACACATACGCAATGCTTTTTTTTTACGTACACTAAGACAATGGCCACTGACTCAATGGAAATGAACATCAGCTTTGAGGCGAATGTAGATTAGAAATGTTGATAAAATTCAAAATGAGGGCAATAAAATAATAAATTTTTTAAACACATCTCATTCTGTATCAAGAGAATGGCTTCCAAAAAGAGAGAATAAAAAAAAATTGCCAACTTTTAATGGTCCTAAAAGTCACACTATTCATACCACCATCACCTCAACAAAAACCAAAACATCAACGGTAACAATAATAAGAAAGTAGGAAAAAGAAGAAGAAGAAGAAGAAGAAGAAGAAAAAAATGATGATAAAATGTAACAATAACAACTTACTTGTGCAATTGTTTGATGACGAGTTTGTATACCTTTAACGGTGACGCACAATTTTTCTGCTCGCTTATCATCAATTTTACACAAAGTTCGATGTATGAAACTTGGAATGGAACACACGCGATTATTGTTCTTTGACGCATTCAAATTCACCAATCGACAAACTTCAGATGAAGTTCACTTCTTCAATTCTTTCTTATTCTTTTCTCTCACAATTTTTCTTCTTCTTCTTCTTCTTCTTCTTCTTCTTCTATTACTTTTTCTTTTTTGCTATTGTTATTTTCACTTTTTATTTCACTCAACTCTCACAAATGGGACAACTCGCACAACAAAATTTTACTTACTTATTCTTTTCGTGTGATAAACTTTTTCTATCTAAAAATGCACGTGGTTTGTTAAATGGGAAGTAAAATATGTGATTGTGACCAGAAACACAGAGACGAAAAAGAAAAAGAAAAAAAAAACGAAATCTCTCACAAATAAATCCAATCGAATTGTGCTGAAGATGAATTCATCCAAAATAAGCACTTTTATATCAAATCAAATTTTGTTCACTTTTTTTTTCTCTCACTGAGCAATGAGTTTGTTTTTTTTTCGGTTTGATTATTTCTAGTTTCACTTTCTTTTGATGCGTGTGTGTGTGTGTTCACTCACTTTAAAATGAATGCTCGTTTGAAATCATTAAATTGCACGAAAATAAATTATATCGATAATGTATTCAACAATGATGTTCTTATTGATATTATTGCTCATTAACAGGTCTGTTATTAAATAGCATTGCAATCAATAATGATTTATGCAATAAAATGACACAATTTTTACATTCGTTGTTTATTCATTCAATTTCTGTGTTTTGTAAATGATATTTATAAATAATGAAACGAAGAAAAAAAAAACAACAACAACAACTTCACGTTTTTACTCGCTTTTGATGAAGCACTGAATGTGATGTCAATTCACGCTCACTCACTAGTTTGTTTGTTTGTTTGTTTGTTTTTTTTCTTTTTCTTCTTTTCTTTCTTTTAACCGCTATCAATCGCTGTATATTTCAATCAATTGACAACACAATCGAACAAAAAATACCATGGGATTTTGTTTCCAATCTATTCCATATGAATACACGTCTCGCCAATATTTACAATTCCAATCGATTCAAACTTGGTCTTTTGCTTTGCAACAGTTTAACCAATCAACCGATCTATCTTTCTTTTTCACTCTTTTATAACTTCGCTTTCTTGTTTTTTTTCTCTCTCTCTCTCTTCTTTTTCGCTTAATTCAAAGCAATATTAATATTCTTTTGAGTTCTTGCAAATGTTATGTGTAACTTTTTTTCGCTTTTGCTTTCTATCTCTTTCTTTTGCGTTTATTCGTTTGTATGTGATTGTAATCCAGTTCACTGCATGTTACGGTCTTTGATTAATGTTCATACACATTCATACATTCGAAATGTGCCAAAAGAGAACATGTAACAGCTATAGCGGCAAATGAGACGAGCAAAAAAAAAAAAAATAAAAATGAAAAAAAGTAAATTCGCGCACTCAACAATAGCACAAAGTGCAAATAAATATTCACATTAATGGCAATAGCGTAACAACTGATTGCTTTCTCGCAAATATGTTTGTATTCAATGCTCTTGAATTTCACTTCACTTTTTGACTCATTTCTTTCTTTTTTTTTTTTTTTTTTTTTTTTTTTATTGATGGAAATCAAAACATGCACACAATCAGATGAGAGTGTTTTTTTTTTGTTGTAAATTTTCGCTTTTGATTCACTTGAATTTTCAACAAGAAACGTGATTACTTTGGCATTCAAGCTATTCAGTAAATTGACTCAACTATACACACAATACAATGAAGAAATGATAAAAGAAAAAAAAAAATTCTCTCAAGTCTTATGATATCAACTGTCAATTTTAATTATTCGTTTGTGTTCTATTTACCAGATATTTAGAATGATTAATTAACTTCTTTCTTGGTATTTGTTTAGCATTGAACAAAAAACAAAAAAAAAAAATGAAGAATTAAAAGGAAAGAAACACGCGACGTGTTGACTGTGCAATTGTCGTACGAACAATTTAATATCTCTTATATCTCTCTATTGAATTAGAATCCGATACACACGCAAAGAATCAGTCGTTCCGCTTATTTCGATAGCTAAACATGCACTGAACTCAACACAAGCGAAATTTTATTTCAAAAGCCGTTTGTTTGGTATGTAAGTTTTATGTTACGACTGTAAGTGATGCTGGTGCTTGGGTATTGCCGCCACCGCTACGAAATCATTTCAATTTCTGTGTACACACACAACGAGTCGTCTCGCTCGCACACTGTATTGGTATTTTGTTGTTCATACATTTGTCTGTGTATTGTTTGGATGAAATGCACCATACGCTATGAATGTGTTGGATCCGGCAAAAATGTTTGAGCTGTATATATGGTCGCATCACAAGGTGCTGGAGTATACGCATCATCACCAATGTCACTATAGTATGAGCGTCACATTGAAAACGAACCGCATTGGAAGACGCAACCGGTTTTCAAGAGAGAGCTATATTTTGTGCTCCGTTTTTTCGTATAAATTCTCTCGCAATGTCATATGCTTATGCAGTAGCGTCGTAATGTTTTGATTATTACCGGCAATGGGAGTCACATTTTTTATCGTTTACGTTCAATGTGTAACGCTTGCGCATTGTATTTGAACGTTTTGCTGGGGAATGTTATCGATTTGATTCTCACGTTTTAAGAGAGTAAACAAGTGACAGTTAATGAGCTTTGAGAGCGTAAGAATTGTTATGATGCGCAAATAAAGCTTCATAAAAATACAACCGGTTCGAATTCGGATTTCCGAAGTAAAACTGGGGAAAAATATTTCGGTCGTTTTCCATGTGGAGAAATTCCACGATGACTATTTAATTTTTGATATTTTCGAACATGGATTCAGTTGCATTTTGACCGTCATCGTAACAAGAACTATTTCAGTTGATTTTTCAGTGGATACAAATTCTCCAGAGTCCATTCATTGAACAGTTTACCATTCACGCAAATGAACAACGGTCTTTGAAAAAGAAAAAGAAAAAAAGAGAAAAAAGAATAAAAAAAAATCATTAGGTGCATTAACGAGCACATTACTCTCAGGCAATGCTTCATTTATCGATTTTGAGCATTTTTATTTCCTATTTTTGTTTTTTTACTCTCATGCTTGTTCTTCAATATTATAGCTAAACGCAAATATATAAACCATACACACACACACACCAAGATAACGGATCTGCAAATTTGTTGCTTGGTTTCATCAATTGATTTTAATAAATTGTTTCGAACAAATTTAATATCTCAACAAATGACTCTTAATGTGTGTTTTTGTATTGTTCTTCTTTTAGCAATCAATGGATAATAAGAAATGAAATATTATTTGAGTTTTGTTTTTGTTTATTTCTTTCAAACTGGTGATTATCGGGAGGGGGATTTTTTGTTTCTCGTTTATTCTAAATGATGTCCTTTTCTCGATAAGATGCAATCAATCATAAAAGTTGCCAATATCTTGGCATCACAATTTTATCGAAGCAATTTCAATCATATACAAGCAATTTGAACACTTTTTTACTTGATTATTTCAATCAAATTTTTTTTTTTCTCTGCTAATGGATACTGTAATGGACAGTCAATCGTCAATCAAATTCAAATGTTGATTCTATTGATGAATAGTTTTTCTTTTGGCCGAGAAAAAAAAATCGAAATTTTCTATCAAAATGCGTTTAACGAATTAACGTAAAACTAATTCTATAGAAATGTCATTATGTGCGATTTGAAGTTAGAATGAAATGAAATATATGGAAAATGTTTTTTTTTTATGTAGACAAAATGTTGATTCATAATCAAAATTGCATTCATTTTTTTTTTTCTCTAAAAGAATTTCTATTTTAAATTATCAACATCAATTTTTCAGCATATTTAAATATCACTGAAAATAATAAAAATGATGAATATTTTCAGGAAATTGTATATCAATAAATGGTAAATAGATGATTTGATTTTAATCGATAAACTGTGTGATTGAATGAAATATGTTTTTGAAATTTAAATAAAATATTCAATTTCAATATTTAAAATGAAAAATTTCATTCGATTTTTTCTGCATAAGTCCATATTGTATTTGCCAAGCAAATTTTTTTTCCATACAAAATCAACTGTTTAAATGAATAAATGAGCAAAAAATAGGTTTTATTGAACAGTTTCGCACTTGTTCAACAGTTCAACGAATTTGACTCTGAGCAAAAGATTTTCCTGGCAATATGAATGTATTCACAAAAGTAAAGAAAAAAAAAAATCAACAAAATCAAGCAATAATGAATGGCCTTTGTGCTGAAAATGTTCTGTTTTCAGTGCAACGGAACTATTGCATTGACCTGACACACATTTTATACTGAATAAATGTGAAATCATTAAAGTGAAACAGTTAGAAAGTGATCAAAAGGCAACAAAACTATCTACAATCTGACAATTATCTAACTTCAATGAAATATGTTTAGTTTATTTTTCTCTGTTAGTTCTTCTTCTTCTTCTTCTCCCTTTTGCAACTTTTTCTCGTTTGTTTTGCTCTCACTGTGCAATGTCTGAGATGAGAGTGCTGGTGTTTGTATGGCAATTTATACAAATGTCGGGTATAACTGTAACAACAAGCGCGCATCGTTATATTGCAATGAATTCACAATTGTAACATATAATGTTAGTTCTGTGCGCGAATCTTGTTGGTAGTAACTAATGTCATGGATTGGGATTTTTCTTCAATTGTGAATTATATTTGGTTGCATGTGTCTGTGCTGCTTTTGGTGTTGCTCACACAGTGCTGAACATCCTATTACTACAACATTTGTGCCATTCATTCTCATTTTTTTTCGTTTTTATTGTTTTTATTTCGTTTTCCCTTAAATTGCATTTTACGTTCAATTTCATATGTGCACCAGTAACTCTTTTGTTACAAAATGCGCTACATCATTGCATTACAACTATCATAGTGTGCACAAGTCATTCCATTTTGTTCGTTTCCAATTATATGTATATATATAGGTACATAATATATGTATGAATATATACATGTAATCGCATGTTTTCTAGTTTATCAACTGACTTTAAAATGGAATGCCAAATGGTAAATGGACTTTGCAAAAATCGACGCGAATGAAACAGGTTGCATTACAATCTTCTTCCGAAATTCGATTTGTCAAATGTTCTAAGATACATTTTATGTTGTTTGGATTTAAACTCCATCTCTTTTATGTTTAAGGCAAAACTTGACAAAAAATTCAAATAAATTCACTAGAGAGAGAGAGAGAAAGAGTGAGGAAGAGAGAGAGAGAGGGAGAGAGAATGGGAAAAAGCGAGAGAGAGAGAGAGAGAGAGAGAGAGAGAGAGAGAGAGAGAGAGAGAGAGAGAGAGAGAGAGAGAGAGGGAGAGAGATTGGGAGAAAGCGAGAGAGAAAGAGAAAGAGAGAGAGAGAGAAGGAGAGAGAGAGAGAGAGAAGGAGAGAGAGAGGGGGGAGAGAGAATGGGAGAAAGCGAGAGAGAGCAAGAGAGAGGGACTGAATCGAATCGAGTCATATTGAGACGCAATTACATCAATTCACCTCGAAATTTAAAGGTCATTAATTATTATCGCAACTATCTAAAGTATTTATTATTGGTAGCTTTATTATTCGACTTAGTATGTTGTACGATAGACAAGAATAATGTTCGTTCGTATCGATATTTTCTCGGTCATTATTTGCGAAGTTTACGTCGCCAATTGTTTCCAACACAAAATTTGATTTAATGCGATTTTACCAATTGCGAAAATGGAAAAAAGAAATAACGGAACATAAACAATTTTTGCCGACAAAATACAATTTAGCAACATAAAATTTCCGAATAAATGGCAAGTAAAAGCTATCAAAAGCTGAGTGAAAGAGAGATGGAAAGGGAGCCAGAGAGGAAGATAAAAAGAAAAAAAAAAATGTAAAAATACAAAGTCATCCATTTAATGGCAAAGGGCAACAAATAATAATGCTTTGACATATTTATTGATCCTAATTACATGTTGGTTGGCAAATCGGTTTCACAAGAAACCCGAAAATACATTTGAGCACATTGTTGATAATCTATATATTTGCGTCAAAGTGCTAATTGTGCGAATAGTAAATGTTTTGTATAATATACACTGTATATATCACCGAATCGAAACCGAACCCGAATCGTGGTTAAAAATTTATTCGCTCAAATACAATGCGGACGAATGGTGACCAGTCGAAAGGAAATAAGCTCATTGTGTGAGTTGTGTGCCAACATGTGAATGAAATAAACACAAGCAGTGAACAAGAGACAACAAATCGATACATAAAAAGAAGATACACGATAAAATGTGTGTATTCTCAACGATTCGAAATTCAATTCAATGCTAAGTGAAAGCTGCCCAGCTCAAGTTGTGATCTTAACAAGACCAATGTGACGCATCAAATTTTGCCCCGAAACAGTATCCCCTTCGTTTCTCTTCGCCCGTTCACGATTTTTTTTTTTTTTTTTTTATTTATGTTTTGGGGCAATTCGTCGTAAAAATGAGCAAACGCTATTGTCATTGTTGTTGTCCATCTCTTCTTTGAATCCGTATAATAGAATCATCATTTTTATTTTTTTCTTTTCACTTCAGCTGCTTATTTTTCGTATGAATTTTGGTTTCTTTCTATCTATATAACACATAAACACATTAGATTTGTGCAAAAGATGAGAGATGCGTTCATAAAAATGTTTTTTTTTTCTCACTCGTAATATGGTATCCTTCATATTTTTGTTTTGTTATTTTGGCTCTTTGCATTGATAGCTGATGTGTGTTTATCGGTGTTTATTTATTTGTTTGCGTTTCACTGTCATCATTTTTGGTGTATATAGCATACATTTCAATTCTAAAAGGGATACAAAATCAAATCACAGCGAATCATCCAATACAACCGACATTCAGCTACTTTGTCTATTATTATTGCATTCGTATCGTTTCAATAAAAATCGGTTTCGGTTTTCCGTGCATTCGATCGTTTTTTTTTTTTTTTTTTGGAGTTTTGTAAGTTTGTTGATATTTGCTATATGAGAACAAAAACAAAAATAACTCTCAAACAAATATACCAAAACAAAAACAAAAATATGGTTTGTTGCACGTGAATTGGTTTGGTTCACAACGACAAAAATCGAAATGATGTGGACGCGAACACACTGTGTGTCAAAGAAAAACGAAAAAAAAAATATTACTACCAAAGTCATAACTTTTATTGCGCTCTCATCCATCAATGGCTTTGGGTCGCCATATATTTTACTGGTCCGAAGTTTTAAGGGTGTCCTGATGTTATCAATGACTCTTGTACACATATTTATCTAGTCGATATACTGTAATGTCCTGTACAGCCGAGAATCATTTTGACATGTCGCGTTCCATTTATGCACATGCCATTCAGGTTCGCTTAAATGGTTTGCATTGTGCAAAATACGTTTTACACTCGTTTCGCTTATCATCCAATTTCAAAAGAACCAATTCGGCTACAGATTATCAGGTCAAATGTATGTATATATACAATATCAATGTGTATAGATCTATAGATCCTAAAAGTATACTTTTAGTAATATTTGCGAGTTTAGGTTTTATGTGTTTATTGACATTGTCCTTATTGAAAAACAAATCCAAAGACCAATTTCATTTTGTATCATGAAACACAAATTATGATTCTTAACATTTGCTTAAACCATCAAGCATTATGTTTGTCTAATGAACCACACTGATATAAACAATTATAATTTTTGATTGATTCGATCTATGAATGCATGTTGAATTTGTTCAAATTGAACAAATAAACGGATTTTTACGGCTATAAAGAGGATCAATTTATCTGACGAAAAAAAAACAAATGATGATTATATTTTGAAACGTAAATCTGTCGAACAACAAAAAAGGTTGAATTGCTTAACAATAATGCTGATTTTCAAAAGAAATATTTCAAGCGAAATCTTTTATCTTCAGTGTTTATTTTTTTTTCTGTTTTGTTTGGTTCATCCTCACATTAAATTTTATAACTTACAGTAAATTCGATTTTTCTTAACAAGCAACAACTACGTTGTCAATTTCATGATAAACCGTTAAAATCAAAATCACTGAAAAATCGTATATTTTCATTTTTATCATTTTGTTCCTCGTTAAACGGCAAGATTATAAATCTCGTTGTGTTTAAAGGTCACACACAGCGGAAACATAATGAACCTAATAAGTTTGAAACCATTCCGGTGATCGTGTTTTATGCGCGCATCCATTCCGATTAAATTATGTTCAGTGGTTGCGTCCAGGCATTGGTTGACAATAACGATGTGGTTGCATCTAGCAACAATGTTGCCTTGTTCGCTAGAAATCTACTTCAATTTTTTTTTTTTTTTTTTTTTTTGCTCTTTATCTCTCTAGCTTGAAAACGAGCACAAAGAAAGAAGAGCGCTCACTTCAGTATTGTTTACGTATCGTTTTTTCTCTGCGGAAAATTCAATTCATTTCGATTCGTTTGCTCTTTTATTGGATCTTTTATTTTCCAATGAATTTCGATTTCAATGGTTTTGTTCAAATGGATGGTTTTTTTCATCTCGTCCGTTTGTTTATCACTTTATCTAAAAAAAAAAAAAGAAATTTCTGAATTGACTTACATTTTATCGTTCATGTAGATGTATATTTAAATGTATAAAGTCTATGGAAAAAGAACAATTTTGTGGGCACAAAATCATATTTGTAGATATGCTATTATTCTGAATCGTTCAATCAAGTAGCAAAAACATGTGTAGTTTCATTAATTTTCGACCGCTGTTACATTCCAGACATCATAACAGAAATAGATGGCAACAGTTGCAAATGAACAAAAAAAAAAAAAAAAACAAGATCGACCTCAATCAATAGAAATTGTTCAAAAAATAACATAAAGTATGGAGGTTAGTGTCAATTGACTCAATATTCAATAATTGTGTTAACTTTTTCGGGCAACAATTGACCAAAATAGAATCCATATGAATTTAGCTGCATCTATATGAATTGTTGAATACTTATTAATAGTAAGATAGACTTTGTTCGTCGCAATATTTTGTTCTACCAAAAATATGTGCGTCGCATAAAAACAAGGGAATAACAATGGAATAAAACCAAATTGGCCATTTATTTGTCATTTTGTAAACAATGTGAGAATGAACTCGAGCACTGAAGTGAAAAGCAAGAATCTGTCCTTCAATGTCTCGCCAAACGTCTTCAATTAATCATTTGACATTATTTGTAAAGTTCGAATTTATTTTTGTGTTATGCCATCACCCGTGCTAGCACCCGTGTCCATGTCCCTTGTACACTTGTTGTTTTTTCTCGCAATTTCTACGCAATCAAAAAATTTTTCTTCATTGTAAGCAAATTTTTTTCTCTCTTTTTTATTTTTTACTTTATTCCATGAATCCGTTTTCCTTTCGATGACGAGACATTTTAAAATTTTTCTTACCATTTCCGTTTGGCTATTGAAAATTCGTAGAAATTCGAAAATATCAAAAGGAACAATTTTGCATTGTAATGGAAAAATTCAAGATAAATGCGCATACTTTATCATTGAGTTTCGATGTCCATTTTACATTTTTGAAATTTTCGATTGAATGGAATGCAATGATGTATAACATAAATTATACAGTTCCGTTGTGAATGAAAGACATCGCAAAAGAGAAAAATAAAGCATAATATTCACAGTGTGAATGTTTGGAGCAGAGAAAATGGAAAATGAAACTGAAAAATCATCCGCAATAGTTTGAGAATGAATAGCGAAGCAATTGATGAGAATAAAAATAATTGTCACATTGTTTGTGTGATGAAGGGAAAGAAGAGAGAGAGAGAGAGATAGAGAAGAATAGAATGTGCACGTAGGCGAATGCGAATGAATGATAAATGTTTCCATCTTTCGTCCGTAATAATTCATTAAAATCATTTCCGTCTCGTTATGTTGACTTCCGATGCCGCTGGAGGTGAATTACGTCAGCGTCTTCGATTCGATTTTCTAATTAAACTTGGGTAAATATGATGAAGAAAAACAATGAAAGAATAAAACAAACGAATAATATTCTTGTATATGTTTGCAAGATCGAATTTCGGCATCTCGGTGACGTTCAATTTCCTTTTGCATTCTTTTCATTAAATAAATTGAATTTATGTTTGAAAAATCAAAATTGCAACATTTCCACCATCAACCATTGTGATCTAATTAAATATACGAAAAATTGCACACAAAACATTCGCAAAATGGGTGTTTCTTTGTGTGTCACGACACATAATCGTAAATAAGTCGTATACGAAATTATATGCTTGCGCACCAGAGAATGTGTTTGTGCTTATGTGGGTGTGTGTGTATGTGTGCGATGCCAAAGAAAAGATTCAAATGAAATTTTTGCCGTTGGATTGATATTAATATCAGTGCAAACGCGATTCGACTGACACACCGGCACACATATCACGTTAATTTTACGAGCTGGTTTATTTATGAAAATCACTTTGCACTGTTTTATGGCATCACTGATGAGCAAATAATCCATGACACGGAATCCAAACTAAATTAAGCAATTTGTCTAGCGATTTGATTGCAATTGCGCATATTTGACAATAGGAATGTGTCGTAAAGCCAGGAATGTGTGATTGCATGACGAGCAATGATGCTGACTGATGATAATAATAATAATTAAATGTGAAATTCAAGTTAATATGCAGACACATCTGTATGGGTGTGTGCGCTCGCCAAAAAGTGTGAACGAGAGAGAACGAGCGGGAGAGAGAGAGAGAGAGAGAGAGAGAGAGAGAGAGAAGAAAGAAAGAAAGAAAGAGAGAAAGAAAGAGAGAGAGATGGAAAAGAAGCCAACAGCACACATGAAATGTAGACAATAATCGAGTTAAACACCAAAAAGAGGGAGCGCATTACAATTCGCCTCACTGATTCGAATGAGCGCGAATAGTTATATCGCCCATGATGTCTGTCTCATTGTGTGAATATATGTGTGTGAGTTGTCTCTCTCTTTCTCTCTCTTTCTCTCTCTCTCTCTTTATGCTCATCTCGCACTTAAACGAGAAATCATTATCACTCCATTCATTATGAAATACTCTGCACGTAGTTTGACTTGTCTGCAGTTCAATTTTCGGATTTTATTTCCACTGTAATGAATTTATCAAATTAAACACCGATAAATTCCATTCACACCATACTTTATGGAAAACTTCTGATGGATTATTGCTTTCAAAAGCATCGTAATCACACAATTGGCGCACAATTTATGCGATATGAGATATTTTGCGCATTAGTTATTACTTATTAAATATAAACGAGATGAAATGCTCTTTTAATGTTACGTGACAACACCAGAAGCTAAAATCATTCAAACAAATATATCTCGATATATTGATATGTATATTTGGTTTAAAATATTTAACAACACTTTCATCTCAATAATTAATTCATGTGATGGCTTGAATTAACTGTGGCGAAGAGAGAGAGAGAGAGAGAGAGAGAGAGCGAGGAAGACTATCAAATCGTGTTTGACTAGATACTTTTTTTTCGCCGAAATATTGGATATTTTCACAACTACAAAGCACAAATTATAATCAATAATGAGCTGTAAATGAATAAATCATTAGCCTAAATGTGAAATCATCTTGAAATCTAAGTTCACTATTCGTGACAAATTCTATATTGTGCGGACACAGGCAGACTGAATCATTTATGTATGTATTTTATATACTAAATTCGAAGACTTTCTACATTATGGATAATCAATCGAAATGACAAGCTACTTCATCTATCGTTTTCATGTAATTCAATTATTAACGAATCAAAAGCTATTATACCTTCAGAATTCTCATAGTATATTCTTACTTACAAATTTCTTGGTTTATTCAAAGCTCGACATTATAAACTAAGTATCTCAACATGCTCATCATGAAATAAGGTAATAAATAAATGAATAAAATTGGCAAAACTTTAATTTTCACGCTATCCCAACATTGAAAATCAATTTCCAAATGATTGACATGTTGATATTTTTTTTTTTTTTTTTTTCAATTTAAAATTTAAAATTTACTTGGAGCGATGATCATGTGAAATTAATACCTGTGTGAAAATTAAGTTATTGACTATTTTGAGACCTTAGCTGGCTGATTATGACTGACTTTTTCCAATACAAAAAGTAGTTGTAAATCAACTATAGTCAACTAAAATTAACCACAGTAAACTATGCAGTTAACAATATTCGTTTTGAGTTGGTTTTTCCGGGGCCATCGACTAACTGTAATTGGTTTTCATACAAAATGAACATAGCCAGTCACACAGTTACTTTATTCCCACATGGGTTTATCCGAGCATAGCTAGTCATTCTTACATAGATTCAAAAACTCAAAGAGTTTATCGTTGTTGCAGATGCGTATCTTTTCATTATATCGAGTCAAATTTAGATATTTTTCTATAAAAAAAACTTCAAATGGCATTGAGTACCATTCAATGTCCAAGTAAAAGTTTCAATTTGACATTTCATAGTGGTTGCACAATTTGAAAACTTTTCAAAATCCTGCCACAATTCAAACGAATTACGATGGTCCATTTTTAGGGTAAAAATAGAAATAAAGATGTTGATTTATCGATGTGAATGTTTTTGGCAAAACTCAAATGTCTGCATTTACTGTACTGGTTTCTATCGTTTTCATTTTAACTTTCTGATTTCAATGAGAAAAAAGAAAAAAAATTAACGAAATCAAATGAAAACAAACCAACCCATTCAGTAAATTTCATATATTTAAACTAATGATCGAATGAATCTATTAATTCTGGCTCAACATCAGTTGTTGAAACTGACTTTTAACGATTACCATTTACATTTTATAATTTGTATAATTGGTGACTTTTAAATGTATTTCGAAACATTGAACGTATTTATTTTCGCATGGCAAATGATTTCATTGCTTTTAATTAACGCTTCTGCTTATCTTTTATTCTGTGCAAAGATTGAAAGTGAATAGAATAATTTTTGTATTTCAAGCAATTCAGCAAAATTTAGAAGCATTGATATAAACTAAGAAATAGCATATTATCATGTTTGCAGTAAAAATGTCTAGACTCGGTCTGGAGCCAGATATATAGTACAATATTGTATTGTGTTTGGTTTTTAATTTTCTCGCAAATAAATATCAAACAGAATGAGATGAGATTTTTTTTTTTTTCCTCCATAAAAATTTTGCACGGAATGGATTAAACCAAACATTTCCGTTGCATGAAGTCAATGAACGTATAATCGTATTTTTCATTTAATTCACCACTGGTGTCTTTCTCACTTCGACTGCCATTCAAGTGCAATAATAATATTGTGCCGCAATGGGATTCACTTTGCCAATAAATATGTGAATAAAATAGAAGAATATTGACGCCATTCGCCAATATAATTTCCCATGATAATATTTCTGATTAATGCGAGAATCCTGTTTCATTTGGTAAATATGATTTGACATTAATTGAAAAAGAAAATTCAATTGATTTTTCATTCAGGAAAATTTCCAATCTAACACAATATTGATAATTTATTTAATAAAGTACTATTCAAACGATAATAATCAGGAATTGAATGGACAAAACTTGTGCTATTGAAATAATTATATCAATTTCTCATTAGTATTAAATACCAACCCAACCGAATCGGACTAAAACAATATTCCAACTTGTATATGACTTTCTTTAGCTACATCTACATCTTATCCGGATGTAATACATGTTCATTGCACTTTTCATTCATTTCGTTTGTCTTGAAATCGGAAACCATTCGTTGATGAAGTGCACTTAAGTTACTGAACTATGAACCACACTGTCTGAGCTGAAATTAAATTCCTTCTAACAATTTCTTAAGATCATTTGACGCACTCACATCCAATTACAACTATAACAATTATGGTGAAAATATTTTCCAAGTGCATATCAAATGAAAATTGCATGCAACTTTTATGTGCACTATGTCCAAAGCCCAACTTTGAAACTAACATCAACAATTCCATTTGTGTGGTCATAATAATATTACAACTAATGCACAAAATGCATATGAAAATTAGTTTTCATTAAGAAACATCTCTCGTTGGTCTTTTGACATAAAATTGAATTATGCCAAGTGAAATAATGAAATGATATGTGTTATGGAAAACTTTTCAAAGGGTTAATTTTAAATGAACATTAAATGTCACAAATATTGATATTACTTTCCATGATATACATGAAATCGAATTTTAAAATATTTTTTAAAATTAAAAATCCATTGAAATGACCTTTTTATATTTTAATATATAAATTGAGTCAATTTAAATGAAATTAACGAGTTGACGTCAACAAACATGTGTTCAAATAATTTCTAATTATATTTTACTAATTATGTATAATAACCAATAATTTGTAAATGTTTAATATCTCAGCTATCTAATTAAATCGAAAAGAATTATTAAATGTCATGGAACCCAATGCAGCAGAGTAACAACTGTGATTTCCACATCATATTCATATCGATATTTGCCTATATGGGAAACTTTATTTCCTCATTTCAAAAGTTAAGACTTTGACGGAAAAAATGTTGAATGAATAATGTGTGTTAGCCCAACCACACACTTTTCACACTGAAGAAACTTCCATTTCCAAAGAAACTTCTTTGAACTATAGTTCTTCTTTGAATTATAATTCGAAATTAAACTTTTTACGCCTTCATTTTGAATCACAACGAGCTCTTTGTTTTTATTTGAACTTGCTTCATTTTAAATGAAAGCAGACAAAAGTTTCTTTGAATCAGATAGTTACTATGCATGTAACAATGGCGCACAAAAAAGAGATCTAAATATAACAATTATTAAGTTCATCGTGTATTGTTTTCATTCATCGCTTTTTTTAAATAACACGATTATTGACTAAAACTAATAATCCAAAAATGAAAAAATCTTTCGAAATTGCTTTAAAACTTTTCTTTTGAATATTTAGTAAAGGTTCCACGTGCATAGTATTCACCGCTAGGTTCACTTAATACTCGAATTTACCTTTACTACGAGTGTTAACTATGGTATTCAAAACAATTTGTTGAAAAGAAAAATCAAGTTGCATAAATCATATACGTATCATTTGAAGTATAAAATGGAAAAACACAATTATTATTTCGATTGGATATTTTGTAGCAGCATCGCTCTTATTTAATTTCTCGAAAATTAACCTTTTAATTACAAAATAGAAAAAAAATTTGCGTGTAATTCACATTTTATATGAATATTATTTACAAAATGATACATCATGCAAATGTGCGTATGATTCACATGTTGTTAGACATTAGATGCGGTGTATTTGTGTATTCATTCAACTCATTTGAGCAGAAATATATTTTATCCATTTTAATTACCATCATGAATGAATAAATATGAAAGTGGTTTGTGTAATGATGAGAATATTTTCCATCGAAAAAAAAAAGAGTATTCAAGGTTGTCTCTTTCTCTCAACATATATAAGTATACGCTTAACATATAAAACCATTGCCAAGAATTAAATTTTCATTATCACATATGTGTTGAAATCAAATACATTGCTTTAATATAATTCAATTCGAATATATTTCAAGACAAAGGATGAGCATTTTGAAATTTGAGTCTTCATACACACATTTTAATAAGGGATGAAGAATTTTGTTTTCTTTTTTACTTTTGCTCAATCAGAATGTACATATTTCACAAGTTCTTTCTACTTTACACATTTAAATACGCGACAACATGACATACACCCACTGATTCCACTTCCTTTTTCAATCTGTAACGTTGATTTTAAAGTACGTCACAATTTGATATCTTCTTTCATGTTGCAAAATAACAAACAACATTTGTTTGCCGTCGCCATTCGATTTGAGTAAATCATTCAAATTGCCCAATAATCTCAAATAGAGTTTGAGATTGTTATTTTCATTTGCTTACATCAGTTGAAAAAAAACGCAAAGCCGATTCACTAAGAGTGTCAATTGAATTTTCTCTCGCTCTCTCTCTCTCTCTCTCTCTCTCTCTCTCTCTCTCTCTCTCTCTCTCTCTTTCTCTTTCTCTTTCTCTCTCTTCTACGTAATAGATTGGCATATTTGTTTAGCGATTTTTTTCATTAAATTGAAATTCAATTCATCTTGGTTCACATTTCGGATAATCTTTCAATTGAGGCTCAAATCAATTGCGATTCGAATGATGATACACTCTTTAAATCAACAATCAAACAAACTGACGACTCCTTTGTTAATCGCAATAATAAAATTTCATTCGCTTTGCACTGAGATAAAATTTAATCGATAATGCTCAGATAATCACGATTTGATATGTTCAAAGTAGATTTTCTGTTTTATTTTTGTCAACACCGTCTCCTAAGAGAGTTTTGTTGTTTTCTTAAAGCTTTTTGTATTTTTCCTTTGATAGAAAGCACAAGAGAAAGAGAGAGGGAGAGAGACAGGGAGGGAGACAGGGAGGGAGACAGGGAGAGAGGGAGACAGGGAGAGAGAGAGAAAGAGTGAGTGAGAGAAGAGAGAGAGAGAGAGAGAGAGATGAATGAAAAAAAAGCAAGTGACGAACTTAAAATCCTTCATCATGTTCGTATTGGATTAAGAGATTTTCGTCAATTGTTTCAGACAGAACAGTCTTTGTTTGTTGTCAAAAGTCACAGTTAATTTTCTTTCAATCCATCTATGGTTGTGTATTTTTGTATTTTTTTCATTTCTTTTATGATCTATTTATCAACTTTTTAAATCGTCTATTGTTTAAATGACGAACGACGATACGGAAACTTTGTTGTAAACAATATTTTATATCTCTGCATGAGACCAAGAAAAATGCATGTCGATAAAATAATCTTACACAGTGTGTGTGCTTGTGCTTATGCAAATACCAACGGCTATAATATAATGCATATTTAATCATTTGTTGACAAACTGAAAAAAATTGCCTTGAAAGTGTAAAAAAAAAAAGAAATGAAGCACTCTTGAAAAAATAAATGCCGATGCTACGATAAATCGTTTGCTGTTTCGCCATTCATTTTCAAGCAATCCTTTTTCTAAATGAAATGATTTAAAATGACAATCACGAAATGCTATGATTCATTTTATGATGTTTCTCTCACACATTTATCGTTTTGAAATGTTTTTTTCTCTTCATTCTTTGATGGGTTTCCTTTTGCCTTTTTTTATTTTCTTTCTCTTCCACTTTCTCTCTCTCCCCCTCTCTCTCTCCCTCTTACTCTCTATCTCTCTCTTTTCATGAATTCTACACTGTATGATGTCTACAACTCTTATATATTTGGATATATTTGTATGTAAAAACATTCGCTCTCGATGATAGATGCTTGTTTTATCGGATTGTCTGTGACTGCTTTTTGTCATTCGTAACAAAATAACCAAATATGTATGCATACCGTATCGTATTGGTTTCCATTTCCAGTATTAACTGAAAATTCACATGCATGCCAAACTCTTTCATTTCAAGTGGATTTTACTGGCTTTCATTTTGGAAATGATATCCAAATAGAGGAAGCCTGCAAATACAATGAATAGAAAGCTTTTTTTCTTTTTCTTTTTTTTCTTTCTTATTTCGAAAGAATGAAAGAAATGCGTAGACATAAACGTATACATTATAGAAATAGATAAAGTAGCCCAATAAATGGCAACGAACGATGAAATGAAATGAATGCCATGATACAAACGATACACGCGACAAAATAACAAAATACGAACGTGTTTTGATTTACTTCATTTCGCCTATCCATATATTTGCATTATAAGCTTCATTTATCTTTGAAATGTATTTTCATGAAATAGCAACATTTCAAGCACTTCGTTTAATTTTGCCACACACATGATAAAATACATTTTACCCATTTTCTCTACTATTCATTTTGAGTGTGAGAGAATTAAGTAAAACAAAAAAACACACACGAAACGATTGAATCATATCCACGATGTCAATTAGTAATTCAAATGATGAAAAGTGCAATTTCAAATGGAATTATTCAGTTTAAATCATCGATGATTTTGACTTTTCAATTACTTCCTTTCGAAATGCATAGGTCTAATCTAGAAAATTAATTCATAATTGCATGAGAACCACATTTGAAATTTCAAAGCAGTTTTTTTTTTTCAAATTGAAAATCCAGAGTCGAGTTTTATGTATGTTGTTGCTTTCATTTCATTACATTGATGCCACCTATACGAGTTAAAAAACTTTGTAGATAGATTGAGTATGAAAGCACACCCATGAAAGTTCGCAACATGTGCTTTCACAATATCGTTCGATATTCAGCCAAGTTCATACCTTACTCATATAGATGGCTTAAATGGCAATGAATTTCTTACAAACTCGACTGTGGAAAATCAAAATAAATATAAAAAATAATAATAAATAATAAATTTTTTATATAAATCATGTGAAACAATTGAAATCATTGATTTGAATCAGTTAAGAATTGAAAAACGTCAATTTTCCTCATATTATATGAAAATTCACTTTCAGATTTTCATAGTGATTGAAAAGTCGAGTATCTATGTAAAATTAATGAATAGCTGCTGCTGCTACTGACGATGCCACACATCGAATCACTTGATAAATGAAATAATGTAAAAAAAAATGTGGAATTTTTGTTGCTATCACTGATGCCATTGCGATGGAAGTGAATTATATGCAGCCAAAGGCACAATGCAAGGTCAAAATCTTATCCGAAATTTGTCATTCTGTCAATTAAACGAGTGTCATAGCTAGTTAATATTGTAGACTGTTATAAAAGATTTACCAATTTAATATCGATTTACAGTTTTTTTTTTTCATAGTGTGTTATCTGGCGAAGATAAATCGATTGCGACACACCCACACAATCCGACTGCAAAATTCTGAGAATATGTTTAGAGCGAAAAAAAAATATCATATTATGATGGGGTTGATGGGGTTATCAGTAGAGTGGCCTTTGGTTAAGTGCATGACAAGCAGACGGAAGAAAGTGAACACACTAAAAATAGGTTTTTGTCTGTTGAACAAGAAAAAAAAAAAAAACGAATTTGAAACATGAATTAACAATGAATGAGAAAAAGATTTTCTTTTTACACTGAGTATGCATAAAAGTGTATACAATGGTTGAATGTTGTAAACTGGATTCCTTTCAATGGCATTTACTTTGTATTTTTCCGTCATTTCATCGTATATTCTACCTTCTGTTGATATGAAGAAAAGCGATTTACCTAAACGCATTTCGTTTCAGCTGGTGTCGTTTTGCAAAATGAAATTCGTCGACCCACACGACGTGATTGTTCATGTACTTTAGTGTGTGTGTGTGGCAGTGAATGTGCTTGAGCGCTTGCTGTTGTCGTTGTTGTATGTGCTGTTACTGGTATGTGGCAATAAAATTGAATTACAGCATATTTTAAACATTAATACACATTCAGTGCATTGTACGTTGCGTCGGCTTACATTATTAAGCGACAAAAGAACGATAAAACACGTGTGTACAGTGTCTATACGATGAACTACTCCCTTTTTTCTTAAGAAAAAAAAAACGAAAAGAAAAAGAAAACCATCGTCATTCCCTCTTTTTGTGCATTTCAAAATCATACGTCTTGCTTTTTTTCGGAACTATAAACATTTTTTCCGCTCTTTCTATACTTTTTCATCAGCAAAACGTTCATGTTGTTTGTCAAATTTTAGTAAAGCAACGAACATAGCAATTTGGAAAAATGGATGGGAGTGTGGTGCAGATGGTGAAAATTGTAAAATTAATTTGATGGTATGCAATTGTGTCTGAGTGAAAACATTCCGTAAATGGAATGAAATCAACGACAAACATGAATCACACGATAAATAAACAAAGCGATTTCTCTATTGTTCATTTATTTAGATGTGGCTCGATTGAATGACAAAAAAAAAAAAACACTGACACTTGGCTTGTTGGCCCAAACACACAAATAAATGCCATGTAATCGTCTTCGACACAAGCAACAGAATAAAATTGAGTAAGCAATGCTGGAAGCAAAATCAAGAAAAATTCTCACTAAACAAAATGTTGCTGGAATGCGAATTGTGCGAACAAGCGAAGTGAACGGTAAAAATGGCGGATTGTATGGCAATCTTATTAGATAGCATAAATTTGTTGCTGAATTAAATCAAAGTGCGTTGAAAGCGAGCAAAAGGTAGGAGCCTCATCAATTTTGTTTAAGAAGATTGCAGTCGTTTACTTCGAATGTTAAATAGAAGCCATTTAAGTAATGCAATGTCAAGCAAAGTAAAGACATAAACCGATCTGTGCTGTGTGTTTGTTTTCATTTTTTTTTTTCATTTTTAGCAAAACAAGCATTAATCAGCAATTGGTTCAGTTTATTTTGGAATAAATTCGATATGGTCAATGTCTTCCTTATCCGCATCCCATCTGTTTGATTTCATGTACAAATGTTCAAAAGCTTTAAAGTGCAAGCCAAAAACCAATTCGATCGTTTTCATGATTTTTATTTTTATTTATCATTTTTATCGATTGAGAAAGTGAATTTTATTCTCAAAAACGCACAAACGAACAATAACACATATACGAAAGACTGTAATTTTGACATTTTATTGGCACGAACCCATCAATTTTGTCCAAAACATCGTCACACAACATTTTTGACGGGCCAATTTGTTTCGACGCATTACATAAAAGTCGTACGCATTGAACCTGTGAACTGAAACTGGCTTTGACTCTGACTCTGGCCAATGCCATCGGTCATAAACAAAACGAAGAGGCAAGCACAATTTACGGAATATATTAATAAAAAAAAAAAAAAAACAAAGAATAAAAAGCATTCGTTTTATTGTTGACTTGTAGCCAGAATGTCAATTTAGCTGATTTCAGACGAAATTCGCATTTATGATTTTAGTGATGTTTGCGTGCGCTCGCTCGCTCCCTCGCTCGCTCGTGTGCACACGGCATGTACACAGCACGAAAAAGAAATTAGTATGAACGCGCGAATTGTATATACAGACACCGGTGTGTATGTTAAGCCACTAAGTATTTTGTACTTATGCATTTGCACGGTAAGCGCACGCTATTTTCCTGATAACGGTCAAGAAAGTCGTAAAAGAATCAAATGAAAATACGTAAAATGTGTTTTTGTTGCTGGTCATCAATATAAAATTTCACCATTTTCACCCAGAAAATTTGGAATTCATTGCATTTTTGTGCTCATTCTTTATTTATGGTGGCAGAATGAACATTAAAACGATGAAAAAGACGAGACAGCAAATGGCACACGCAGCAAAGTGGCGTACACACCACTTCTCAGTCAAAAAAGTGCCATACACAACACACTCACTCACACGATTTCATTCAGAAAAAAGGCAACAAAAACAACAACAACAACAACAACAACACTGCTTCATTTTCTCTGCCCTTTTCATTTCATTACCATTTCTCTCACACACTTCGCCCCCTCCTCGGCTCTCTTTCGCTTTAACATTGAATATGCTAGTCTGCACATTGCCTTGAAACGCATCACATTCTACATACATTGTGCTTACGCGTGCATTTTTAAATTTGTTTTTAAAATGAAATCATTATCTGACAGACGAAAGAGTGAAGTGGTATGCGCACATGTAGCAAAAGTAACAAATGAAATATAATGAAAAAGTGGAAAATAAACGAAGAGAAGACAAAAAAAAAAAATTTCAAACGCAAAAATGTTGAATACAAAAACAAAAAAAAAGAAAAAAAAACAAAAAAAAAAAACTTTTTATTTTTTATTCTGCTGACGACTTGGTTTTTATTGCAATGCTAAAATGAATGTACTGTACCCGACAAATTTATTCGTTTCGTTCATGACACATTGGATAAAAGCATTGAGCGACGAACATACAACAGCAAACGGAGATAAATGGTAAAAAGATAGAAAAGCGCAAAGTAACAACGAAAAACAATTTTATCGCACCAAACAGCAACAAAAGTTTTTTAAATGACCGCTTTTGCTTTTGTTGCAGTATGCATCGCAAAAGAGACAAAGAGAGTGAGTGTGAGTAGGAGAAGCGGGGGGAAATCGATGGTGCGAATGTAGTAAAAAAATGGTTTGAATGTTTCAGGCGAAACGAGATGAAACGAGACGAAACGACAAGAAAATCAGGTCTCAACTGGAGAAAATACATGCAAACTTACAAAATCCTTATGCAAAACTTGCCAATGTCCAACATCCGCTTTTCAATATATACTAACGAATGGATTTCCATCTGCTTACTCTGCTCACTTTCAGTCTGTTTTCTTTTCTCTCTCTCTCTCTCTCGCTCTTTCTCTCCCTCTCTCTCCCTCTCTCTCTCCCTCCCTCTCTCTCTCTCTCTCTCTCTCTCTCTCTCCGCTGTTCCTCTCTCTTCTTCTTTTTCATTTCTCATCCGTAGATGTATCTGCTGCTCACTATGCTATGCATAAAAATAATACACGTTTATTTCGGATTTACGGGCGCAATCCTTTTCCAATGCAGAAAATGTGGGACAAAAAAGCAATCATGGATTCTTCTGTCCGTATTGATATGCTTTGTCTTTGTGCATTTTTATTGCAATGTATTTTCAATCGTTTTCGCTTCTGGACACGTTCTCACTCGCTCGTTTGCTCACTTAATGCTATCTGCGTACCAAATACACAAAAATACAAACACGCAAACTTTTTACATTTTATTACATTGCATTGTGCTGAGAAAGGGAGAGAGGGAGTGAGTGAGAGGGAACGAGAGAGAGAGAGAGAGAGAGAGAGAGAGAGAGAGAGAGTGGGGGTGTGAGGGGATTCTTTTCCACTTCGTAAATGCATTTTATAAAGTGATAAAAAAATGAAGATGAAAAACAGTTAGACAAACTAGAATGGACAAGAAAAAGTAGTTGAGAATTAAAAAAAAAAACCCGTTGTCCGGATGATCACTGTTTTTACAAACACGAATAAAATTAAGCTTGGGATTTCATTGAATGGTGCATTTCACATGCAGTCCTTGAAACTTGTAACAGTTATTTTCATGGTTCACAACACCGGGCCGCGTGCACAAAAAGAAAAAAAAAAAGTAGAATCGCAATCATTTGAGAAGTTGCAAAGTGAAATGAGATAAGCCGATCCAACCGTAAAATTAATTTATCACACATTTTCTGTCATTGCCTTGAAAACGGTTTTAAAACTCGTGAAAAACAGTAATTATTTTTAATTTTTGATATGCGTACGATGAATTTCTCTATCCCCGAATAGAGCATCGATAAACGGATGTTAAAGTGCACACTAATACAACATTGCCCAACAATTTTCTCAAAAGTTTTAATACCCAGCTTAAGTTTTCAACACGACAAAACCTTGCACTAAACAAACATCCGACCAAAGAAAAAAATAAAAATTCTCTCGAACTCAAACATCTTTTCATTTTGACTAAATGAACGGGCATAAATCACTGAATTAAACTTATGTATGATAAAGTTAAATTGTGAAGCTAACAAATGTTTATTCAACATGAAATAGACCAGAGAATGAAACCAGAATAAGCGACAACAGAAAATATGAAAGGATAGGAGGTGAGATAAAGACAGAAATATGATGCGATTTGAGTAATTCATAAAACTAAAAAGTCGTGAATAAGCATTCGGTTTGTTGTATGATGAGTTGAAAAGACTGGTTGGTGTCTTGTGGGCGAACAGTAATGGATTGCCAGAGAAAACTTCCTAAATTAGTCTCATTACGTTAATTGCATATTGCTGCTATAGTTGAAGCACGATGCGATGAAGAGAGTTTTAGGAGCCCGCAAAAAAGCAACTCGCAAGATCACAAAATATATATATATATATATATATAGAGAGAGAAAGAGAGAGAAAGAGAGAGAAAGAGAGAGAAAGAGAAAGAGAGAAAGAGAGAGAGAGAGAGAGAAAGAGAGAAACAGCAAGAGGGAGCAGGAGCCAAAAAAGTACAACGGGGAAAAGGCATAGATCAAGTGAGAAAAGAGAATAGAAATCGTCGGTGTGAAATAAAAACTAAATGAAAGACAAACAGGCAGAGAGAGAGAGAGAGAGAGAGAGAGAGAAAAGGCGAGAGAAAGAGAGGGAGAGTGAGAGAGAGAGAGAGAGGAGAGAGTTCTTCAAAAAAGTGCCAATTTTTAATGGTTGTTCAGTTACGAAGCGGGCTTTTAATGAACAAATTCCATGGAACAAGAAATGAGATCAGACAATTTCCGCCTACCATGTTATATACATGTCTTTTTCGAGTAGATTCATGGTATTTCAATGAAATTCGGTGAAAAAGTACGCATTTAATAAAAAAAAACGAAAATGTCATTGTAATTTTAGTCTAAATACGACCTTTGCTCCCCCAAACACATTTTCATTTAATGAAATTACTTTAACAACTTTACTTCGTTGCTACCGTCACCACCATCGTCATCGTCATCGTCATCGGTATCGTTCCCATTTTCTGTTCATTGCAATGCACTAGTACACACTGTTCACACATGATACAAGATTTAAACAAATAAACTTTATTGCATCTATTAAAAAATACTTGACTTAACTGACGACACAATAAAATCCGATAATTTATTGTCGATGACGATATTCTTGTGTTTATGATCGCATGCTATACTTTTTTTTCTTCTTCTTCTTCTTCTTCTTCTTCTTCGTTTTGCCCCCATTGCCAAATCGAATTTCATCGTCTTTGGAAAATGAAGACGTTAACAAAAGATCGTAAATTAAATTAAATGCTGACATTTTATAATAAATATTTTGTTTTCAAAACTTGAACGATCGCATTAAAATTACATTAAAACCGATTTTGGAATGAATTGTCTTCAATGTCAATGGAAATACCATCGCAATAACCTTTTAGTTTCAATTCTTCGTTATGTTTTTGTATTTGAAAATGGCGAATATAAATCGTGTTGTTGTTGTGAAAATTTATTAACTCAACGGAAAACCATATAGTTGATGCAGTGGTTGCTCTGAACTGTCTTAAAATGATGGATAATGCTCTTAAAAATAGAGCACACTAAATTTAGCATCACTAGCGCACACACCCTGACAGAGACAGAGACACATACACACACACATCAAATGAAACCAATTTTATGTGTTATTTCTCTTAGTCACATTTCATCATCGTGTTTTTGTAAAAAGGAAAATCAATAATTCCTATTTTTTTTTTATCTTAAATCAATTCAGACGATTTGATTTCTTTTATCAACATTTTTTTTCATTTCTCTCTGAGAAATGAGTTTCATTTCCTTGTTATCGCACGTTTTATTTCTTCCGACCTGATTTTTTTCTCGCTCGCATGATTGATCTACTCCCGAAGTACTTTAACATTTATTCTATTAAACAGTAACTTTCGTTGTATTGTTCCATTTTTGTAACATTACAAAAGCTCAGCGTTCAATTTGTCGACAAAAATGAGGGAGACATTCATTCATATTCCATTCGTTTTTGCAATCATTCGAATTTCGTGAAGCCAAATAAAAAGTATTGTACGCAAATTTACGATTGATTTTTTTTTCTCATTTCTTCTTTTTCTCTCTGTCTCTCCCTCTTTCTCCTTCCTCGCTCTCTTTCTACCTCTGTGTGTATTGCAAGTTTGTGTGTCGTCATACAATTTTGATACTTTCCCAAACATATGTTCCTGACAAAAATACGTTAAGATGATAAGATGAACTGATTACGAACACATTTGCATTGTGTGCCATTACCATGATTTACGACAATCGATTGATTCACACACATACAGAATGTGTGTGTGTGTGTGAGAGAGAGAGAGAGATCGAGAAACATTATGGAATAAAATTTGACGTACAGCCGAAAACCAAAATGCTTGTGATAAATTGAAAATAAAAATTGTAAGCTCTTTGATATGCGCGCAAAAGCAAATTTACTATATTATATTTATATAAAACGAGAAAATGTCTATGGAGAACATAAGTTGTATTTGGCTAGATCATGGATTATATTTTGTAGCAGATCGAATGGAAAATGTACTTAGTTTTCGTCTTTCTTTTACGACAACCGAACGACTTTTGGCACTATTTGGGTATTACAAACAATACACAAACACACTCGTTATATTCGGTTACATGTAAACATACATATGTACAATAGAAAAAGGAAAAACTTCATCAGCTGAACCGAAAGATGTTCGAAGAAGTTTAACTTGCGAAAAGCGATGCGAAATCAGTTTTGTTCGTTCGAAAAACGGCGACAGAGTCAAGAGATGAGAGAAAATCACTATGGATTTAGCTTTGAGTGGGTTTGTGGTGTTTTTGTGCAAATTTTGTAAACAAGCACAATTTGCCGCGCTCTAAACTGCTATTGGTGAATCGCATCGTCGTTTGGTTCGGCAATCGTAAACAATCTTTTCTCTCATAGTCTACTTCTTCGTTGTACTCATCGTTTCGTCGTCGTCTTCGTCGTTGTCGTTGTTGTCTTCAACGTTGTGGTCTTAACGTTGTTCGGAACAATGTTGAAAGTGAACCACCAGAGAATGAGTGAGCTTTCTTTCGTTGATGTTTGACTGTTGTTGTGGCTTCATTGAAAATGCTATTATGATAATCATACACCATTCCAGATAAAAGTTTACATCAATCAGCATAATAATGATGAATTTCGAGATTCGGTTTTTTCCGTCGTTCGCTTTTCCTTTTTCAGCGGCTCTCAATCATTTGGAATTTCGTTTCTGTTTTCTTCGTTGTGTCCTCTCGTCTTCTCGCTCGCTCTATCTCTTCTTTTTTTTTTTTCTTCTTCTTCTTCTTCTTCTTCTTATTTCTTTTTTGCACTCCATGCAGATGCTGCTGTTTTTTTGTTGCCGGATATTATTTGGTTATGCAATGCCTTATGTACATAAGATGCGCTCTGAATTGAATATTACGATGAATGCGAACATCAGTTTTAAGTTGTTCGTAAATATTTTGCTTGTTGAGATGCGATTTGGTGTGAGGTATGCGGCTTTTATTTGAAAATATATGTGCTTTTGTGGTGTGTTTGGTTTTCATTTGCGTACTTGTATTTCTTTCGGCTTCATTTTGCCATCCATTTTTGTTTTATTTGTGTGGCCTCTTGTTAAACAATACTAAGGCCAAAATTTACTCATTCACTCACTTGGTAAGTAAATGGCTAAAAACAAATACTCCGGTGCGTTTTTTGGTTCAACATTTTACATTCCATTTTGGATTTATAAAAAAAAAACACCGCTCACCATAAGTTAGCAAGTAAGTAAAATGTATGCCTTTGAATTTGCTTTTGTTTCTTATGTTTGTTGTGTGTATACACATTAAAATATTTTATTAATAATGTAGTATGCGGTACGTGTGATTTGATGCCATGGTTTTCAAATTGTGCACACAAATTGTGGCTAAATGGCTGCCATTCTTTGGATACTTTGAATACCACGGCGACTTGTGTTACTTGTTTTCTTTTAATCTCTCTCTCTCTCTCTCTCTCTCTCTCTCTCTCTCTCTCTTCTCTTTCCCTTTTCCCTCCGCTTCTCATCCCCTTTTTGTCTATTTGCTTCTCTTTCCATTCCCCTCCCTCATCATTTTCTCATTCGTTCTGTTGTTTCGTTCACTCGCTTCAACTTGTTTAAAGAATTGGCGACGCTTCGACTAAATTCAAAAGTTTTTAAGAAAAATACCAGCATAATGCTTTGCCAAGAAGATTTTGAAGACAATTCGAAAATGATATCATGCCCTATTCGACGTATAATAGATTTTCATGCACAGCGCAAGTAATTTAATTTACATAAAAAGTTTGTTTTTTTTTTTTTTCTTTTTTGTTCCCTTTGCAAAGAATAACTTTGCGAGCTGAATTCAACCGGAGAATAATAATTACCATTTTGTTCAGATATAACCAATTGATATGGCAAAACCCGAAACTAGGGCATGATACAACAAAGTTGAAACGATGATTCACTTTCATTTTGGCTTTTATTCGCATTTTATCTCGATTGCACACTGAGCTACCATATGATGTGTATTCGAATGGCATTGGAATATCAGTTGCATAAACTGTGTCACCATCATTTTCACATGAAAATATAAAATCCAGGTGCCACATTTGCACGCTATTTTCATCGTATACGACTGGGACTCATGGGACTCTTGTCTTTTCGCTTACTTTTGTTACTTTGTTCCGCTATCCGACATTCAATTTTACGCGTCTTTTCAAATTAGTCTCGTTAAATTGTCGATTTGAAAATGAACATTTTTTTTTTTTATTCGTTGCGCGTTTGCATTAATGTTAAATAACATTGAAATGATTGCATGCAAATTTGTTCTGTTTATTTTATACCAAAGGGAACCACACATTTTAGCCAACGAACATCTTTTAAAAAAAAAAACTTTTATTTTGAATTAATAATACTTTTATTATTTATAACAGCAGATTATCAGCTGATTGAAGATTGAATAAATAATTAAATATTTACTAAATCAACATAAAATGGAATGAATTTTAAAACCATTAAAACCAAAACGCTTCAAACTAATTTAAAATTTATCATTTGGGGAAATTCAATGTGCGTACCATTTTAATTTTAACATTGCATCAAAATTTCCGCTTTCTTTTGAGTTTTAGCAAAGGTTTTAACACTCAACAAGAATCGAATTTACAAACAAATATATGTTTTGTATTCCAAGATTATCTATTATTTAACAATGAACGAGGTACGCTTTCATTGAAAATGATATCAAAGAAATGGAGCCGATTTGAATTCCAGAATCGCATGAGCAATGAGCATACACAATACATCATTTCATTTTGAATGCCTATAAATATACATATATATATGTTATGGAAGAGAGATATTCAGCCATGACAGTTTGTGTCATTTAAATTCGTATGAAACGCGTTACGAATATCCATTTTCATGTTTTCATGTTAAGCAAAACATTTTGTACCGAATTAAATTGTAGAAAATTCATCTTTCTCTCATACTCACACTTTCACTCTTTCTTTCGCCCTCTTTCTCTCGCTTTCTCTCTCTCTTGCTCTCTCTATCTGCATCTCTCTCTCGCTTTCTCTATCTCTCGTTCTTACTCTCGCTCTCTCTCTCTTCCTCTCTCTTTCTGGATAAAAATCAGGAATCAAGAAATCAAATGGAATTCCATTTCAAAAATAAACTGTAACATGTTGCTGTTGACTGATTGTAGAAATCACTAAGCGCATAAAGAAAGTATCTGCAACACATTGGCTAAAAACTAAGCAGAAGAGTAACGAGAGGAAAAAATCGAAACGAATAAGATGTACTAGGAAGAAGAAAACGAAAAGATTATTTGCCACGTTGACTGCCGGGGGTATTAGGTGAGATGATGAAGCTTTAAATTATAGCTGTTTGTATGTACATGGAGTAGATTGATTTGCGCTCATGCACTCATTCACATTTTGAATCGAGTGTGTAATGTGCTAACAGTTTACGTTGAAAATGCGTGTATGAGGTAATGTGTGCTGTGATGAGGCCGCAAATAGGCACATAATGTGTATATAAACACATCGCCACACACACACACACACACACACACACACACACCCTCTCACTCGCACACTCGACATGCTCGCCTACAAGTATACATAGTTCAATCGAACATAACAACAGCATCTTTGGTTGAATGAGAGAGAAAATACCGAAAAATGTCAAATGAAAAGCGAGCAAATATTTACAATATTATGTGCTTGATGATACTAGCATCAGTTCATGCTACTATAATATGAGCGGCAAACAAACACACACGCATCATGAGACAACACACTGTGCAGGAAAACGGAAAAAGTAAGATATCCGACATCATCATTATCTACTTTTGCTTTGCAGCACATTTTCCCCGAGTCATTCTTATCGCTAGCGAATTGGCAAGATTCGAGGATTCAACATTTTGGCGGCGGCTTTTCATATCTAGCTTATATTCAGTCTTCTTTGCTGCATAAGCTCAAGGCCTCCCTTATTCCAAACAAAATTCGTTGCTCCCACACACACACACACTAATGGAGTCGTTCTGCTTCACCAAATACCTTCCTTTTGCTCTGAATGTCGTTCTCTTTTGCTCTCTTACTCTTTCTCTTTCTCTCTCTCTTTTTCTCTCTAACTTTGTTTCTCTTTCACACTCACTCACTCTCTCTAATTCTCTCTTTCTCTCTCTCATTCAAGCATTCTATCTATTTCTTGTCACATGCCGTACAGAAAATTCATTTAGTACTGCTTTAAATTACGCTTTTGTTAGATCATTATGTCAAACACTTTATTCGTACATGTTTTTGCAATATCACTGAAATTACATGGCATCAAATGCATGAAACAAACTCAAATCATTTCGGGCTTGTAAAAATATATATATAAATTTTTTCTTCTCCTTCTCTAACGCCCATTGACTTGAACACAAAAAACACACCACACACAATTTTTACGATGAAAATGCTAAATATCAAACCACCAGCAAACAGCAAATTAAATAGAATTTTTGTGAATGAGAGAAATTTCCACATCGGCATAAGCACATCGTCAGGCATTTCAAGGCTATTTCATTGAAATCGCTAATGCTCTTTTCCATTTTGTCACACACATACAATCCATGTAAACCATACCCAAACACTGATGCATGAATATTCCAATCATTTCACGTTTTTTCTGAGCTGATTTTTTTTTCTCCTTCCCTTATTTGCATGTCTTTTACTTACGCAATTCTTTTTAAATGGTATATGCAATTAAATTTTATTTGCCACGAATCAAATGATTATCTAAAGGCGATTAAATTAAAACATGAGAATGGGCATGGAAGCTGTTTTTGCATGTAATTTGTATTTAATTTTTTTCTTCTTGTTGTCAACACGACAATAATGATCAATATAAAAAATATGTCAAACACACGCATTTCCCGATCACTTGTGATACTTCAATTTAATTGGCCTTTTTAAAACAATGCATTTTGTGGGCAATTTTATGAGTACATCGATAATCTAGATACTCATTTCTCTTCCTTATTTGCTGTATTTTTCATACAGAAAATATTCTGTTTTGCGTACACAGTTGTTCGTTGGCGTAGTTAATCGAAAAGCAACATAAATTCTCGGCAACTTTTATGCGCAATAGAAAAATATGAAATTCTCTTTTTCTCAAAAAAAAAAAAAAAAAAAAAAAAAAACAAAAATGAAATCTGAACAACTTCAATATTAAATCATACGAATTTATTTCACTTTCTTGTGGAATTCCACATTGTTCCCGTGTACAGAATTTAATTCATTACTGTTGAGTTTCAAAAGAACACACATTTGCAAGAAAGTTATACAACATTGATGTGGTTCTCTCTGCCATCATTAAAGCTCCATCGTTGTTGGAAACAAATTTTATGGAAAATTGAAGTTTGATTTGAAGAAAAAATATTCATTCTCAAGAGTTTTGTCATTTTCATTTTCTGTATGTGAGACAGGTTTGTTGCTTCCGTTTAACAAGTTTAAGAAGGAAAAAAAGAAAAACTTTTCATGCTTAAAAAAGAATCAATTGTATTTTCAAATAGAATTTCTCAAGTACCTCCCACCTTTGGAGTAAATTTTTCTTCTTCCTGTTTTTTTTTTTTTTTTGTTCTTTTTCGAAACACGTGACTTTAATCCAATGCCACTTATCTCAATTTCATATTCTATTATTAAATGCTCTTTAAATTTTTTGTTTTGTAATATTTAAATGTTTGAAATTACCAAAAAATGTTATAAAGCAAATCCCGAAAATAAACCATATTTCGTTTGTTTCATTGCAATGAAATTGTGCCACAGAAAGTAGATAACCATATCGTTTCACCTGTGTAACAAGAACATATCAAACCCACATTGTTGCTACTGAAATTGATGGAATAGATCGAAAATGAAGTGAATATAAATGGATGAAAATGAATTTGTTGAACGATAGTGAAGACGGCAATGAAATGATTTCAATAGCAACAATAGCAAAATGCACAAAAAACAGTACAAATAATGCATTAGGATATGTGATGTGTCATAATACACAATATATAAAAGTAGATTATTCTGAATTTTGTTGTATGTGGTCTCATTGAATATTTCAAATTGAAGTAGCGTATGCCATTTATTGACTCATTTCCTTGAAAATACAAGAGTTTATGATTGATGTGATGCCACTGAATATGCTATATTTCACGTTACTTTTGCATGTTTTTTTTTCTTTCTTCTGAATATGTGTCATTTTTGACAATAACTATCCGACGTAATAATTGGGAGCAAAATCAAAGTGTCAAAATCATTGAAATGTTATAATTTTTTTTTAAGATATGTTAAAAGCAAATAGACGCCGACATAATAGTTTATAAAAGCACACAGTCAAGTTAAGTGGGTATGTCTAAAATTTGCATTGCATAGCATCACATTTTGTAAGAAATGCGATAGGGAGAGAAAGAGCAAAAGGTGGGGGAGACGATGCGAAAGAGAAGAATGTCAGGTACAATGTGGTCGTCGACGTTCATCCGATTTTATTGTGATATTCATATGTTTGGGTGCCGAAAGTGTCAGAACCATATCAAATTCAACTGATTGATTTGTGTGTATGACAACAGCTCACCTGTGCTTTGAATTTCAACCAAAAAAAAAAAAAAAAAATACGTCGACAAAATGATTGAGCGCGCATTCTTCGTAGAACCGTCGCATCAAATTTTCACCTTCGTAAGTAGGAAATGAAAAGCGTAAAATTTTCAAGTATACAATATCTCAATCCAAAAATGAAAAAAAAAAAAAAAAAAAAAACATAATACATCAAGAGATATTCAGGCCTCGAAAAAAATCGGATGATTGTCAGTTTTGCGGTAAAATGTTTTTTGAACAAAAAAAGGAATGACGACGAAAAAAATTAAATCCGCATTAAGATGTCAAGTTGCGATAACACTTCGCATCTGATGAATGATTGAGTGCTATTAGTTCGACATTGGGCGATGACAAATTCGATCGCTTTCTCTCTCACAGCGAATATTTGTATATAGTGCCAATACCACACACAGTTTAATGACGTTCAAAAGACAAATTTTCAGGCTCGTTAAATCATTTTTCGGCAAAAAAGGCATTTGCGACGATTTTTTTTTTTCTAAATATCATTTAGGCTTCTTCTTTTTCTTTTTCAAATTGTCATCTTGCTAGCTTCAAATTGTCATTACGGTTCAGTCATGTATCGAACCGAAGAGAAATATGATTGAATTAAATGTAGTTCAAGCGGCGAGATAAACGCATTTTGTGATACTTTGGGAATATCTTGTTAATTCGTGATCTTTTCATCAGAGAAAACCTCATTTTGGAATGAATACGATATGATGATTCGATTTGAAGGGATGTCAATTCTTATGTGTGTTGTTTGTATTTGTGTGTATGAATGAACGAACGAACAAACAAACGAAAATGAATGAATGACTTATTTCGTGCGTTAGTGTTTGAGTGAATAAGATAGTGTGTATGTGATTGAATCAAAGTGATATAGAGATAGAGAGGGAAAGGAAGAGAGAATGTGTTTGTTTGTGATTTTTGGCTGTTACTCTCAAGGGTCGTTTACGCGTAGCGCATTTGTCTAGACTGTTAGGTTTGTATAAGCCCATTTTGAATGCAGAAAACACTTTAGTTTTCCACTCGTGTGCTTCGCTTTCAATATACACCATGAAGAATATGGTCCTATCTAGTTGGAATCATCAAATGCTTAGCTAGAGATACGATCTGTATCTGTATATTGGTCAACAAGCGGCCCGGTGTCCACACAGTATATTGAATCAAATCGAATAAATGCACTTTATCATTTGATTTTGTGGTTATCGACACAAAAGACTTACATGTTCATCGGATTATTACGCATGTTTGGCTATCACAATGATGGCAAGCGTTTCAATGGTCTCCTCCAAATGTCCGATTCATGTTATGATATTTCAAAATGATTGGCTTATTTACGCTATTGCACAGAGCTTTTTCTCTCAAAATTATCACCAAAAATGAAAGTTCCTTCCAATTCAAAAATTCTGAATAGCAATGAATTTGAAAATTAGTCGTGCTCGTAGAAACTGGAATGTGTTAAATAGAAATAAGAAAAATGAGAGAAAAAAAAAACACATTCCATGCAATAGAGTTTAAAATCTCGTTGAAAACGTTTCGCAAATTGCTTATAAGATTTGCTCAAGCTTTTTTCTATGGTTTTTTTGTCGTGAATTATAATTTACTTTGTCAATTTCCCAAGAAAAGGGTACATTTTCTGCATCGAAAAGCATTGCAGAAAAATGTCTCGTCGTTGAAATGACCTGATAAAGGAAAAATGATAACAAGAACAAGCATAATAAAATATTTGTTTTTGTTTTCAGTTTAACGCTGCTTTTTCTTACACTACTCATTTTCACGTTGTCAGAGGGATAGATTTTGCTTGCTTTCTTTCTCTCTCTCTCCTTCTCTCTTATCTCTCTCTGTCGCTCTCTCTCTCTCGCTCTCTCTCTCTCTCTCTCTCTCTCTCTCCTTGTGTGTGTGTATGTGGGAGTGTTCGCCTTTTTTCGTTCTATTTCTCGATTGCATTTGATATTATATTTATTGCCTTTGTGAATGTTGTGCAAGCGTTCGAGAAAGGCAAATTCCCCTCTGATTATACGGTGCAAAAATTGTCTTGATGGTGTCAACATTTTACGTTTTCAAAAGACTTTTGAGCAATTTCATTGCATTTCACTGTCTCTTTTAGTTTCATCATTACCATAATCATTTTTGTGACATCTTCTTTTTTTTATCTCACGCAAATTTGTCACTAACACATTACACACCAAAGGAGTATGTGACGTGGTGACTAGCAGGAAAAAGTGATGAAAAGATAAAATAAGAGAAAGAGAGAAAGAGAGAGAGAGAGAGAGAGAAGAGAGTGAGAGAGTGAGAGTAGGAGAGAGAGAGAGATGGAGAGAGAGAGTGAGAGTAAGAGAGAGAGAGAGAGAGAGAGAGAGAGAGGAAAGTGAGCGAGTGAGTATTAGAGATAGTGTGTGAAATCGCTTCATTTTCGGCGAGAAAAGACGAACCGACGAATTTCTTTCCCTCACGTAAATACAAAAAAAAAAAGCGGAATTAGTTGTCCCCGGCGGATTGCATACGTGATGAAAAAAAATCGTTCATCTCAAATGAAATTTTGTGTTAACATAGAAATGAGTACAGATTTCATGGTGCATAAACATGATGCTGACATTCATTCACTCATTTTTTTCTTCTTCTTCTTTCTTTTCGTTTGGTTTTTCATACAAAAATGAAGAGAGAAAAAAAATGCCATGCTGTTGAAGTCATCAAAGTCGTTGTTGTCATTTTGATCATGTTGAATATTTTCCTAAAAATAAAGTATAAAAATGTGTACTGAAGTGAGTAGATGAGAGTGAACAAGCAATAGGTAAATGATGTTAATGTTGATGCTTTCTATATCTTCAAAAAGAAAAAAATTCACACCATCATATAGTACAACTAGTTGTTCCAATGTAAAACGCATACACATTTTCACCAACGAGCCAATTTATTTTCATGAAGTTGTTCCTTTTTTCACTTTGTCCGCACCATCGTTTATTTATTGTATACGGTTTGCTTGCAAATTCTGACATTTTCATTAAATATACATGTTTCATACCTCTTTTCTTTGCAGATATTTTCCCGTTCAGGTAAAATCGTTCTTTCGATGATAAATTTGCAACGGGAAATTTGTTGAGAAAATATTTTCCTTTGCACTTCTCATTCCATTTCACATGAATGCATCTTTTGTGCTTCATCTTTCTAGTTTATTTGCAGTTTGCACTAAACAAACATGATTTTTGTAATTCCATTTTTCTTTTCATAAAGATGGCAATGGAAGATTTCGTTCAGTCAAAAGAATATCGTTTGGACGCTGTTTAGGTGTAAAAACACACAAAAAAATACCTGCGATTTTATTCAATCTAAGCATTCTTTGACTCATACCGCAACATTTTTTTTTTTTTTGCGCTTTTCATAACCTTATCTATTGATTCATCACATTTTTACTTCACCAAAAACCCTTCTCAGTCCACTGCTTCATCTCGAAACTCGTATTGAAAGGACGCTTGTTAAATGGTAATACTAGATTTTATGCGGTTTTCAACACTAAAACACTTTATTCCATATCATATTACCAATTAGGAATTTAATTAAATTAAATGCTTCATGTGAAGTTTGATGAAACAACCCTTCGAAAAAAACTTGTATTCATTTTATAAATGCAAAGAAATGAATTTTATTTAATTGTTATTCAGCAATGTATTCTGCAAATTAAACTCAAATTTATGTTTTTTTTTTGTGGTTGTTTATGTGCTTGAAATAATCTCCAAATAGAATTGAAAATTTTTCACCATTTCATGAAAGTTATTCAATAACATGTTCAAAAATGGTAAAAATCATCAAAATATATCAATTGAATAATTCTTGCGATAAGTTTTACTTGAAACTTCAAATATTATGTGAACATCTGACAGCTCAATATTTCCTGGTATTTTTTATGAAGCTCGAATCAAAAAATGAATATCAAACACCAAACGAAATAATACTAAAATGTTGATGGATGGTGAGCTGTGGTCAACAAATATATTATCGGCATTATACAAACAAATATATTATAACATTTTTTGAGCAACAGACTTTCGTCCGGTCCCTTGCACAATTATGTCGTTTTGACATTAATTACAACAACTCCATGTTTTGATATATTAGTTTAATAAATAGTTTTCATATTAGAAAATGTTCTATGTATTTTTAACATAGTTTATTCACAGCACGCGCTTTTGTTCATGAATGATGAATGAGTGTGTGTATTATAATGAAAATTAATATATTTTTGACGATGGCAATAATCTGTGTGTATTAAAAACTTTGTGTGTGTGCATGTTGAAAAACTAATAATTGTAAAGTGAAACCAATGAAACCGCAAACACTCCTAGATTACTTTGAAACCAATATCAATGCTTTTGTTTGGCCCAATAGATATGAACTATATTAAAATATGTATGTGGAAAAAGTGTACAAAGCCGAATTTTAATACAGAAATTATTGTTGAAAATATAGAATAAACGCGAAACCTATTTGAGCTGAATTTCAATAGTTCTGGCCCAATAAATTGTAATGAACGTAGTATTATGCGGTTGAAATGGTTAGAATGAGCAAACATAAAACCGCTAGCCAACCGGAGATCAATGGTTGTACATCAAAAATGATTCTTGTTTATATTTGGATTTATTGCCATTCCATTGGACACACAAACATCCAATTATAATGACCAAAAATTTTTGCAATTATTTTATTAACGCATACAAATGTTCAACAACTCAACATTTTGCAAC